>CM063510.1:38556979-38594479 GCA_032207245.1 Pardosa pseudoannulata | reverse complement strand
AAGGGGTAAACAAAGAGATGCATGGTTTTTGGCCTCTGATTTTAGAATTGAAAACCCCTGAGGATTTTCTCGGGCCTTAATGAGGGCTTTTGGCTATAAATTTACTTCGACACCTATGAAATCTTAGATTACGGTAAGTTATGTGACACTATATTCCTTAAGTCGTCTTCGGGATTTTATACAAAATACCTACATTAGTTTCCCGATTTATTTTACTTTCCCTTACATATATTTACCTTAACTTTTCTAAGGCCACATCATATCTGTTAGTCTATTAATTGTGTCTGGTCTCAAGGTGAGTGCCTAAATGGTTATTATATTCACCATAACCTGACTTAGAAGATTCTCAAGTAACTTAACATTATGTTCAGGAAAACAAGAAATTCGAATTGTTTCGATATCGGGTTGTCCAACAAGACAGGGAAACATTGACTTATAAGCACTCTTGTCAGAAAATTATACCCAGTCTAGTTTTCTAAACCAACCGTATAATTAACTGAAAATATACATGGTGATCTTAAAAAAGATGGGGAGTCATGACTCTAAAATATT
Organism: Pardosa pseudoannulata; assembly: GCA_032207245.1. Lineage (NCBI taxonomy): Eukaryota > Metazoa > Arthropoda > Arachnida > Araneae > Lycosidae > Pardosa > Pardosa pseudoannulata. The sequence continues at coordinate 38,593,927 of CM063510.1, read as the reverse complement.
TTTCATCTAAGCATGTTGCTAACGAATTGGAACAAGAGTTGCTTGTTGCTCAGTGTGATTTAACAGAAGTACGAAATTCTTTTCAGTACTTTAACTTGACTTAGAAAAATACCAGAAATCCCTACTCGAGCGAAAAAAAAAAGAAAAGAAAAAGAGAAAGAGAATTGAACTGGATCGAAATCGAGTTGTCTGGAATCACATGCGGTCTTTCAACTGACTGGCACTCCTGCTAAAAAAAATGTTGTTCTCACTCAGATTTTCGAACCTGCAGTAAAAACAATAAGGGAAGAATTTAATAAACTTTCAAAACATGTCCTACTCTAAAATCTCCTCCATCTTACCGATTTAGAACGTCGGATTAAAACAACAGCCATTTGTTTCTGTGAGATTATACATGGAATCAGTATCTTTGAACCTTAACTACGATTTGAAGAACCCCAGAAACCTCAACTCGAATGGCCACAAAAAGCAAAAGAGAATCCGTCTCGATATCAGGTGCATCTCATTCTATAGTAAAATCTCGAATGATAAGCAGTCTTGTCAAAAATCAGTTATTTCCTTTTTTCTGATCGAACCACAATCAGGAAGGGGAAGATAGACAGCGAAAAAGAGTTATAATAAAAGGAAATCAAAAAATAGAGATGCGCTAGCTCTTTGTGAACACGTCCATCACACACATATATAAATATGTACTCAGTTGAGGCGCAAAAAGTCCATCCTTACCGGCCAATGACCATCACCGCCTTGGGGTAGTGTTGGCCGAGCGTTTGGGTTCAGTGGTCACCTGGCTGATTTGTTCCTTGCCGTAAAAGGGCCTAACAATCGCGCGGTTTTCGTAATAAAAACTAATGGAGGTGGCGGCACAGGCCAGAAAAAGGCTCGGACCTGTTACCGGTGTGGAGAGACGTTCCTTTTTACGCTACAATTACCGAACGCCGTGTATGTATATAGAAGGAAAGTTGTTTTTATGTAACGTTTTTGCTTCACTGATCTCCTGAGAGCTGAATCATGCCCTCCAAAGTTTGCCTTCACGGAGTGAGAGAAGGGGGTTTCGATCTTTCGAAGAGGCTGGCAGGTTTTCATACGCAAGAAATGTACGCTGACAGCTTATGCTGGCTTCATTAAACCGGGAGATCGGTCAAGAGTGGGGTCGTTGGTCGAAGACGGGAAGCATTTTTTCAATATGGATTTCACTGCTTAAGGCTTGTAGAAAACTGGGCAAAATTTTCCTGAAAATATGATATTTCTATTTTACTGAATTGTGAAATGTAACTAAGATTAGCAACCAGAGAAGGTGTTTTATTATTAGAGTTGTGAGCAGTGGAAAAAACCCGGTTTAAACCTGGGAAAAAACGTGGTTTTTTTTGGGAAGAGAATTTTGAAAAATTCCAAAACAGGGGAATTTTGAAGTATTTTGTTTATTTTCATCCTAATCACACAAGACAATTTTTACATTTCATAAATGATTCGATATTAATAGTTAACTGGCAACTGTAATGAATAAACGTGTAAAGAAGCCAAACAGCCAAAAAATTGAATAATGGATTAACTAACTATATTTGGCAAGGTATCATATTTAGCATGAAAGTATGAGTATATTTTTCCTTTGAGAAATATCCAATATTTTTATTATTATATAAATATTAGGCAATAATCTGTAGTGTCACAAAACCCATAAATCATTATTTTTCTTGGATAACATCTCTATCTATCTATCTATCTATCTATCTATCTATCTATCTATCTATCTATCTATCTATCTATCTATCTAATTATCTATCTATCTATCTATCTAATTATCTATCTATCTATCTAACTAACTATCTATATATATATATATGTATATATATATATATATATATATATATATATATATATATATATATATATATATATATATATATATATATATATATATATATATAATGTGTGTGTGTGTGTGTAGGAATTGGACACAAAATGCAACATTGTCATTTGATTACACCTTTAAATGATATATGCATTACAAAAAATAATAAACTGTTATTTTAAATTTAAAGATATTTATTTTTATATTATAAAAGGAGGGGAAAAAGTTTAACATAAAGCAATTTACATAATAAATAATGATCAAAACTAATGTATATAATTATTATATTAGCAATTAAAATTGAAGCAACCAGTTATGTGTTTGATAAGACTAACAGGGTAATTAATTACATAAGTACTACTATAAAATCATTTAAATGCTCATTGTAATTTTTTCTTGAATATATATATATATATATATATATATATATATATATATATATATATATATATATATATATATATATATATATATATATTCAAGAAATAATATGCTAGTTATTAAATAGCCACTGTTGAAAAAATAAATGTAAACATTGTTAACATGATTTCTTTCCAAAATTCCGGGTTTATTCCTACCTCTTCAAAATTCCGGGTTTTTTACATCTCTATTTAATTTCCGTCACCTTATAATGAATAGAATTAACATTACAACAGACAATATACTTATAACTGTTGCCATTATTAATAACTGCTTTAAATAGCTTTTAAAACAAAAATTTTCGAATTTCTCAAGTATTTGAAACAATCCAGGTGCTTTTTCTAGCCGTCATATACCTCCGAAATTTATCAACCATTTGAGTTCTAGCTATGGCAACCATGTCTCCCACCTGATATTGGAGAGCTTTTTTTCGATGTTTGTTGAAAGTACGTCGGTTAGTTTCTTGAATTTTAAGAATGTTTTCTTTCGCGATGTTGCGCAATGTGTTACGATGATCAATAAAAGAATGTAGATATTCCTCTTGAAGGATTTGGATGATTTGAGAGTCTTCTTTATGTCGCATGGGGACACCGATCAGGAGTTCAAAGGGGGACTTTTTCGTGGCTTTACTGATTGTGCTGTTTAGAGTTCGCTGAACTGCCTCGACGTGTTTGAACCATTTTAATGGATCATCAAATGATAACTTGGAAAGAACTGGGATAACCGTTTGTAGCATTCTTTCAATTTGACCATTCCCTCTGGGAATGCCAGTTGTAATGTGAATGAGTTCTATGTTTTGCTCTTTGCAGTACTCATGAAAGTCGGTTGAAGTAAATGCAGATCCGCGGTCTGTAATTATTCGCGAAGGATTGCCGAAAGTTGATTGTATGATTAATAATTTCTGGAGAACTTCTTTAGTTGAAGTAGATTTGACTGGAAATAACCACAAAAACTTAGTAAAAGCATCTACTACTGCAAAAATGTGATTATACTCTTTACTGGTGGACGGAAGTGGTCCAAGAAAATCAAGGTGAAAGGTACCACAGGGAATATCATCTTTTGGAATCGGATGAAGGAAACCTTCTGCTTTACCTCGTTTTTTGTTAATCAATATGCATTCAACACAGTTTGCAATAACATTTTCTATACATTTTCGCATATTCGGGAAATAGAAGGATTGTTGTATTATATTCTCTGTTTTTTCTACGGAAAAGTGTCCCTGAAGATGTGCGTCTCGGACTATTTGTGTTTGCATGTGGTAGGGAACAACTAATAATTCTAATCCGTTGTGAAGTTTATAAAGTACATCATTTTTCACAAGAAAATCGGAATTAGTGTTCGATTGACATAGATTTTTTATTGTGAGAACTTGATCATCATTTGCTTGGGCAGTTGCTATTTTAGCAGTAACCTCGGAATTGGTAGTTATCAGGTAGACAGCATGACGGCTGAGAGCATCAACATGAGGCATTAATCGTCCAGGACGATGAACAATTTCGTATTGAAATTCATCTAAAATTGTACACCAACGGGCAATTTTGGGAGTGACATCCTTTTTATGAATGGTTTTCTGAAAAGCCTGACAATCCGTTACTATAATAAATTTGGAACCCAAAAGATAAGTTCTGAACTTTTTGACGGATTCTACGATAGCTAATACTTCTAACTCGTAACTTGAAAGTTTCTCTTGTTGAGGAGATGTTTTACGGGACATATAATGAATGGGATAAAAATTTCCATCATCTTCTTGTTGTAAAAGAACACTGCCGAAACCTTGAGAACTGGCGTCGGTGTGTAATTCAAGTTTTGCTCCTTGTCGGAAAATGTGTAGTACAGGAGATTGTGTCAAGATGTCTTTTAGTCGTTGAAAGGATTGTTTGTGAATTTCTCCGAAATGAAAAGGTACATTGTTTCGTAGCAAGTCAGTTAAGGGCTTAGCAATAAGTGAATATTGTGAGATGAATTTTCGGAAATATCCGGTTAATCCGAGAAAACTTTGGAGGTGTTTCACATCACGGGGAAGTGGAAAATTTTGAACTGCTACCGTTTTAGCTGGGGAAGGTTGAATTGTTCCATTCTGAATAACATAACCCAGGAATTCAATTTTTTTCTGTAGAAAAGAACATTTCGTGAAATTCAATTCAAGTCCGTGCTCGGACGCCACTTGGAAAACGATTTTAAGTTTATGAAGAGCTTCCATTTCAGTTTTCGCTGGAATCATAAAATCATCTAAGTATATTACCACTATGTTTTCTGCCATTAAGGGGCGAAAAATAGCATAAATGTATCTCTGGAAAATGTTTGGTGAAACACAAAGACCAAATGGAGCAAATAAGAATTCATACTGACCATTAGGAACAACAAATGACGTAAATTTTGTGCAACTGGGATGTATAGGAACGTGAAAAAATCCATTCTTCAAGTCTAATTTGGTGAAGATAGCAGAGTTTTCAAGACGATCAATAACATCATCTATGAGAGGAAGGGGAAATCTATCGCGTATAATTTTTTTATTAAGTTGTCGATAGTCGACACAAAGTCTATGAGAGCCATCTTTTTTTTTTACATAGGACTACAGGGGAGCTATAATCAGAACAGCTAGGCTGTATAATACCTTTATCAAGCCACTCTTGAATTTGAGCATCGACGATTTTCTGTTCCATTAGAGGAAGACGACGAGGTCTGTGATGGACAGGGATATCATCAGACAAAACAAAGTTCATCTGAACAGCAGGAGATTTTATTTTTGTGGGCTTGTATGTGGTAATTAATTGCATAAGTTCAGTTCGAATGGCAGTATCAGACACATGATCTAGATCAGGCAAAGTATTGTCTTGAACGACACCTGAGAATGTATCATTAGAGAAGGGTAAAGTGTCATCATAGAGATTTGGAGAATTAACTGAAATGCACAAATTGGCAGTAGAAGTATTTGTCTTAATAATGTCCGATTCAATGAGTTTAATACCTGTTTTATCTAATTTAAATTCAGCCTGTTGTAATACACTATGGCCCAGGATAACATCAACTAAGAGTAAATGATCCGAAATGACGAAAAAGTCGGACTTAAATGTGGTGTTTTGTATTTTGAAATTCCTATGAAAAAATCCAATGGGATGAATAATAGTTGATCCAAGTCCCGTGAGAGTGAGGGAGGTACTCTTCAATTCAGGAGACCCTAATTTTTGGTAGATAGATTCACGAAGTAATGTATATTGACTTCCAGTGTCAGCAAGTGCAGAGAGACAGAGATCAGAGATACATATTGGTAGAGTCATTGATGGTAGAGGGGCGGTGTGAGAAGCAACTGGATGTGCTGAAGCGTCTGTTTGTGGAATCAGAGGACGAGTAGAATGCATGCTAGTCTTTTTTGGACAAGCGGAGATTTTATGGCCGAAATTTTTACAATAGAAGCAGCGAATCTGTTGATACGTACAAGTAGAAGCTAAATGATTGTTTTCTCCACATTGATAGCATTTAATTTTATTATTTGAAATAGTTGCGGGACTATTGAAATTAGATGTGTTCGGAACTTTGTTTCTAGAAGAAGCCAAAGGTTGAGTAGCGCCAGGTTTATTATAACCAAAAACTCGTCTGGAAAAATCTTGATTTGAAGCAGAGATGTTGTTGTGAATCCTAGGATGTGTACGAGTACCATTGTCATTTTGAAGTTGTTCAAAAATCAAAAGTTTTTCTTTTAGTTCCTTAAAATTGATGCAACCATATAAGAGGAGCTTATGGGGAGAATCTGGCAAACCCCTGATTACGTATTGGCAAACAGATTTTTCATCAATGGCGGCTTTATTAGCAATTTCTCTCATTTTTAGTAAATAATCTGTACAATTTTCATTTCTCCGCAAATGTCTTTCCGACAACATTTTATGAATATCCGCTGATGTGTATTGCTGGTCAAATTCATCAAGAAAATAAAATTTAAAGGATTTCCAAGATGTAACAGTCGGAAGAGAGTTAAGAAATGTTCTCGCAGTACCTGTAATACAGCGCTTAGCCACTGCTAAAGTCTGTATATCCGTTAAGTTGTATAACACTGAAATATTTTCTATTGAATCTATAAAATGGTCAATAGGGTACATCGAGGTACCGTTAAAATTTTTAATTTCATCCGCGATGTCTTTGATGCTGAGTCCAACATTGAATCCTTGCTGCCCAGGTGGAACACTATGTTCAACAAAATTAGAATTAAGTGCTGTAGTGTTAGAATGAGGCACTGTTGGTGATAAAGCACTACTTTGTGACGTTTGATGAGTAGGAAATTGTTGTACGAAAGGCACAGTGTGCTCTTCTGTTTCGGAATTAACAACAGAAATTGCATTCTTTAACTCAGCAGTATTTCTGAGATACATAAATATAGAATCGCACAATGAATCGGTGTCTGTGCTAATTTCGATATGCAAAATATTTGCAACTTGCACTAGATCTGCTAATGAAAAAGATTCTTTAAGATTTTGAATCTTTTGCTTTAAATTAGTTTCGACAGGAAAACCCGTAAACTCGCGTAATTTCGCCCTTGTTGTTCTATCATGGGGTGTATCGAAAACAATACTGTTGAGTAATGTAATGGCCTTAGTACTGGCAAATTTTAGAGAATGGGCAATCTGAGGGATGTCTACTAATCTGAGGGCCATTTTCTGAATAAAAACCAATATAAAATTGCAGTAAATATAAACAGTGGGAAATTTGCATAAAAAGTTAAAGTCAGATGAACAAAGTAGTCAAATAATTCAATAGAATATACTGCAAACACATGAAAATAAGTACATATCTATAGAATTGAATTAATCAAATCACTGTAAAATACTCAATTGGTATTGGTAAGTCAATATTAATTCAGTCACTTTCTTCTGTAAATCAAAATCTCTAAATCGAAAGTAGGTCAACTTCAAAATTGCTCTCAAAATCAAAATAATAAAATCATAACTTACCCGAATCCATGTCAAAAATATTAAATATCTCGGATAATAAGCATAGATGTAATAATTTTATCACATTCAGAATACTTCATCAAACACACTTTGTTGCACTGTAATGACGTACACACTCAAATTCAAAAAACATTGAAGAGAGAAAAAAATTTTTCTTTCGTATTTACTATATATTCTTGAAATTGACGAAACAGAACTTCACTGATGAATAAAATCAACGGCTTTCGTATTTACTAAAAAATTGAATTTTCACTGATGAGTAAAATCAACTTTTCTGATGAAAAACACTGATGAAAAAAAAATAATCTTCGAACGTCGAAATCCAAAACAGAAATCCAAATCAGAACACGTGCACTCGAGATGATTTTCACTTTTGGTTTCACTCGAATCAAAAGTGATGGCTCAGAATTCAGCAGAAAAAATTTATTACTCACAACGTAATTATTAACGACTTATAAGCAACTTAAATTAACTCAGATGGGGTTCAACGGACGAGACGAGCCCCTATTTTTTTGTGAAGGAGAGAGATTCGGGACACAAACTCGGATACAAACTCTTATTATAAAAATTAGTTTAATAAACATTTAAGGGAATTATATATACAAGGGGTCTAGGGATAAACTTAAGCATGGCTCGATCAATCATCTTTTTTCTCTGTCTCACAAAATCACTCAGAACTCGGAATTGTATATGCATTCATTTTCAAAACAACCGTTGTCCACTCCGGAAGTCGAACGATGACTTTGCACTCAACTCTGCTGCTCTGGAGTCGTAGAACTTCGTTCAGCAGTGGGAAAAAGGAATATGTTTACATATATATATATATATATATATATATATATATATATATATATGTATATATATAATATGTGTGTGTGTGTGTAGGAATTGGACACAAAATGCAACATCGTCATCTGATTACACCTTTAAATGATATATGCATTACTAAAAATAATAAACTGTTATTTTAAATTTAAAGATATTTATTTTTGTATTATAAAAGCAGGGGAAAAAGTTTAACATAAAACAATTTACATAATAAATAATGATCAAAACTAATGTATATAATTATTATATTAGCAATTAAAATTCACGCAACCAGTTATGTGTTTGATAAGACTAACAAGGTAATTAATTACATAAGTACTACTATAAAATCATTTAAATGCTCATTGCTATTATTTATTGAATATATATATATATATATATATTCAAAAAATAATAGGCTAGTTATTAAATAGCTACTGTTGAAAAAATGAATGTAAACATTGTTAACATGATTTCTTCCCAAAAATTCCTGGTTTATTCCCACCTCTTCAAAATTCCGGGTTTTTTACATCTCTATTTATTATCCGTCCCCTTATAATGAATAGAATTGACATTACAACAGACAATATACTTATAACTGTTGCCATTATTAATAACTGCTTTAAATAGCTTTTAAAACAAAAATTTTCGAATTTCTCAAGTATTTGAAACAATCCAGGTGCATTTCTAGCCGTCATATACCTCCGAAATTTATCAACCATTTACACTTATGTCCATAAATTAAGGATAATTCAGAATCACACAGAAATTGAGCTCTAAAATAAAAATTTCACCTGTAGAATTATCACACACATCTTGAAGAAGAATATGCAAATTGCAGGAAATCACCAGATGGCGCGGATAGTACACCACAATGACGAGAGTGTATGAAAGGGGTATATAAGGAATGGTAGCAAAGAAGTAAAATTGTTCACAAACGCTTTAAAAGCCTTTCAGTGCAATAACCGCATAGTTATGGCACAAAGGAAGCATTTGGATGATTTTTTACGTGGTAGAATTATCGGACGACTGGAATGTGGACGTACCCAGCTGGAAGTATCCGAGGAACTTGGAATCGCCCAGAGTGTCATCTCCAGGCTTTGGCAACGATTCAAACATGATGGTAATGTGAGTAGATGTTACAGCACAGGTCGCCCCCGAGTTACTACTCCGAATGATGACCAGTATTTGGCAGTTACTGCCAAAAGAAACAGACGGAGCACAGCATCAGACCTGTCTAGTCAGCTCTCTTCAGCTACCGGTACGACAGTTTCAAGGCAGACCGTGTACAGACGCTTAGGGAACATTGTTCTATATGCTCGTAGGCCTGTCAGATGTGTTCCCCTTACCGCAACTCACTGTCGCCTGCGATTATGCTGGGTTAGAGAGCATGCATTGTGGACACCGCAACAGTGGTCTTGTGTGATGTTTTCCGACGAGTCCAGGTTCAGTTTACATTCTGATTCTCTCCGGACTTTTATATGGAGAGCGCCAGGTACCCGTTACCACCAAGAGAACACCATTGAACGACACCGTTACGGTGGTGCAGGATGGCTCGTTTGGAGAAGAATTATTCTTGGTTCCAGAACTGACCTGCATGTTCAGAGTGTAACGATGACAGGCCACATCTATCGGGATGTCATTCTGGAACAACATGTACGTTTGTTTCGGGGCGCCATGGGTCCTGAATTTCTGTATATGGATGACAACGCCCGACCTCACTGTGCAAACATTGTAGACGAATGCCTTCAATCGGAGGATATCACCCGTATGGATTGGCCAGAATACTCACCGGACTTGAATCCAATAGAGCATGTGTGGGACATGCTTGGCCGACGAATTGCAGCCCGTCAACCTCCTCCCAACTGTCTATCGGAACTTCGGAGGGCATTGCTTGATGAGTGGTGTAATTTTCCCCAAGATCAGATTGATAATCTGATACTCAGTATGCGTAGGCGTTGTAACGCTTGTATTGCATCGTCCGGGAGATATACTCCGTATTAACCATCATACTAACCATGTTATACTGTTTTCTGTAAATAGGTTCTTTTTTGAAATTTGCTCCAGGGAGTAAAAATCGCAATTTTTATTAATTATGTCAAACATATAGCATCTTTTTTGCTCTTTACCTTTTGTTTAATAAATAGACTTTACAAATAAGTCAAATTTGTTTTGCTTTTGTCTCTTTCATTGTCTGAACTTCATTATCCTTAATTTATGGACATGAGTGTATCTTGTAGAGTACAAGCTGAAAGTTAGTTAAAATTAATGTAAATCATTTTTTTTTAATTCTTAGAATCATATAGAATTTGTACAAAAAATGAATATTTTAACTATTATTGTTTTTTTTAACTTTATTTCCGGAGACTGCTTACGGTAACTGCTGTTTTAATCTAAACCCTAAAATTAATCCTATGGATATAAATAAGCTGCATATACGTAAAAGATACCTACACATAGCATTTTCAGTAATGCTACACTTAAAACAATAATTAATAACTTTCAAAATGATCAGATTTTAAGTTGAAATTGCAAACACTTTCACATAAATATATTGCTAGTAACTTATTAAAATTTCAAACTTATAAGTGAAAAAGACAAAATAAACTAATTGTTAAAGTCCATGGTCCCCTTAAATGTACATGATTGAACTTATATCTTGTTTTACTTTATATGTACAAAACGAATGGGTAGAGAAAGTATTATTAAATTATTATAATTACAATATTGTAATTGTTATACTATTATTGGACCAAGTGAAGAAGTTTAAATAATTCTTGCATTTACAGATTTCTTTTTAACCCTAGCTTAAATTCTCAGTATTAACAAAATTCAAAATTTTCAAGTTCTAAATGGTTCAAAAGTCGAACGATGGCCGATTGGTAGCGCTCTGCTCTTTGGTTCCGATTTCACGGGTTCGAATACTGTTGACGGTATGTTTGTTTGTAGAGTTCGGAATTGGCTTTAAGAAGTAGGTCTTTTTACGCTACAATTACCGAACGCCGTGTGTGTAATACGAGGTCTCATTAGTCCTCGTGTAACAAAACTGTAGACCCTAACACTGCAAACCAAACCAAAGTTATTCAAAAAACTACTTAATCAGTTGGATACATGTAAGCATAAAATCAGTTTTTATCACTGGACCAAGTGCAAAAGATTAAAACATATAAAAGATTTACTGAATCATTTTCAAGCTCGGATCAAACCGCTAATGTTATCAAAAGTCGAAATTCTTAATTCTAAAATTATTCACCATGAAGTTAATCTATCATATAAATGATTTATATTATTTCATATTTGCTTCGCTTATCGTTACTCTTCGTCCAGATATGTGTTACACCTTTAACGTTAGAAGCTTCTTAGGTCTATGCTCCTATTACCGTCGCTTCATTAAGAATTTTTGCATTAAAGCCCAGCCATTACAGAATTTACTAAAGAAAGAGTCGACGTTCACTTGGGGTGAAATGGAGGTTGACTCTTTTATTAAGTTAAAAGGAAGCGCTTACGTCTGATCCTGTACTAGGACTGTATGACGAAAACGCCCCAATAGAACTCCATACGGACGCCAGCGGTTATGGAATTGGCGCTATCTTGGTCCAAATTCAAGACGGCTGTGAAAAAGTAATAGCTTACGCGTCACGAACGCTAACTAAGTCGGAGAAAAACTATTCCACCACAGAAAGAGAATGTCTTGCGGTGATATGGGCGATCCACAAATTCCGTCCTTATTTATTCGGTAGGCCTTTTGTTGTGGTAACTGATCATCACGCATTGTGCTGGTTAGCAGGACTAAAAGATCCGTCAGGGAGGCTTGCTAGATGGTCATTAAGGCTACAAGAATACGATGTCTCTATATCCTATAAGAGCGGAAAAAAAACATAAGGACGCAGATTGTCTGTCGAGACATCCCATTGAATTTGACTCTCCTGGAGAGGCCGGAATCATTGCTGCATTTACGGATATCGCTGCCGATCAAAGGAATGATCCGAAGTTGGCAGAATTAATTCATGCTCTAGAAAAGTCTGAGCCTGTCAAGGGAGAATTCACACTCATAAGTGGCGTCCTTTGTAAGAAGAATTACGATCCGTCCGAGAAAAAGTGGTTACCTGTAATCCCTCGGCACCTGCGACTGGACGTTCTTCGACATTTCCATGACGCGTCTACTGCGGGTCACTTAGGGTTCGCTAAAACTTACGACAGAATCAGGAAAACGATTCTTTTGGCCTAGACTGTACCGTACTGTGAGACATTATGTTTCTCACTGCCGTGAGTGTCAAAGAAGAAAACATGTACCTCAAAAACCACCTGGTCGCCTTATCTCCATCCCTCCAGCTGTAGCCCCTTTCCACCGAATCGGTATAGACTTGCTGGGTCCATTTCCTAAATGCCACAGTGGAAATAAATGGATTGTCGTGTGTACTGATTATTTAACACGGTATGCCATAACTAAAGCTCTGCCAAAAGCCGATGCCAGCGAAATAGCCAGATTCCTGGTAGCAGATATTTTATTGAAGCATGGAGCACCGAGGGTTCTGATCACTGATCGTGGAAAAGTCTTCCAATCAAGGCTGGTATCTGAACTCATCCGATGTTGCCAAGTAAAGCATAGCATGACTACCGCTTACCATCCTCAAACTAATGGACTGACCGAACGATTTAACAAAACGTTGACAGATATGATGTCCATGTATGTCGATGTCGAACAAAGAGACTGGGATTTGGTATTGCCGTTTGTAACTTTCGCATATAATACTGCAAAGCAGGATGTTACGGGGTTTACTCCGTTCTTCCTACTTCACGGGCGTGAAGCCGAGACTACCATGGACACCTTATTTCCATATCAACCCGGGGATCAAACGGACGATTACCTTGAGCACTTGGTGACGACAGCCGAGGAATCAAGACAATTAGCTCGCCTAAGAACGTTAAGTGCGCAACAGAAGGATCGAGAACGTTATGACGCCACGCATAGAAAAGTATCTTATCAACCTGGTGATCTAGTATGGATTTTTACGCCTATACGTAAAGTGGGGATTTCCGAAAAGCTCCTGAGACGTTATTTTGGCCCATATAAGGTCCTGAAACGAATATCTGACGTAACGTACGAAGTTGAAGATTTTGACCCTATGTCGAAACGGAGAAAAACCAGGGATACCGTTCACGTCCTTCGGATGAAACCTTATTGTGACCCTGACAATCAAGGCATTGACGACACCTCTAATGATAACCCTCATCGATCAGACACCGAACCTGCCGGATCAGCGAGACCCGAAAGAAAACCCTCGAAAATGACCGACAGAACAAATATCCCTGTGACTCGGTCTAGAGCTAGGGCCGAAGCGGTCGAACGACAGCGGGACGCTGTCGTCTGAGGGAGGAGTATAATGCCACATTTCAAACGACACTACCGAGCTCCATGGCGCAATGGTTAGAGTCGCGGGCTACGAACCGAAAGGTCTCCGGTTCGATCCTGCGTCAGGACAAATTTGTTTCCTTAATTTTATGTTCGATTTCTTAAATAGTCAAGAAGACTTCTAAATTATGCTAATTTTCTGTTGCATTAAAATATTTCTAGAAGGTTCTGTTACCTTATAAAAGCCTCTGTAAAAACTGCCTCTGTAAAAACTGCGGGCGGCAGTTGTTGTTTTGAGTACGAGCTAGGTAGCTTGGGCTTTAATAAATTGTTATTTCTTAAGCCTGACTCTTGATTGTGTTCCACCTGTACTTTCATCTACGTGACAATATATATATATATATATATATATATATATATATATATATATATATATATACATATAATATTGTGTGTGTGTGTAGGAATTGGACACAAAATGCAACATCGTCATCTGATTACACCTTTAAATGATATATGCATTACTAAAAATAATAAACTGTTATTTTAAATTTAAAGATATTTATTTTTGTATTATAAAAGCAGGGGAAAAAGTTATACATGTCGTTTTAATATATAAAATTAACAAACAAAACACATCGATACAAACAGAAGCTAAACATATTGTAACAAACAACTGGCGGGTTGGGGCATTAAATGGTTCTCCCACTAAGAAGATAACACTGTTGATGCTTTATTGGTATTTAATTTGGTGGTAGCAATAGAGTGAAACTAGCTGAGCTAATCATAGTCTGTGTAAACATACCCAGTAGGCAAACGCTACTCACCAGACCGTATTTAGTTAGGGTGTATTTATTTAAGAGTGGTTATATATATATATATATATATATATATATATATATATATATATATATATGCGTGTGTGTGTTTGTATCTAATATTGAATTATTAGAATTTTTAGGCAGTGTTGTGTATTTTTGCCCGGGATTCTTGGAAAACGATATGTCTAATCAAATAGTAGTAATGATTTCGCAGTATGGCCTTTCTTGAAAAATAAGTAAACTGCAGTCGAGAGTGGAACTTAAACTTTTATTTGAGAGCTAAGCAAAAGAACATGTTTTTTATTCAAAGGGTGGTAATAAAATGACATACAAAACTATAAAATCGACCTTAGATCTATTTTTGAAATTATATATATATATATATATATATATATATATATATATATATATATATATATATATATATATATATATATATATATATATAATATATATATATATATATATATATATATATATATATATATATATATATATATATATATATATATATACACTCACTTCCAATAGTTAATCACGAAAAAATAAAATGCAAAATAAAAACAACAAATACTGTTTTGATTGGCACAAAGTGCGGCAGGAAAGTAGCATTTATATTCATGCATAAAACAAAAAATAATAATTATACACAGAAATAAAAATAATATTAAATTTTTATTCATTAAAATTTATCAATTAATGACATACTAGAGACTTAAACATAATTATGAAGAAAGTGAAAATAAATAGCATAAAATGAAAAATGGACATTTTTAGGCTATGTGACCCCCCTTATCTGTATACAAGGTTTACACCTTGTGACCATGCTTTCAATTAGGTGGTCAACCACCGCATAATTAAGCAATCGCCATTCATCTTGTAGAGCGGTTACCAGCTCAATAAGAGTGGTTAGAGGTGGGAAACGTGAAGATACAATACAGCCGAGAGTATTCCAAATATTTTATTATATATGTGTGTAAGGTCGAGCGTTATGCTACCATACGCGCATTCCCTTCACTCTCCAGGTAGTCCTGACGACGTCAGCTATATGGGGACGTTCGTTATCGTCCATTAAAATTCAATTAGGTAACTGCTGTAGCGTAAAATCTCACATTGGTTTCTAGGATTTCATCTCTATACCGGACAGCTGTCACAGTACCCAGTTTAAAGATGTGCAGGTCGTGCGGTGTTCTAATCAAATACCTGCCCTCACCATAATGATTCCGCCTCGAAGTGTGAGATGTTCGTTGATGATTTAGAGCTTATTGTGTGATCCTTGTTCAAGCCATATCCGTATAAGCTTGTCATCTGTCTCCAGAGCAATTCTTGACTCATCAGTAAACATGACATTGCCTTACTCAGACACAGTCCAATTGACATGTTCCCAGCACCACTTTAATCGTTCCCCTCTTGATTGGGTGATAGAAAATCACAAACTCGAGGTACAGTCACTTATATATAATCTTCGTACAGTAGCTGCAGATATCGCCTTACTAACAGACAATATAATCTTAGATGTGACAAGTGTGGAGGTCGCTAAATTCCTCTTGACCAAAATAGCAATACATCGATCTTCCTTGGGGTTGTAATCTTTTGGGTGACCAGCTACGGGCCTTCAGACAACTGTCTGTGTGGTGTGGAATTGTTTCCATAAACGTGAAATTACAGAAGGATGAACGCCGAAGAAAAGGAAAATATCTGTGATCGATTGTCCTGCTCCAATTCGTCCACAGCACACCAGAGATCAGAATCTTCCATTCGTCTTCTGGAATTCATAGAAACATGTATGTCTTGGGAAAAAATGGTACGAAAGATTTAAACACCTTCTATCAGCACTTACAATCAAATTCTATAACCTTTCTAAAGATGACATCTTATAAGAATATTTTTTGCATATTTCTTGACATGAAAGCGCGATTGTCTGTTAACTAACATATTTGCATACTTCCATCTACCTGAGCGCAGAAAATTGCCTTCTATTCAATTCTGATTGGCTTCCGGAAATTAGCTTTTTCATTTTCGTGATTAACTTTTAGAAGTGAGTGTATATATATATAATATATATATATATATATATATATATATAAATATATATAAAATTCTGGTACAACTAAATATCATTCATGCAAATTTCTATAGAGATTTATAAGCCCAGTCGTCATAGTTGGTAGAGCCTTTTCTTGCCATGCAGATAGTGGATTTAGATCGTGTATAAGGCTTGGTTGTCTTCAATTGGATTGATCTTTGTTTGTCCCCAAGCTTTTCACTTGAACTGGTGATACGCCTATTTTAAAAGTCATCTGCTTTTTGTAATAAATATTATACAGGCTTTCCGTAAATTCAAGATTAAACATTGGGAATTGGTAAAATGCATTTAAAGTAGTATACGTTTGTAGCAGTGTAAGGAAGGAAATAAAAATTGCAAGCCAATAAACAGGAAATGATTAAGAAATGAAAAAAGAAATCATCAAACCATTATACTATACATGAGCAAGCATTTTTGATACAGTTCTCAGTTTACAGAGCAGGCATTAAAGCATCACTTTCTTATAGAAAAATTGCTTATTACTTCATTCTAGGTATGTTACTTACCTTTAAAGTTTGGCCCATAAATTCAGGGATATCTTGTTTGTGTCATATCTTTGATTTTCTCTTTTGTGATTGGTAACTAGGGAAGTGGAGGAAGTACTCACCCTAGGAAAATTAGAGCAGCAACACAATAGTAATATAAAATCTATTCATATGTTTATTTCAATAAAGACGTAATAGATTAGACGTCAAAGATACAGACATTGTAACAGGAGGACTGTAAGTTCCAGGCTCGAACCCATTAATGATCTGCCGTGGTGAGTAATGCCGATGTCACAATATCCAAGTCGAAAATTATAAATCTTGATATGGGTGATAAACCTGGGATTTCTTCTTGGTCTCTGATTCTATATTACAACGACCCATTTTGTTTGTGTGACGACCTAAAAGGTGCTTCAATAATAAAATCACCAACGAATATCTGCTTCTATTGGAGAATATTGTTATAAACAAGAAGAAATTTTAGGCAGAAGTAACAGTAGTCGCAGTCGTTTTGGGGTTCTCTCCAAACCATAGGTAAGACGAATTTTTCTTTTTCCAGCATCCCTCTGTCGTTAATGTTCTGTACAACGTTTACAGACCTTATGCGGTACCCAGGTTTTTGTCTTGATCGCCAAGCTTAACACTAAAGTATGCAAGATAAGATCTCTTTACAAAGTCAGTAATAGTTTTTCTGTTTCCTTTTAACACGCCTTCTCCTCATATGTAGCAGAACACATCAGGATGATTTGCACAACTTCTTCTACTTGAACTCATTTTATTTCTATGTATCGATACAAGTACAATAATCTACAACATTGTACATTTTAGGTTAACTTTATAACATCTGTTTCCTAAACTCAATTATTACACGAGGCTAATTTCTATCTAACCTGCACGAGGAAAAATCTCAAACTAAATTAAACTCAAAAGTGTTTACTCAACTCAAAAAGGATTTCAACTGTAGTTGAAGCGTTGAAGGTCACTTACATTGATGGATGTTTAGCCTATCTAGTGGATTTTCCCGGAGCTATGTAGTTCACATGTTTTGTAGTACTTCACAATATCACAATAAAAAACGCTTATCTAAAAAAGTATTATTGAGAGATAGAGAAAAGCTGATTTCATATTTAGTATCAGCGCCCTAAGCATAACTAAATCCAGTTTTAAAATCCTAGACACCAAAACATATTTTTGTATGCCTGTGTAATGATTTATAAAATACCTTTACAAAACCATTTCCGTGTGCATTTTGTTTATGATTCCAAGACAAATCAGTTAGCAAATAAAATATGGGTTAGTTGATTTAGGATAAATTTTGCTGATGAATCCATGAAGTACTGCCAAACCATGCTAACTTCTTGATTCCAAGACAAATCAGTTAGCAAATAAAATATGGGTTAGTTGATTTAGGATAAATTTTGCTGATGAATCCATGAAGTACTGCCAAACCATGCTAACTTCTTGGCGAAATGCCATTGGAAAAAGAAATTTAGGTAAACTGTTGATATTTGGAGCAACTAGTAATTGTTTTGCTTAAGTTCGAGAATGATTGATATTGATGCTAGGTAAGGAAATGGAAAGAGAAAACTTCTTAAACGAAATTAATTTTTTTAAAAACAAAATAATTACATAGATAATGAGGAGAGATTTTGTTTCTCTAAAAAATAATATATAAACAATAGTTTTGGTTTTTCTTAAAAATTTATATTTATTGCATATTTAAAATCACCTTCTAAAGGAAAACAACATAATTATCTCAGAATATCTTAGATTCCAGCTAAGAAATTTTACTTTAAACACCACTGGAATCGAATTTACAGAAAAAAATTGGTTATAGTTTTTTTTTATCGGCAATTTGTAATTGATAACAGTCCGGTTGTTTTAAACGTTTAAAAAATTCTTCAGGTACATTTTAAATAAAAAAGACAACAATCGTTTTCAGCTATAAACATTGACCTTTACAAACACAGAGGAGATAAAAAGCATTAATCGATAGGCAGCTATAAAGGCTTCCTCTAAGTAAACTTAGAAATTAAAGAAAACTTTTTAAGCGGGAAAGAGTTTGGAACGAAATTTTATAAATGGATTATTATAACATTGTACGAATAAGGGGGAAATGGATACCGAAAATATAAACTTTTTAAGCGGGAACTTCTTAAACGGGTTTTACTGTATATATTTTTGTGGTCAATACTAAAGGGCAACTTGTTAAAATTTTTAAAAAGTATGTGGTATTTTTCTAGTATAGAAATAGCGTTGTAAATTGACATGAAAAAATTCTAAAGTGAATAAATTTCCCCATCTTTTAAAAATAGAAAATGAATAAAATTTTGCTTAGAAATATCCGAAACAACCTTCCAGAAGAAAGAAAAAAAATCACCAACCATTTTTCCACCTCAAGTACTTTTTTTTGGAAAAGAATAACTCTTCAACAGATTTTAGTACAACCTTTCCAACTCTATTACTGGCAAATACGACAACGCTATACGGGGAATAAAAAAGTAACCACTAACCTTCTTTATCTGCAAGCATCAATCTAAAATTCTTCCTGTCGATATGTTGAAGAAGCAGCAATTTCTTCTCGTAATGTCCCTGGGAGATTCCTGAACTCTTGGCTTTATTTCTGGTTGCTTCAGAATGAAACGCAAAAGAAAAGGAAGAAAAAAAAAACAGAACAATTTTGTCGCAAGTTTTTCGGAGAAACGTTTCGCATGCAGAGATATTTTTTGATCAGAACTGATTTATGTACGTGATTTTGCTTTTTTTGCTTGCCCAAATCCCATTAGCATACTGGAAGTAGGGTAAAATAAGAATTGTTCAAGGATTTCCGGAGAAAGAGTAGTTGGGAAACAAAATCCTGCAAGGATTTTAATGTAAATGTCAGTGATGATATATACGGTTTAAATTCAGTAATAATATCTAAAAATCGGATGCAAATTGCCTATGTCACATATTTTGTATTTTACAGGAGGTTATAATAAAGATTTTTAAATAGCTGAAATCGGATAATTATTAGTGAAATGTTATATAAACGTGTTTGAAGTAAAAAGATATATTGATTATAAACGTACTAAAATAGAACTTAACCCCTTCCTTGTTTTGCCCGTATGCCGTACGGGCACAGCTTTCGGGTCTTTACTGATTTGCCCTTACGGCGTACGGGCAATCTGATTTCTATTTCGCTTGCACTGCTTCGGCCTATTTTTTCCAATTTAAGTAACAATATTCGTATAAATGGTATAAAGTAAATGATAGTTTGCAGTTTATTGTATTCAAAAGCGTGGTTTTTTAGCATATTTTCTATCAAAACGAATTGTTGTATTTCAGTGTATAGCTTTCTGGTTATATTTTACTAACTGCCTGATTATTTTATTGATGAAAGAGTTTAATAATATATTTTTACTTTTAAATATAAGATAATTCAGAGAGTATATAGCTAATTTCTTGTGATTCGATTTGTGACTCGGAATCAGAAACTGAATTATCTGTAAATGATAGTAGCGAAAGTTTACTAGATGACCTGGATAGTAGTGACTCTGATATTAGTACAGATGGAATCAGCCAAGCAAAACAATTTTTTAAAATTAATTTTGATAATCCTGCGGATCCGCTTCCTAGATTTGCTTTCACTGGAATTCCAAAAATTAACTTGGATATCGATGAGACTAAAGGTAAACTTCAGTTCTATGATGCTTTTATAGGATGAAAAAAGTTTTACTAAATGCTTAAAAATAGTAAGAATGTTAATTTTAATAACGTATCTTTACTTAAAAATGTAAAATGAACAAAAAAAATGTAATAAAAAAATGTGACATTTTTTGACCGAATTATGAAAAAAAATGATACTGTCAAAGGGTTAATAATAGTTTTGTTTTTACATAAAGGCCTTTATCTCAATCTCTTATAATCTCTTATCCGTATATCTTAACTATTCTTTACATGTTTTTTTTGTGTGAAATAAAGCAGGGTTATATAATTCATGCTCTAGATCAGCGATGGACAAACTACGGCCAGCGGATAGAATTTTAAGTTGCCGGTCCAAGGCAAATTAAGAGAAATGTATATTTATACATTATATATCCATCTCCTTTTCTACTTGCTTAAATATTATATCTGAAATTTACTACCCCTCAAATTAATCAGATCATTTAACCCTGTGCACTCGAGAGGTGAGTCGTGCTCACCACAGTTAATGTCACTGCTCAATTTGTAAACCGAGAACTCTTTAAAAATTCCGTATTTTATGCTATTAAGTATATATATATATATATATATATATATATATATTGTGATTATTGTATATATGTATATCTTTTTATATATATATATATATATATATATATATATACATATATATATATATATATAAAGATATACATATATATATACATATATGAAATATATATGTATAGATATATATATTATTATATATATATATATATATATATATAATATATTATATATATATATATATATATATATATTATATAAATATATATATAATATATATATATATATATAATATATATACATATATGTATATATAAATGTATATAATACACATACACACCACACACGCATATATATATTATATATATATATATATATAATATATATATATGTATATATATATATAAATATATATATATATATATATATATAATATATATATATATATATATATATGTTATATATATATGATATATATATATGTATAGAAATATACATATTTAAATGTATATTATACATATTGTATATATATATATGTATACATAAATGTTATATATTTTTATATGTATATTCATATATATATGTATATATACACAACACACACTATATATATATATATATATATAATATATATTCTTATCATTACATATATATGTATACATATTATATTCATACAAAATATATATACATATCACTATCTATCATTCTATTATCTAATATCTATAATATTCTAGTCATATAAATCTATTTATAACCTAATTAAATGTTATGCTGTGTATAATTTATTCCACTGTTAAACGGTGAAAACAATGTACTTCATATAAAGAAGAAAAACATGCCCGTGAAAATCGCGCGATGAACAAATTTTGCTACATATGAATAGTGGAAATCGCATGAGCAGTCAAAATGCCTCAATTCGAGAGGTGACTCTTTCTCACCACTTTGTTTGGTGCTGAATTTCGATGCGTTGTGTAAACTATTTATGCTTCTTGATTTGGTGATTTATATCGTACTTATCTTTCTTTTTATCCGAAGAAACGAGTATATGATCTTACAAAGGCGACGTAATGTCCCTTTTAAACTACGTAAGATTCGGGCTTGGAATAACTAAGTGGCATTAGATCTACTCACCCACAAACTGTGGAATGACAGTTTCAAACCCGCTATAATTATTGTGACATCTGATTGTATTTTACAGCTATACTATATTTATGCAATAGTCGTGAAATAAGTTGCCATCAACAGCCACTTTATAGTACACCTGTTTTGAGCACAATTGCTTGTTTACTAAATCTTATAATGGAAATTTCCACCAACAGGGTTCATCTCTTAGTTTTAGGAAATGAAGCTATTGTTTTTATCACGTGATAGAAGAGAAACAAACATATACAAATATGCAAATATCATATTTTTTATAAACGGGGACATTATGCCCTTCAGTTTCGATTTAAAGGTATGTGAGAAATCAGAAAATATTTTTCAACTTATCATTTTTTCCGTTAGAGTTTATGTGAATCTAACCCTTTTTATCTTTGCGGTACTTATAAGTACCGCTTCAATCAAACACCTATATATTCCTAATATATCCGTTTTTCTGACGGCACTCACAACGGCATGAACGATGCAGTTCCTACAGCAGAAAAGAAATGACAGCATCAATCAGGAATCCTTTTTATTCGCATAATAGGGATTTTATAATTGGCGTCTTGCATTCGAAGGTCATTTTGTGGTACAGTTGATACACGTGTTGTTCAATTGAGTAAATTTAAAGGTTTATTACCAGTTATTTCGTACTATTATTTTTTAGAGACTTCTATACTTCGAAAGTAAGCATTTCATTTATTTTATTCACAATTTAATGTTTTATTTTCTATCCTACAGTCAAAAATATATGTTGGTACTAGAAAGTACCAGATGCAAAATTAACTATTAAAATACAGTAAAAATTAATTTTGTTTTTTCTATGATTATTCTCCATTAAAACTTATTTAATGATGCAAAAATGCAGTAAGGATGTTGATGATAAACTAAATCAGAATATTAAGGGTTAAAATAGTCCACAATATTGTTTTAAGAAGACGAAGGTGTATCCTTAACTATATAAGCATTCTTTTAACTGAAGTTGTCAATATGGATAGAAATCTTTATGCCAATCACAGCTTCAAATCTGTTAGTCATTTATCTCTACCCGAGAGTACGTCTAAATGTAAGGAATTTTACAGTTAGGAGTAACATTCTCTTCTTGGAACATCGTAATTTAAGAGTAAGGACAAAGCAGACAATCCTCAAGGCTTGGTCTGCAACCTTTATAGATATCTCTTGAACTTGGGGGAGATTATGACCACGAACTAATTTACATGTCCAATTGTTATTAATGAAATTAGTTAAACTTTGATTGGCTTGAGATATGAATTCACAACTCATCATTTTGAAATTGACACCTTTGCTAAGTCAGTTAAAATACCAAGTTGTAATCCGTACCAAGTTGGAAGACTAGGACGAATAGACTAGTTCAGATACAGTCCGAAAACTACATTAAACCCTTATTGGGTTTAAATAATTGATATCCTCTAATCTTAAATTCAATATTAAAATAAAATGTTCTTCATTTACTTAGTCTCTCTCAAGGGTTTATACTATCTGACATATCGACGTATTCTGTCTTTAAATATGGAACCAATGATTGAATTATTGTATTAGTGTGAATTTTGGAACTCATCTGTAAACAGTTTAAAGCTACTTTCTATCCTAGTTTGTCCTATAATACAAATTAGAAAGAGCGGATAATATTATTAAACTATAGGTATTGGAAAATCTAATCTTAAACTTTTATAACTTTGTGTCGGACTTCAAATGTTAGTTAAATAAACTAACATAAAATAAATAATTGAAAGTACTTGATTATTTAGCAGAAAATAGTAATGGTAAATTTAAGTAGTTAGAGTATATATGGTTTAATAAATTATTACATAATTTTCATAAGCTATCATGATTATAATAGGGTAAAGCCAACAATATTGTGTTTATTGTGCTCAGCGTCCTTATTTGAGGACCGTCAAAAATGGTTTGTAGAGTTTTTGTTTTCTTGAAACGATTCTTCCTTTTTAATGGAAATAGATATTAATCTTATGAATAATCTCCCAAGTTTTCAAATATGATCTTATCTTTAATTTTGTTATTTTGATCGACATTTTATGATTTTCAAGCTTAGAATAGGAACTATTAAGACCGGTATTCTGAACGTATACCGGTCAAAATCATGGCGAATAGCCATATTTGTAATAAGTCATCTCTTTTCAGTACTTTTATCACATATGATAGCAAATAAATCTCTTATCACGAAGTATTCCTTTTTGTTTAAAGACATCTTATTATGTTTTAAAATGACACCTCTTCACTAATGATGACTTGATGTCATATTTAAAGGTGTTTAAATTTCATATTTTGTTTTACTTCTAGGTGTCTATAATAGCTTCTATGTTAGGTATTTACTAATATATATAGTCATCAGAAATATCCGGACTTTAATAGGTTAACATTCCATTTTTAGAATAAATATCATAAAACCTGTTTCATTTGCTAATTATTATCTGATAATTAGATAAAAGTACCCATTTGTATTATGTGAGTTTGTAAGAGTTGTTAAAATTTTCAAGTAATAGGTGTTAGATAAATAATTGAAATCTTAAACGCTTATAACTTTGAATCAAACTTGAAATATTAAATATATATTTCTTCCGAAATAAGTATATCTAATGCAGACAGTAAAAGTTTCTTAAAATATTTACATTTTCTCCTCAAATATTAATTTAAAGTTTGTTTAAGTTTGAATTTCGAACAAAGAAAAACATAGTTAAGAAAGCAAACACGAACGTAATTAACTCTCAGAGTTCTGCTTTATAAACAATTTTTTTTTACTTATATACGTGTAAACATTAAGCTACAGCTGTATTTGTCTTTTCAATTTATTTTTCTATAAAACTGAATTTGTGTTGGTCGGGGTTTTTACTCATAAAATATTATATTTTACGTGTTATTTATGGTGAAAGTACATAAAAGAAATCGATTAAAAGGTAGCAAAATATAATGTTAATATTCAATTTTGCAAAATGATTTAAAAGATGAGATCTTTTTATATTTTAAAAATCATTA
Organism: Pardosa pseudoannulata; assembly: GCA_032207245.1. Lineage (NCBI taxonomy): Eukaryota > Metazoa > Arthropoda > Arachnida > Araneae > Lycosidae > Pardosa > Pardosa pseudoannulata. Next base: position 38,568,781 of record CM063510.1, on the reverse strand, counting down.
TACACATTATTAATTTCTTTTGAATTCATTTTAAGCACACATAAATGCATACATGCTGGCTCTGTTTTGTTCTTTTAGCCGCTTGTGTGCTAGGTGTTATTTAGCCAACCATTATTTCTGAGTGCAATATAGTATTAAGTCTCTCCCTATCAATTCGTCTAAGTAGTATATGTTCTATTTCTCGCTCTATGAAATTTGGCTGACCTCGTGCATGCATGCACTGTACACCCCTTAGTACCCGCTCTGTCAGTAAATACATACAAACATACATATACATAAGAAGTAAAAGGCACGCATTTATTAAATACAGATTTTTTTTTACATATTTCTGTATAATTCGTATTCTTCTGTCACATTTTTTCAATAATTGAATAGTAAATTTGAAAAAACTATTGATCAACATGTTTTCAAAATCCTGAATTTAACATATCTTGTATAAATCGTCTCCTATATGATTTAATGCATATAATTAACGGAATTCACGAATTTGAGAAAATGGGAACCAACATGGTATTAAAGTGCCAATCCTTTATATGCTTATGTAAAAATCGTACTCCTTTATTATGTAATTTATATAATTAACTGGTTTTATGGAATTTGAAAAAACTGTAAACCAATATGGTTTCGAAAAACAGATTTTTTTTTTAACATATTTTTGTATAAATTGTATTCCTCTATGATGTATTTCATATAATTAACTGATTTAGAAAATTTGAAGAAACTGAGGACCAACATGGTTTCAAAGTACAGATATTTTTCCATATTTGTGTATAATTCATACTCCTCTATCAAGTTATTCCTGTAATTAACTGATTTAGTAAACTTGAAAAAAAGTGTTGACTAACATGGTTTCGTATTACCGATTTTTTTAACATTTTTTGTATGTATCTTATTCCCCTGTGATGTAACTTATATAATTAACTGGTTTCACGAATTCAAAAAAACTGTGGACCAACATGGTTTAGAAGTACCGATATTTTTAACATATTTTTGTATAAATCGTATTCCTCTCTGATGTGACCAATATGGTTTCAAAAAACAGATTTTTTTAAACATATTTTTGTATAAATTGTATTCCTCTATGATGTATTTCATATAATTAACTGATTTAGAAAATTTGAAGAAACTGAGGACCAACATGGTTTCAAAGTACAGATATTTTTCCATATTTGTGTATTCATACTCCTCTATCAAGTTATTCCTGTAATTAACTGATTTAGTAAACTTAAAAAAAAGTATTGACTAACATGGTTTCGTATTACCGATTTTTTTAACATTGTTTTGTATGTATCTTATTCCCCTGTGATGTAACTTATATAATTAACTGGTTTCACGAATCCAAAAAAACTGTGGACCAACATGGTTTAGAAGTACCGATATTTTTAACATATTTTTGTATAAATTGCATTCCTCTCAGATGTGATCCATATAATTAACTGATTTAGGGAATTTGAAAAAAACTGTGGACCAACATGGTTTCGAAGTACCGATTTGTTTTACATATTTTTGTATAACTCTTACTCTTCTATCAAGTGACTCATTTAGTTAACTGATTTAGTGAACTTGAAAAAACTGTAGACCAACATGGTTTCGATGTACTGAAATTTTTTTAACATATTTTTGTATAAATCGTATTCTTCTCTGATTTATTAAATATATGAAAAACTGATTTAGAGAATTTGAAGAAACTGTGGACCGTTTCGAAGTACCGATTTTTTTTTTTTTACATTTTGTGTATATTCGTACTCCACTATCAAGTGATTTCTTTAATTAACTGATTTAGCAAATTTGATAAAAACTATTTACCATCATGTTTCCGAAGAGCTGAATTTTACATATTTTTGTATAAATCGTACTCCTCTATGATGTAATCCATATAATTAACTGTATTTCCGAATTTGACAAAACTGGGAATCAACATGGTTTCGAAGTACCGATTTGTTTTACATATTTGTGCATAATTTGTACTCCTCTATCAAGTGACTCATGTATTTAACTGATTTGGAGAATTTGAAAAACTGTGGACCAATATGGTTTAGAAGTATCGATTTTTTCTAACATATTTTTGTATAAACCTTATTCCTTTATAATGTAATTTATACAATTTAACTGACTTAAAGAATTTGAAGAGACTGTGGACCAATATGATTTCGATGTACCGATTTGTTTTACATATTTGTGCATAATTTGTACTCTTCTATCAAGTGATTCTTGTAATTAACTGATTTAGAGCATTTGAAAAAAAAAACTGTGGACCAACAGGGTTTCGAAGTACCGATTTTTTTTACATATTTTGTGTATAAATTTTTCCTTATCAAGTGATTCATTAATTAACTGATTTAGAGAATTTGAAAAAACTGTGGACCAACATGGTTTCGAAGTACCGATTTGTTTAACATATTTTGTATAAATTGATTTCCTTTGTGTAATTTATAAAATTAACTTTTAGAGAATTTAAAAAACTGTGGTAATGAAGTACCGATTTTTTTACATATTTGTATAATTCGTATTCCTATTTTTTTTATTAATTAATTTAATTTAAAAAAAAATGTAACATGGTTTGAAGTACAGATTTTTACTATGTGTACATCGTACTAATGAATAAACTAATGTAAGAATTTGGAAAAGCGTGTACCAATATGGTTTAGTATAGATTTTTTACATATTTGTGTATACATCGACTGGAACCGTCATTAACTGGGTGGTAATTTAAGCTATTGTCTTGACTACGTATAATAAGCTCTCATGTATGATGTCCCATATTATTTACGTTATTAGCCAGTAATTCCACAAATAAAATTTAGAATACGTCAAAATGAATTGTGCAAAAAGCTTAGTGTAAACATTAAAAAAAATCTTAGCTGCCTTTGGAATTGCTAGAAATATACCCCCCTATATCTTATTATTTTTGACTTATTAAATTTGACAAAATAATATAAGTCAAAACTATGCAAAAAACAAACAATATAAATATAAATGGTGTATGGGCATTTAAAAATTATAACTAAGTATTCGGTATTCATATAATTTATATGTTTACTTAATTTGATACCTTAATATAAAGTGTAAATCATACAAATATTTAAACGTATGTTATATAAAGATTAATGGTGTTTATACTATATCAGGGTATATGTTTTTATATCATTATTTTAGTTTAATTTTTTGGAATTGCCTTTGGAATTGCAACGAACATACCCCCCTATATCTTATTATTTTAAAATAAATTTACTATTTAAAAATAATAAGATAAAAAATCTTTTCGGATCTAATATATGATATCCCATAATATTTAAGTGATTATCCAATAATTTCACAAATAAAATTTAGATTACGTCAAAATGCATTGTACGTAAAATTTAGTGTAAGCATTTTTCGAAAAGAAACATCTGCTGCCTTTGGAATTGCAAGAAAAATACCCTCTTTATCTTTTTATTTTACAATTAATTTAATATTTTAAAATAATAAGAAATAATATCTTTTCAGATCTAATGTTCTATGCCCCATAATAGTTAAGTATTTAGCCAGTAATTCAACAAATAAAATTTAGATTACGTCAAAATGCATTGTACGTAAAGCTTAGTGCAAACATTTTTCGAAAAAAAAAATCGCACTTGCCTTTGTAATTCCAAGAAACATATCCCCTATATCTTTCTAATTTAAAATAAATTTACTATTATATAGGCTTAAAAATAAAATTTAAATTTCTGATATGTTAAATTATGTATTCCTAACAATTTAAATTATCACGTGCAATTCTTACATTTGACGTTTATCACTCTTTCAGGAAGCATAACATATAATCTTGAAAATATAACATATAATCTGGCAAAATGACTCTCTAAGCCTTTACAATTTTTCCCTCTTTTTCATTTGCGAGAAAGAGTATTTCCCGAGAGTCTTAAAGAATTCCTCCGCTGTGTTCTATAACTTTCTGATCCAGTGAGATTTTCATATACTTCAGTGTCGAAGTAGAAAAAAAATTTAGTTAAAATGCATTTGAACTCTCCAAACACGATTTGTTTGCTCTCAAATTGCATTTTATGTACAGTCCCAAAAATAATTTTAAAGTAGAAACTGTAAGCTAACTTTCTTCATACATGCGTACATATGTGCATGGATGTATATCAGAAAGTAATTGAATTCTTTCGATTTTGGAGATTTTTACGAATATTTGTAAAATGTCTTCACAGATTTTCTTGTCTTCAGTGATTTAGAAAGCACATTAGATTTCTTATGTATATAATAGAAGGTTTTTCTGTAAGTAGAATATGGAACTACAAAGAAATCTTCGTGAATTGAGATTTTTAGTTACATTTTGAGATTTTTAGTTAACACGTAATAATTATAGAAACACGTTTTACATCTAACACGATTATGAGGGGATTTGTAAGTGTTTATTTTTATTTTTATGAGAATTCTCCATATAATAACGAATAGAACAACTAAAAAATTGGGTTCCCCTTGCAAATTTTGTGAAAATATTGGCGATATTTACTAAAACTCAAATGTAATCCATCAAACATTGTATTTCTTGCTTTTTCTGGCGACTTTAATTAATCACACTGCGCCATTGTAATAGAATTATAGACCATAGTTAATTAAAGAAAACGACTTGAAAACTAGACAATTATATTTATAAGCAATTAATCAATTTACAATTTACAAACGCAACAGCTCCAAATTATTATAAATTAGCCATAGTGAACCATTAATGGTTTCTTATATTTAAAATTTTTAAGCATTGAGCACTTTTAATTTATAAGAAAAGTGTAACAGAAGGAGAGTTGGATGCAAATAACATATAAATTATAATAGAGTTACCGATTGTTTGTACACGGTGAGATCAGGAAAAAATGTTAGGCTACCATACTCAAACCATTATCGCCAAGTTGGCGGGAGAACCCAATTTTTCATTCAACCCATAACGAATGTATAAAGTTTTCTTAAAAAAAATCTCACATTCTATTCAAAATTGTTTCTTTAACATTAAGGTATTCAACCAATTGCAATCTCATTTTCAGGAAATTTGACAAAATAATATAAGTCAAAACTATGCAAAAAACAAACAATATAAGTTATAAATTGTGTATGGGCATTTAAAAATTATAACTAAGCATTCGGTATCCATATAATTTATATCTTTGCTTAATTTGATACATTATTATAAAGTGTAAATCATACAAATATTTAAACGTATGTTATATAAAGATTAATGGTGTTTAAACTATATCAGGGTATTTATATTGTAAGGGTATATATTTTTTATCATTCTTTTAGTTTAATCTTTTAGAAAAAATCTTAGCTGCCTTTGAAATTGCAGCGTACATACCCCCTATTTCTTATTATTTTACATATATATTTACTATTTTAAAATATAAAGATATAACTTCTTTTCAGATCTAATTTACGATATCCCATAATATTTAAGTAATTATCCAGTAATTCCACAAATAAAATTTAGAATACGTCAAAATGCATTGTGCATAAAGCTTAGTGCAAAGATTTTTCGAAAAAAAAAATTGCAACTGCCTTTGTAATTGAAAGAAACATATCCCCTATATCTTTGAAATTTAAGATAAATTTACTATTATATAGGCTTAAAAATGAAATTTAAATTTCTGATATGTTAAATTATGTATTCCTAACAATTTAAATTATCACGTGCAATTCTTACATTTGACGTTTATCACTCTTTCAGGAAGCATAACATATAATCTTGAAAATATAACATATAATGTAGCAAAATGACTCTCTAAGCCTTTACAATTTTTCCCTCTTTTTCATTTGCGAGAAAGAGTATTTCCCGAGAGTCTTAAAGAATTCCTCCGTGGTGTTCTATAACTTTCTGATCCAGTGAGATTTTCATTTACTTCAGTGTCGAAGTAGAAAAAATTGAGTTAAAATGCATTTGAACTCTCCAAACACGATTTGTTTGCTCTCAAATTGCATTTTATGTTCAGTCCCAAAAATAATTTTAAAGTAGAAACTGTGAGCTAACTTTCTTCATACATGCGTACATATGTGCATGGATGTATGTCAGAAAGTAATTGGATTCTTTTGATTTTGGAGGTTTTGTCGATTATTTGGAAAATGTCTTCACGGATTTTCTTGCTTTCAATAATTTAGAAATCACATTAGATTTCTTATATATTTAACAGAAGGTTTTTCTGTAAGTAGAATAAGGAACTACAAATAAATCTTCGTGCATTGAGATTTTTAGTATTAGCTTGTAATAATTATAGAAACACGTTTTACATCTAACACGATTATGGGGGTGTTTGTAATTGTTAATTTTTATTTCTAGGAGAGTTCCCTATGTATTAACGAATATATAAAGTTTTCTTTTAAAAATCTCACATTCTATTAAAAATTATTTTTTTTTACATTAAGGTGTTCAACAAATTGCAATCCCATTTTCAGGAAACTTGAGAAAATAATATAAATCAAAACCATCCGACCAACAAAATATACTAGATATAAATGGCGTATAGGCATGTAAAACTTATAACCAAGAATTCGCTATTAATATAATTTATATGTTTGCTTAATTTTATACCTTAATATATAGTGTAAATCATATAAATATTTTAAGTTATTTATATTATATAAAGATTAATGGTGTTTAAACTATATAAGGTTGTTTATATCGTAAGAATATATGTTTTTATATTATCCTTTTAGTTTAAAAAACTGTTTGTAAAATTGGGAAGGACTGAGTAGGATTTTTTAGACAAAAATATGAATCAAATGTATGCGACGATTAAAAAATACTAGATATAAATAGTGTATGGGGATTTAAAATTTATAATATTAATCATTCGCTATTGATATAAGTTATAAGATAGCTTAACTTGATACCTTAATATAAACTGTAAATCATATAAACATTTAAGCGTATTTATAAAGATTAATAGTGTTTATACAGTATCATGGTTTTTATATCGTAAGTGTATATGTTTTTATGATATTCTTTTATTTGAAAATATAAAAACGTATACCCTTTTTATATAAGTATCAAGTAAGTAAACATTTTTCGAAAAAAAGCTTTTTACTGTAAACATTTTTTCGAAAAAAAAAGGTTCTTAGTGTAAACATTTTTCGAAAAAAAATATATAAATCAAAACTATGCGACCAACAAAAAATACTAGATATAAATATTGTATGGGCATTTAAAATTTATAATACTAATCACTCGTTATTGATATAATATATATGATAGCTTAACTTGATACCATAATATAAACTGTAAATCATATAAACATTTAAGGGTATTTATAAAGATTAATGGTGTTTATACAGTATCATGGTTTTTATATCGTAAGGGTATATGTTTTTATATTATTCTTTTATTTGAAAATATAAAAACGTATACCCTTATTATATAAGTATCACGTAAATAAACATTTTTCGAAAAAAAATCTTAGCTGCTTTTGGAATTGCAAGAAACATGCCCCCTGTAACTTATTATTTTAAAATTAATTATAAATTCCTTTAAAATAAATTTACTATTATATAAGCTTAAAAATAAAATTTAAATTTTTTATATGTTAAATTATGTATCCCAAACTATTTAAATTATCACTTCCAATTCATACATTTGACGTTTATCTCTCTTTTAGGGAACATAAATTTTCTCAATATTTGAGAACATATCTTATAATCTGGCAAAATGACTCTCTAAGCCTTTACAATTTTTTTCCCTCTTTTTCATTTGCGAAAAAGAGTATTTCCCGAGAGTCTTAAAGAATTCCTCTTTCGTGTTCTATAACTTTCTAATCCAGTGAGACTTTCATTTACTTCAGTGTCGAAGTAGTAAAAATTTAGTTAAAATGCATTTGAACTCTCCAAACACGATTTGTTTGCTCTCAAATTTCATTTTATGTTCAGGCCCAAAAATAATTTTAAAGTAGAAACTGTGAGCTAACTTTCTTCATACATGCCTACATATGTGCATGGATGTATATCAGAAAGTAATTGGATTCTTTTGATTTTTGAGATTTTGTCGAATATTTGGAAAATTTCTTGACGGATTTTCTTGACTTCAATGATTTAGTAATCACATTAGATTTCTTATATATTTAACAGAAGGTTTTTCTGTAAGTAGAATAGGGAACTACAAAGAAAGCTTCGTGAATTGAGATTTTTAGTATTAGCTTGTAATAATTATAGAAACACGTTTTACATCTAACACGATTATGAGGGTGTTTTTAACTGTTTATTGTTATTTCTAAAGGAATTCCCCCATACATTAACAAATAAAGTTTTCTTTTAAAAATCTCATATTCTATTCAAAATTTTTTCTTTTTACATGAAGGTTTTCAACCAATTACAATCCAATTTTCAGGAAACTTCGCAAAATAATATAAATAAAAACCATGTGACCAATAAAAAATACATATAATTGGTGTATGGACATTTAAAAATTGTAACCAACCATTCGCTATTAATATAATTTATATGTTTTCTTTATTTGATACCTTAATATGTAGTGTAAATCACATAAATATTTTAAGGTATTTATATTTTATAAAAATTTGTGTTGCTTATACTATATCAGGGTGTTTATATTGTAAGAACATATGTTTTTATATCATTCTCTTAGTTTAAAAATCTGTTTGTAAAATTGAGTAGGAAATTTTACAAAAAATTATAAATCAAAACTATGCGAACAACAAAAAATACAAGATATAAATTGTGTACGAATATTTAAAAGACTATAATTAATCATTCGCTATTGATATAATTTATCTGATAGCTTAACTTGATACCTTAATATAAAGTGTAAATCATATAAACATTTAAGGGTATTTATATTATATAAAGTTTAATAGCATTTAAACTATATCAAGGTTTTTGTATAGTAAGGGTATATGCTTTTATATCATTCTTTTAGTTGAAATGTTGTTTGTAAAATATTCAGGAAACTTGACAAAACAATGTAATTTAAAGCAATGCGATCAACAAAAAATACAAAATATAAATACTGTACGGGAATTTAAAAAAACTGTAACTTATAATTCTCTATTGATATAATTTATATGAATTCTTAATTTGATACCTTAATATAAAATGTAAATCATATAAACATTTAAAGGTATTTATATTATTTAAAGATTAATAATGTTTATACTAATAATATAATGTTATTAGGGTATTTATATGGTAAGGGTATTTGTTTTATATCATTATTTTAGTTGAAATAGTTGTTTGTAAAATTTTCAGGAACCTTGACAAAACAATGTAATTTAAAACTATGCGACCAACAAAAAATACAAGATATAAAAGGTGTATGGGCATTTAAAAATTATAACTAAGCATTGGCTACTGATATAAATTATATGTTTGCGGAATTTGATAACTTAATATAAAGTGTAAATCATATAAACATTTAAACGTATGTTACGTAAAGATTAATGATTTTTATACTATATCAGGTTATTTATATAGTCAGGGTATATGTTTTTATATCATTCTTTTAGTTAAAAATGTAGTTTGCGAAGTTTTTTTTAACACTTAACAAAACAATGAAAGAGTGGTAAAACCCTGCCCCGGCTTTAGTCATCCTGTTCAACAAAACAACTTAAATCAAACTATGCGACCAACAAAAAATAGAAGATATAAATGGAGTACGGGAATTTTAGACGCTGTAAATTATAATTCGCTATTGATGTAATTTATATCTTTGCTTAATTTGATACCTTAATATAAAGTGTAAATTATAAAAAAAACATTTAGGGTTTTTTATATTACATAAAGTTTAATGGTGTTTGTAGGATATCAGGGTATTTATATCATAAGGGTATATGTTTTGTATCACACTTTTAGTTTAAAATGCTCTTTATAAAATTTTCAGTAAAGTTAACAAAACAATATGAACCAAAACCATGCGACCAACAAAAAACTTAAGCTATAAAGGGTGTACAAACATTTAAAAAACTATAAGCATTCGCTATTGATATAATTTATATGTTTGCTTAATTTGATATCTTAATATAAAGTGTAAATTACATAAACATTTAAGGGTATTTATATTATATAAAGATTAATGGTGTTTATAATATATCACGACATTTATATCGTAAGGGTATAAGTTTTTATACCATTCTTTTAGTTTAAAAAGTTGTGGATAAAATTTTCAGGAAACTTGACTAAACAATGTAATTTAAAACCATTTTACCAACAAAATTTACAAGATATAAATGGTGTACGGAGATTTGAAAATTATAATTAAGTATTTTCTATCGATATAATTTATATGATTGACTTGATACCTTATAATAAAGTGTACATTATAAAAAATAAGGGTATTTATATTATATAAAGATTAATGGTGCTTATACTGTATCAGGGTATATGTTTTTATATCATTCATTTAGTTTAAAGAGTTGTTTGTAAAATTGGGAAGAATTGGGTAGGTAATGTTATAAAACAATATAAATCAAAGCTATGCGACCAACAAAAAATACAAGTGTATGGACATTTAAAAATTATAACTAAGCATTCGCTATTGATAATAATGTATATGTTTGCTTAATATGATACCTTAATATATAGTGTAAATCATATAAACATTTAAACTTATGGTACATAAAGATTAGTGGTGTTTTTACTATATCAGGGCATTCATGTCGTCAGGATATATGTTTTTACATCATTTTTTAATTCAAAAAGATAATTGTTAAATTAGGAAGGATTGGGCAAGAAACTTTACAAAACAATATAAATCAAAACCATGAGACCAACAAAAAATACAAGATAAAAATGGTGTATAGGCGTTTAAAAATATAACTAAGCATTGGCTACTGATATAAATTATATGTTTACTGAATATGATAGCTTAATATAAAGTGTAAATCATATAAACATTTAAACGTATGTTACATAAAGATTAATGGTGTTTTTACTATATCAGGGTATTTATATTGTAAGGTATATGTTTTTATATCATCCTTTTAGTTGAAAAATTTGTTTGTAAAATTTTCAGGAAGCTTGATAAAACAATGTAATTTATAACTATGCGACCAATAAAAAATATAAGATATAAATGGTGTACGGAACTTTCAACGCTATAACTCATCATGTGCTATTGATATAATTTATATAATTGCTTAACTGGGTACACTAATATATAGTGAAAATCATATAAACATTTAAGGGTATTTATATTATATAAAGAGTAATGGTGTTTACACTATATCAGGGTATTTATATCGTAAGGATATGTTTAAATATCATTCTTTTAGTTTAAAAAGTTGTTTGTAAAATTAGGAAAGGTTGGGTAGGAGACTTTGCAAAACAATATAAATCAAAACCATGCGACCAACAAAAATACTAGATATAAATGGTGTACGGACCTTTAAAAAGTATAACTAATCATTCGCTAATGATATAATTTATATGATTGCTTAATTTGATACCTTAATATATAGTGTAAATCATATAAAAGTTTAAAGGTATTTATATTATATAAAGATTAATGATGTTTATACTTTATCAGGGTATTGATATCGTATGATATATATTTTTATATAATTCTTTTCGTTTAAAAAGTTGTTTGTAAGATTTTGAAGTATTTGGTAGGACACTTTATAAAACAAGATAAATTAAAACTATGCTACCAACAAAAATACAAGATATAAATAGTGTACGGCCATTTAAGAAATATAACCAATCATTCGATATTGATAACATTTATATGATTACTTAATTGGATACCTTAATATATAGTGAAAATCATATAAACATTTAAGGGTATTTATACTATATAAAATTTAATTGTGTTTATACTATATCAGGGTA
>CM063510.1:38532751-38556879 GCA_032207245.1 Pardosa pseudoannulata | reverse complement strand
CACGAACCCCAGCATGATACGCACTCTGAGCGTTTAAACCTTGGTGTGAAAGCCGACTGTACTAATCGTCAGCTCGGAGGTGATAGTGTCAGCGTTTCGTACCGGCACTAATTAGCGAACTGTTCCAGTGATTTAGAAGCCCTAGTCACATGGTACCCAGTACCCACGCATCCTGATTGAGTGAATGTCATTTCAGCATGTGATCCCAGCATATTTAGAAATCTACTGAACCTGTACATAGCTGTACATAATTTATTCACCTGAATAAAATATTTAGTCTAAAGAGTTTTCTAGCCTGTTTCATTGACGGCTTCGCCTACCATATCTCCAGTACGTTACAGTGGCAAGCCAAGCTTTCTGCTCCGTCATTCTATAATTACAATTACCCATTTCAAAGTCATTCTTTCACCTTACCGGTATTCATCAAATTTATAAATAATACCTGCTTGAAAATGCTTGGAAGTATAGGGGATTATTCGTAGGATTGTCTTCGACTTTTATAAAAAGTAACAATCATTTAATAAAATCATAATAATTCTACAAACTACCATCGACTGTTCTCAAATAAGGACACTGAGCTTTAATGGATTAGGGGGACACATAACCTTTAAGCAACTATAAATTTCAGATATTTTTTCTTATTTTTCGTTTTATCATATTTTCTTTAATTATTATCATAGATACACGCCATTTTCCAGCATTCGTTCTCTATGTTTTTTTTTTTTTAACTAGTTTTACTGAATTTACTTTGTTTCTAAAAAGTACGAAATTTTCATATAAAAGAAAAAGTGAGAGCTTGTTTCAAAAATTAAATTTTTTTTTGACACGCTGTATGCAACTTATGACAACACAAAATAAATTTCATTTAAATATTATATATTTTCTAAACAATAATTATTAGGTATCATTCTCAACCTATTAAAATTTTTAAAAAGTATAAAAAATTCTGCATCAGGGAATTGAATTAAAAAAAAACCTCATTATTTAATATTTCCAATTCAACTACTACAAATGCAAAATGAAATAATCAACAACGAAAAGAGTAGGTAGAGCTTCATCGTAGATCTGAAATGTATTGACTGTGAAAATTTGAAATTAATTTATACAATAGTTCTTTATTTAGATTGTGCGCAAGTTGAAAGAATACCAGTTTGTGTAGAGTGCATTTAAAGTTTCTATAGTTTTCATAAAAGCTATGTTAATAGAGATTTATTGTTTTACAGGTTTTAATTTAAATATTTCAATGAGGTTCATTTTAAACGGTTCAGAAATGTTCAGAGATGTTAAAAATGTAAAAATAAAACATTCGAGTTTTTGAATATTTAAAGTTGATATGTCACTTAAAAGAGTTGATTTAAATAAAATTGAGTATGGACAGAAGCAGATGTAAAAAGAAACGAAAGAATCCAAGAAAATCTAATTCCAGTCAGATCGTCAAGCTTTTTAATACTATTGCAGCATTTGGAATATATGCCAAATGGAAACAAATCTGATGTGGACACTAAATGCACCTATATACAATACGTACACCTATTATACACATTTTTCTTATTGTTTGAGAAAAATACCTATTGCACACTCCTTTAAAGCTGCGATTCTCAACTTTTTTAAGTTACCGCCCCCCTAAGGAGCAGATATGTGCTAGCGTTTAAGTTAAGATCTTTGAAATTTAAGAGGTTTGTGTGTTTGCTTTTTATACATAACCACAGGGTTTGCAATCGATTCCCAAAATTTTGGACATTATTCATATGTATCGCCAAATAACCACTGTCAGTATTAAAACCTCTGCTGTCCATCCTATCACGTAATATGACAAGATAAATTAAAGTTGGCAACTAACATGCGGTCAGTAGAGATAAACAAGTTATTGAGAGTGTACCAAATAATTCTCAGCCAAGAAACAAACCATTTTTTACCTGCCTCGTAGGAAACTTTACAATTCTACAAAATTTCCTCAGATAATTTTATTTTTAGTTTTAGTTGATTGCTTAAAAACGAACTTAAAAAGTACTATTTTAAGTATATGTGAATACCGTCAATATTTTCTGTCTTTATCAGTGGAGTTGTGTACTTTATATTGAAAATTTTTTGTTGTATAGAGTGTGCATTTCATTCAAAAATAAATGACCGGATAAGGTGTCATAAAATGTTATATTTACTGTCATTAACTGTCATATTTCAACATTTTACTGTTGATCATTTTTAACTACACTCCTTATCGTTAATTACATTATATTGAAAATTTTTATTGTATAGAGTGCAGATAACCATCAAAAGGGGAGGTGCACAACTAAACATTATAACAGTCCTGAATACAAAATTTCAACCTTCTACCTTTTAATCCCTTTTGAGTAACACGAGATACATACGTACATATGTACGTACAAATGTCAAGAAGAAATTAGTAAAAACCAGTTCAGGAATGGTCAAAATAGGTATTTAAAATTCCAAAATTATTGTTTGTACGTATATACAGTCGTAACACTGAAAGTTGTTAAAATTGATTCAGGCATGCACAAAAGAAGTATATTTATTGAAATCTAAATATTGAAATGTTTTTTCGTGATTACAATAAGGCGATTTCACGCAGTAGGGCACATCTCAACTTATGTCAATTCTGGCTTTAGTTTCCAACGGAAGGGCAGTTGATTGTTTGTCTATTGGCTGTTGTAAACATGAAAATGAATGAGAAGGGCATTATAGTAGTTTGTGATGTTGCAACAAATTGTTCTATATTGCTTTTATTTCGTACAAGGAAGTTAAAAAAAAAGAGGGGGAGGAGAGAAAATATTACTGCTTTAATTCCGCATTCAGATCTAAGGATTAGATCTCCGATATATCGGAAATGAAGCATAACTACTATCGTCAAAACAACGTTACCATTTCCAACTGATCGCTTACGTAATCGATATCTTTTCTTATATGATTTCGTAAAAGGCCTGTTTTGGAGTTGATACTTATATATTTTATCTTTCCTTAAGCTCGTTGAAGGGGAAATTTTTAAATTACATGCTGCTCCACATCATCAAATTTTGGCTGTACACTCTCTGAAGTTTATCACGCATGAATAGTTTGTTTGAAAGAGACTAAATTATAACGTGGCACCCATGTATGCAGTGTATTACCATAGAGAAAATGATAATAGGTCTTGGAAAGAAGCAAAATGGGTAAATTTGAGCAACGATAGTTTGTCAACATGCGCTGAAACGGTCACGAAAGTATTCAGTAGTAGGTATTGTGATGGTAACGAATTTTTAGAATTGCATACTTCGACTCAGCCATTTGAAAGCTCTCTTTAGAAAACATGAGTAAAGAATGCTGTGTAATTTTCTCCCGAATTGGTCATACTTGACTATTATTTTGGTACTGTTTAGTATAGCAACTTCTTATATGTAGCACATTTTCACATTTAATTTTAAGTATTATAAGGTGTGTAAATAGAGCGATTTTTCGCAACGTCACGAACTACTATAATGCCCTTCCCATTCATTTTCATGTTTACAACAGCCAATAGACAAACATTAAAATGCCTTTCCGTTTGAAACTAAAGCCAGAATTGTCATAAGTTGAGATGTGCCCTATTGCAAAAAATCGCCTTATTGGCCAACATTTAAAATTTCCGCGTAAATTAATCTACAAATCCTAAACTTACGAAGGTGATGCTTTTTTTTGTCCCTGTAATACTTTTTCTCAATTTACATTCTGAAAAATTAAATTTTTGTGTAACTGATACGATTCTAACAAATCGAACGATGGTCGAATGGGTAAGAAGCTGTTCTTCGGTACCGGATACTACAGTTCTTGGGTTTGGATCCCGCTATAGCATAGATGTTCGTAGAAGTTCGGAATAGGTTTTAAACAGTAGGTACCGGTAGCCCTCTGTGTAGCAAGATAGTAGACTTTAGCGCTCCAAACCAATCCAATCTAAGAAGTCAAATGATGCGCGAATGGGTAAGACAATGCTCTTCAGTATTGGAGTACGTGGTTTTTAATCCTATTGCTGGGATACATTTTCGTACCCGTTCGGAATCAGCTTTAAGCAGTAGAATCTGGTCTCATTAGGAATCATGTTTTAAAACAATAGACCATAGCACTCCAAACCAATCCAAACCGATATTAACGGTACGATGTTTGGTTAACCAACAAAAAAAGGCCATAATACAAAATATTGCAATGAATCAAAGCTGCTCCATTATTTTTAAATTATAGTTTTATTTCCGTTTAACTATCTTTACTATCAAGAACTACTACAAATACACATAAGGGCCTTATCACAAGTCAACATTACGTGTTAGTTTATGATTCCTTGTACCAGTGAAGAAAGTGAAGATTTCTTATGTTACAGTGAAAAGTTTCCAATCGTTTTATTTTACTTCTGGTTAATTTGTGATAAGGCCTTTAATCGGTTGAAAATTTTTCGCAATCGCACAAGAAATCCGCGTTTACTTCAACGAAATAAAGGATTCTAAATTGAACCTGATGTGTTTTCAACAAGTACAGGTTGTAACGGTGTGCCCACATCAAAGACTTTGCTTTGAGAAATGGACGACACGCTTATGTGGAGACAAAGGTGTTGTTTTCCCCGACACCATGATGTCTAGACTTTTGTGTCCTACAGTAGCGAAACAACAGACCAGACAACCCAGACTGATAGCCAGAAATATGATCATCGGAACCACAAGAGAACGCCGGGACATTGGATCTTCGCCGATACGAAATTCCGGAGAGTCCCGGATTTGCGGCCGGTGATTGTCTAGCCCAGACCAATCCAGTTGGTTGAAGGTGAGATCATCGCCAGATGATCCAATGATAAAATTGTGGGTGAAGCCCCTTCTCTTAGAGGCCCCTCCCCTAAAAAAGAGACAAGTTTTTTTTAAAGAAGTAGTTAGCTAGCAACCAGCTAATTCGGAGGTCGCCTTGACCAGTCTCTCTATCGAAGAGTTTTCTTAGCTATAATCCCACATTCAGATCATTTCTTTAGGAGTTAACTAGCAGACAGCTAACTCGGAGGTCGTTTTGACCAGTCTCTCCTTCCGCTAAGAAAAACTCTCCGAAGGAGAGTTTTTCTTAGCGAAAAGCACCTTGGGATATATCTCTTTCTGAGATTGATAACGATACCCTGTGCCTTGGGTTTTCTTTTAATTCGATCTTCTTCAGGATTGAACGCGTATTCCTATTAGGAACTCTGACTTTGTTTTTATCTTCTTCGAAGATACCAATTGCTACTTCAAACTCTCGTCTAATTGAGTGTACTGCCTACATAATTACTACCGAGAACTTTTACGCGAAGCTACCGAATTGTTATCTTCCGTCGGTTACTAAACCATTCAGCAAGAACCTTTTTCATACGTTTCTATTTAGGCCTACGTCTAGTGTTTCACATGCTTTTGAACTGTATTTGTATTGTGTATATAGAAATGTGTATATAGCTTTGAGGTGTAAATAAATCATTTAATCAAGAAACACCTGCTTCTTCATTGTGTCACTTAAAACAGGGACCGGATACGTTGACATATGACAGGCTTTTATGTGATAAGGCCCTATGACACTTCCTTAAAATGCAATGGAAGGGTAGAAAAACAATTCCTTACTCACTCATTATGATTTTTAGTGATGTATTTATTTTGGCCGTAGAAAAAAAAATAATACTGCTTCATAAAAAAAAGGAAAAAAAACTAAAGTTTATTTATTTTCTGGTTTGCTCTATTATTTCATAACTATGATTTTTTTATTTTTTTACTCCTTTTATCGCTGCGTGAAAAATAGCAAATCTTTAAATAAAGATAAAAAACCCAAAATGTGCACAATAATAATTTAAATATTTTTATTAATAATTTCATTTTTATTTCTACTAGGGAAAGAAATTATAGTAATCTAAAACGCTTTTCATTTTCCGTTTTTAACGGAAATGCGTATTTTGACAGTGCCTAAATCCATTTTGACAAGTTTAAGAGTTACATCTGTACGTACATGAAGGGACACTTTAACTTTGAAACTTAAAATGACCATTTTGACTAAATCTGTCAGGATGTATATGAAAACTTGCGTACGTATCTCGCAAAACGCTTATGGGCGTAGAATGTTGAAATTTTGTATTCAGGGCTTTTATATATCACCTAGTTCAGCATCCTCCCTTTGGTTGCAACCGGTGCTCTACACAATGAAAAAGTTTTAATATAACATATATTAACTCTACTGGGCATTACTCAAAAAATATTTAGCCGTAATATGTTGAAATTGTATTTGGAGCTCTGCCATATACTGCTTTGATACATGAAGGCTAATTAGAACGGGAGCGACTGCTTAAAAGTAATTCCGAACGGCTTCAAACATCCATGCTATCTGTGATGTCCGCACTCACGAACTCTGGTTCCGAAGAATAGTGAGTAATGCTCCACCCATTCCGCTATCATTCCACATGAAATTTTGTATGTATGACTATTTTAACATCTAGTTTAGCACTTCCGTTATATTTATTTATTTATTTACAATCTACATCATATATAACGAAAAATCTTAATATAACAACTAATAAAACGCCATCGATCACCTCCAGATGGCACTACTTGGGATCTACTCTTAGTTCAAATAACATATATATCTTACTTTAAAAACTAGTCTACACATTGTGGAATTAATTTGCCCAATTATGCTATTAAAAACTATTATTCAGCAATTATGTGTGTATTTGTCGCTTAATACAGAATTAGAAAATCGCATCTGCAGTTCAAGTAAAATAAATTTAAAGAAGTGCAGCAAAAATTATCCCCTATGTAATAATAGCCTAAGTTATCTGTTCGCCTGTCCTCGAATTTATGAAGCGGTTGGACCTGGAATAGATAGGGACATCTATATTGAATTCTCGATGAGTTAGTATTAGCGAAATTCAAAGCAAATCTTTAAAACGTTTTAAACCTACCCCTTCCCCCCTTTTCGAACGTTTAATGCCATTATTTCAAGCACTATTTTCCCCGGTTAACAGCAATTTATCACATAATAAATAGGTAAAAATAATATTTTTTCCCTAGCATTATGACGTCATTCCTTTAACCATCTCATTTAATCATTTCTTATTTTAATTTATTTAAATATCGTCTGCATTATTTTCATACGTTATATCACTGAACTTAAATATTACGTAAATAATTTTCTTTTATATTTGGCTTAAATAATAGATTAGGTACATACGGGATAATTTTAAATTTAATCATCGATTATTTTTTGTTGCAATGAAAGTTTTATTACCGTATTAACAAAAATTTCTTTTCATAATTTTCATTCTTTTAATAAACGTCTAGGAGTCTATTTCACGCACTAATAAATATCTAGCGTATAAGTTATATATCTTTGAAAATTAAGAAGTTTCTTCGTTTGTGTGTTTGTTTTTTATACATAACCACACGGTTTGACTAAATGAAGTCAACGTGATTCTAAACTGCATTCACAGTATCGGGAGACTTTAGAGAAGTATGAAGATAAACAAATTGTTGAGCGTGTACCAGATAATTCTCAGCCAAAAAAACGAACCATTTTTATACCTGCCTCAAAGGGTACTTTACAATTCTGGAAAATTAAAAATTTTACTAATCCCATCATATGACGGGCTATATGCTAGTGTATAATATATTAGACGTACAAGCAACTCATATGGTGTCCACACCAGATTTGTTTTCTTATCACTTATGAAACACGATCTATCTCTAGGTTCTTTGCACTCTTTGGCTTTTCAACTCTTTTACAGAAAAAAAAGTCATACAATCACCGTTTTCCTGACTGTCTTTTGTCGACAGGTAGCTAATAACTCCTCCAAACAATGCCTTGTTGCCACTAGAGAGACACTAAAATTATGGCACCAGCTGTAAGCGGCGAGTCCAGCTGTATTACCCCTATTTTTTCCCCTTTCTATTTCCAGGCGAAAGAAAGCTCAGCTTTACAGAAAATAAAAGATAAATTAGCTGCTTTTTCGGCGGAGATCGGCCACCAGGTGTTTTTTCGATTGAAGATGATGTCACTACTAGTATAATTGTTGCTGAATTTTCAGCTCTTTTTTTTTCCTCTTTACTTTTATTTATGTATGCCTGTTTGCAATATTTTGCAAGACTAATTAACAAAATAAATTTTGTTTAACATTTCGAGAGTTGTATTTATACAGACAATTTGCTTTTTATTTATTAAACATCAGCGAAATTAATGGGAATCATAATTAGTGGTAATGAGAACCTGTCTCACCATATTTAGTCAGGACTAATTGGGGATTAACGACAATAGAATTGTAAATCGTCTAATCTGGGATTAGCTCTAATCGAGTTTGGTGAGATTCTGTATTAAACTACTCAGCAAAGGTATAGTACTTTATAATACGAATAAATTCATTTTTATGTTGATGCCTCATTTAACTCTAAGTTACATTACCTTTTAGTTAATTTTTTAGGTCCTTTATTAGTTTTCATCATATTATAAAGCTTCAATTTTTTTTCTATTTTTCAACTTCTCAGTAAAATTTGTAATGAGATCCGGCAGTCTTAGGGCCGATCTCACCAAAGTCGTTTAACGCTAAGCGAGATTAATCTCGGTTTAAGCGGAGAATTGCGTTCCCTCATTGGTTAGCGCCAGGGTTAATCGTGGCTAATCGTAGTTAGTCGTTAAACGACATTGGTGGGATCGGCCATTATTCAGTTAGAACAGATCAGGGATTAACTACAATACAGTTATAAAGCATCTAATCTGGATTAATTCTAATCGAGTTTAGTGAGATGATGCCTTAAACTATTTAGCAAAAATATGGGCCCTTACTCTGGACGGTGCGGTTCTGTTGTGACGTCACTTTGACTTCAGCTTGCGGACATTATGCGAGCAAACGATCTAGCTGACGTCAAAGTGGTATCACAACGAACGTGCGAACCGACTCGCACCGTCCAGAGTAAGCCCCATGGTGTTTTTTAAAGCTACATTCATTTTTCTGTTGATACCTTTTTTAAGTCTGAAATTCTTCTAATGGGTTTTTATACGTCATTTAATAGTTTTCTTTATATTATAAAGCTTTAAATAGAAAAAAAAATGAAGAAATTTACTTTATATTTGTTACGCATCGGTAAAATTAACGGAAATGTATGTAAGTAAAAACCAGTCTGATCATATTCGGTTATGAGTAATCATAGGTTTACTACTATAAAGTAATGTTTAATCTGCGATTAGGGCTCTTACTCTGGATGTTGCGGTTCGTTTCGAACCTTCGTAGTGACGTCATTTTGAAGTCAGATTGCTGAGATTATGAGAGCAAATGATCGAGCTGACGTCAAAGTGACGTCACAACGAAAGGTCGACCCGACTCGCAACGTCCAGAGTAAGGCCCCTTGTCTGATCTAGTACTAGGTTTTTGCTAAACTAAGAGTCGGTCTCACCAAAGTCGTTTAAAGGCTAAACGTGATTAACCCATGGCACCAACCAATGGTGAGATGCAATTCTTCGTTTAAACAGAGATTAATCGCGGTTAGCCGTTAAACGACTTTGGTGAGAACGGCCCTAATTACCAAAAGAAATTTAGCTTGTAATTTTAAGAATTGTATTTTATAAAGAAAATTTACTTTTCACTTTTAACACGTCACTAAATTTAATGAAAACTGAAATTAAATAAAATAAGAACCCGTCTCACCATATTTGGTTACGGCTGCTAAGCGAGGATTAACCACTATAAAGTAAAATCTTGGCTCCTACTCACGGCGATCATCTACACCACTAGATTATCTAATGACGTCACTAGAGATGAATTTCGGATCGTTGGGTTATGTCGAAGATGAGAGCTTTTGCTACTATGGAGGGGATTTTCATGATAATGACGCAGCCAGTCGAAAATATCGACTCTTCCGATCGGGTTAGAGTCCCTGTGAGTATTAGCCTTAATATATGGTGAAACTCTGATGGAGTGGACGAGACGTTATTTAAAACTGTTTAACGAAAGTATATTAATTGTAACACACACAGAGGAAAAATCAAATTTACACTGAAGGGATTACTCTGGAAATTGAGAGTCTGTTCGCACTTTCGTTTTGACGTCACTTTGACGTCCACTTGATCATTTGCTCGCAGAATGTCCGCAAGCTGACGTCAGAGTGAGGTCACAACGAAAGTTCAAACCGACTTTCAACGTCCAGAGAAAGCCCTGAGAATGCTACTATAATGTAGTCGAGATATGTCAGGGTGACATACTCGTCATAATGTAGTCAAAAGTTGCCTTTATGGCTCTCAAAATGGGAATTTATGGTACAAATTCCTATTATGGCTACTTTTGATATCATTATGACTAGAAGTCACCTGTGGCATATATCGATTGTAACATGGTAGCACTGATATTATATTCTCATTCCCTTTACACCTTATTCACTTTTATTATGTCACTTAATAATTTTTAATTTTATAATAAAGTTTTAAACAAAAACAATACTGTAAAAGCAAAAGGAAAGTAATAGCAATTTTACTGCAGTATGTTAAGAAACAAAATACATCGCTAGTATGGCTGCTACCATATTACAGCCGACATATGTCACTGGTGACTTTCGCGTCATAGTGACATCAGGAAATCTCAGAGAGGGCAATTAGGTACCATAAATTTCCTTCTCTGACATCATTATGACGCAGAAGTCAGGAGAGACATATGTCGACTGTAATATGGTAGCACCCTATCTCTTTGCAACAAAAGTTTTCTGCAAAAATAAGAAGAATAATTAGAGACATCTGACGGAAATTTATGTAAGTTCATTGAAAGATATTAGTACATAAGGAAATGTATACCTATTAAATAATATAATCATTTGAATATAAGAGTACTTTCAAAGTCAACTAAAGTACAAAAAATTAAAATTTAACCTGGAAATTTGGATGGATTTTATTAAACGAGTTACAATTACTAAAAAAGTAATGAGCAAATTGCACTTAGAAGTAACTCTCTTACTGGCTCTACCCAGCCAGCTACTGTGACGCCTTCAGTATTCTCGAGTGAGAGGTAACGTGAAGAATAGATCACAGTCAAAGATAAAATTGGAAATTTACTTTTATTCTTGATTAACTACGGCTATTTACAAAGGAATGTTAATTCCCAAATCATGTAGAACTGCAAAGGATGGTTGCCGGTAAAACTTCCTCACGACGATCACAGTCGAAAGAAAAACAAAAGATTTAATAATCTCTTACAAGTGGGGAGGCTTTTCAGGGTGTAATCAAACCCAATTTATCCCCCGTTCGGTATCCGAGACTCTGCCGCTCCCTATATGAGCGGACTTTACGAATCTCCCGAACTAGAAAGCTGGCTCCGGTAACAAAACGCGAAAGCCTCCACGAGGTCAACACACTTACGTAAAAAAAATGACGAAAAGCCCCGAGTCGCAAAATTGTACGCTTTTTATACCTGGGGGGCAGTTACGGTCCCGCCAACTGTTTTTTGGAGTCAGTTAAGATCTCAGTTACTTGAGAACTCCAGCTAAAGTTACAGTTATATTTTTTAGCCTAATTCTCATTCGCTGGTTGTTCCTTTGTGGAATTTCCGAGCATTCACTAACGAGATCCATCTGGGGAGAATTCGTCTATTCAGCATGATTGTCAAGATTCCAGACTCTGCTACGCCACGCTATTGTCCTTGTAAACAGGTGTACTCCGATCAGCTGTTTGGGAGCTTGCTCGGACAAAGGGGAGTCTTCACGCTACAGATTATAATGCTATAGTAAAGATATTTTCAAATATTTCACTTAGGATGGTGTAAAAATAATGTTACGTTGGTCTGGAACGTGTTTGAGAAACGTTCTTACGTGTTTGAGAAAAAAGAAATCTAAGCTCATTAATAAACACATGGACAAATAAGTCTTTTAAATGCATGGACAAATAAGTTTAAATGAATTTATACAATTAAATAAATGCCTAAGGAATACAACTGGAATCAACTTATGATTTGTAGATATCGAAAACTGCTCTCGAGTCGACGCCAGCCCTAAAAAACAATATGATTTTTCTCAAAAGGTCTAACCCGCAAGCCGCGGATACCAGCGGCGTTCACTTTCTACTCTCCTCTGGTCACAACCTTGTAATCTAAAAAAAATCAGACTGCCTCGCTGAGAAAAAAACAGGGATCCACTCCAGAACGGCGGGGGTCAGAATTCCCCAAACCAACGGATCCTTCTATTAGTTGGGAGAAGACCGTACCTTCTTTCTAGTTCAAACCGGTTCTGTTCTGGTATGTCTTTGACGATGACTCACGGGAAGAGGTAAAAAGAGCTGAACCGAATGGAACTTATTGTTACAGGTGGTAAGGTCCAGCCTTATGGAATTCGTTTAGTTCAGTTTCTCAAACTGTGTCCCGTAAAACCCTCCCCAGTCGTCCGTGATGTTTACCATCACGGCCGACTAAATCAAGCATAAATTATTTATTGCATCAATTATAAATTACTATAATCAGTTCTACCCTAAAAATAAGTTACCTTGATAAGCGTCAACTAACTTTGAACCTAAAAGAATACGTAAATGATAATTTTGAGGGCTCAACATAAAGCAAAACATTTTTTACAATTATCAAAATTAAATTCCAACATTCAATTTCATATAAATTTGTACTAAATTTTATATTTTTATTAAAAGTTATTGATATAGGGGCAACGGGGCTTAGCCCAGTTTAAGCCTCCCTCCCGCAAAAAAACAAAAAACAAAAAACAAAAACTAAATCCTGGTAACGTCTCTGGTTTGAGACACCTTATAAAAACCCTTCTTTAAACCACAGGCTTCATATCTGACACACTGTACAAAATTCCTCACTCTAATGGTTGCTAAAATAAAAAAAAATATATATCGAGGATTATTAGTGAAATAAGCTTCCTTAATTCCCAACTTCGTAACTGTTATTATGGAAAAGAAGTAAATGGTAGATAATGACGTAAACATCTTTTAACTTCTTTGAGAGCACAAAATGCTGGATCAATAAATATTAATATTCTCCAATGTATCTAGTCAGTTTTATTCGGCATATATCGAATATTAAATGTGAAACAAAATGAAAGGAAAATACGAACACCTTTAATTAAAAAGGAACAAATACATCAACATATCTTTCATCGTTTTGCTCGTTTGTTTGTTCATGATTTGGGATAATTAAACTTCAACAATC
Organism: Pardosa pseudoannulata; assembly: GCA_032207245.1. Taxonomy (NCBI): domain Eukaryota; kingdom Metazoa; phylum Arthropoda; class Arachnida; order Araneae; family Lycosidae; genus Pardosa; species Pardosa pseudoannulata. Next base: position 38,543,735 of record CM063510.1, on the reverse strand, counting down.
TGCAGTCCTTTCATTCTTGTTTTAGTTTACACTGAATTAATATTTTTTTTTTTTCATGGAACTGGATTACAAATCATACAGCGTTATAAGGAATTATTAAACCGTTATTTAAGTGTGTTACATATTTGTTTTTTTTTATTGATGATAATAACGTTTATAGCAATTCTTATTTTTTATTTAACATTAACTCTTGATGAATCAACTATTATTTACTTAGTGAATAAATATTTGTATAATTTATTAGTTTTCAAGGGAATAAAGCCTTCGCTGACAGCTGCTTTTTTAAAATTCTAACTCTCATATATAAAAAAAAAAAATGACCGGACCGATGAACCTGCCTTTATTGAGACATTCGCTGTGGTTTAATTTGCGGAAACGTTCTTTGGATTTTTGGATGAATTGAGAAATAAAAGAAGTTTTATTTTAATTGAAATGTGTTTTATTCATTACAGTTATTCACAATTACACCATAAAGTATTGGTCGATGTTAAAAGAAGTATCAAACATAGTTTAGTATTCAGCAGTAATGAAAGAATCTTTCAGATGAAAGAAAGTTCAATGAATGATTTTCCCGTCATTCGTCTATAACTAAAATTAGTTGATTTTGAATTCTGAACAAGAAAGTCTAATTTCTGAAAATTCTTTATGCAGTAGGTCATGTGCTTTTTCATCTGTAAACCATGGTTTGTTTCTGATAGTTGTAATTCATTAGATATAAGGATTCGCTCAAACCTTTTTTTTATATAGAAAAAAATTTTGATTTCCTAGGACTCTATATTAGTGAAATATAGTCCTCCGTTAAAATTCTTATTCTTTATTTAAAAAGTCTAATTTTTCATTTCCCAACAACTTGAAGATTTTATTTTTGGTAATATGTAAATAGTGCGTTAAAGCGGCATTCATCTAAATCTAAATATCTATAAAGAATGCCTCTAAATCTGTTGTGGTTCAGTGTGTTCATATCAAATCCAAACTCAAAGAAAGATACAACGAGAAAAGTTAAGAAAAATTTAATAAAGAAAATTAAGTAAAATTTACGAGTCAGCTATAGATGGAATCAAATTCTTATCTCTCTTATCTCTAGTGCGCTATAGGCGCGCTTTAGGAGGAGAAAAAATATACAGTAGCAAGAGCATGCGCGTTGGACAGTTAGCTAAGTGCTATACAGTGTTTCGTCACAAGTGACATATGGAAGAGTTCAAGCAGTTCTCGTCGGAACTTAGTGAATATATTTCCCCGAGGCAAATCGTCTGTGCCACACCTTATATTCTATTACCGTACCCAGTCTCCGTAAGTCCGTACCGTAAATCTGTGCCACGGCACACTTCTGTTCTTTAATATCATATTTATATGTGTATCTTGGGAGCATCATGTATTTTATAAGTGTGACGCCTTCAATGTTTTTAAGTGAAGAAGTAGCGTGAAGAAGAATCACAGACTTAACAGAATTAAAAATCACTTTTGTTTTCTGGAGCAAATACAGGTTATATACAAAAGGATTATAATCTCCCAGAACAAGTCAAAATGTAAAGGATTGTTGCTTTCATAACATTACCACGACGATCACAGGCGGAAAAAAAAAGATTAAATAATCTCACAAAATGGGGAGGCTTTTCCAGGGTGCAATGCAAACCCAATCTATCCTCCGTTCGGTGTCCGAGACCCTGCCGTTCCTTATATGAGCGGACTTTACGAGTCTCCCGAACGTAATCACTAAAAAGCTGGCTCCGGTCAAAAGTCTGGGAAGGCTCTACGAGGTCAAAGCACCTCCGTAAAAAAAAAAAAAAAAATGTCGAAAAGCTCCGAGTCGCAAAATTCTAGGCTTTTTACACCTGGGAATCAGTTGCGGTCCCGCCAACCGTTTTTTGGTCAGTTACGATTCCAGTTACCTGAGAACTCCAGCTAAGGTTACAGCTAGTTTTTTTAAGTTGAATTCTCATTCGCTAGCTGTCTCGATTCCGGAATTCTCGAAGCAATCCTCCAGAATCATTACCGTGACCGATCAGGGGCTTGACACTTATTCAACCGAACTGTCAACATCCTAGACACTGCTTCGCTTCGCTATTGTAGCCGCATCGAAACATTAGGAATTCAGATCAGCTGATTTCGGTCTTTCGTGTTCTGAAGAAAGAGGGGTCTTCATACTATATTACTTGTACAGAAGAATTTTGATATTTTTCTTTACATGATTTCCTGGTACAGATTAAAGAAATAATTTTTAATTACAAAAAAATTTAGTTTAGAACGAAATATCTATGCAACGAAAAATTTGAATATAACTATAATTAACGCTGTGTGATACCGTTAGAGGACAGTTTTTAAGCTTTGCACAGACATATGATTACATTAAGAAACGAAACTAACTTTGAGCATTGAAAAATAATTTTGATGACACATCAGAGTGAAAAAAAAAAGTTTATAATTTAATAAGTGTATAAGTAAGTCATGTGGTGTCACATCAGATAATGTGTTTATTTAAAGTGCTCTTATTTCCTGAAACTAGGAATTTTTTAAAAGAGCGTACAATAAGTCGAACTTGTGTTATCGAGCGTAAAATAGTAAATATCAGTTTGACTTCGTTCAGCTATCGTCGAGTTAATTTAACTTTCCTTCCCGTCTTCAATTGCTCGTATCGAACCTAGCTTTTTATTATTATTATTTCTTTAACGTAGTGTTCCAACTGACTTGTCATTCGATTTGTCTCATCGTCTTGATAATGACCAACATTTGAACTCTATTTTACTTTTGCAAATGTATATTATTTACCTTTTCCAGATAATGCATCAGATCTTTTATGATGTACCTTTTTGTTTGCAACGTTTCTGGAATTTCCTTTCGTTTGTTAAATTAATCGTTATCTTTTAGTTCTAGTCTGGTGATCAATAAAATTTCTCAGTCTATCGGCTGACTGCAGGTTGTTCTGTTTAATCTTTGGTACTTGCACGTAGGCAAACTGACAAATTATTCTTGAGGGATCTCCTATATTTTCGAAAATGCCTTATCATACGCCAATCTGTACATATTAAAAAGGCTATTGATCAGTTTCCGACTTTGTTTCTGATGAAGAATGTGCGGATTTCTGGCGTAATGGCGAGAATTTTTCAACAGATTAAGTGACGGTCTCACCAAAGTCTTTTAATGGCTAATCATGATTAACCAATGGCGCCAACCAATAAGGCAGTTTGTCGCAACATCAAGAACTGCTATAATGCCCTTCTCATTCATTTTCATGTTTACAGCAGCCAATAGACAAACAATAAACTACCCTTCCGTTTGAAACTAAAGCCAGAATTGTCATAAATTGAGAATTTGCCCCACTGAGTGAAATCACCTTATATGGGACGTAATTATCCGTTTAAACAGAGATTAATCGTGGTTAAACATTAAACGACTTTGGTGAGACCGATCCTAAAGGTTGGTTGGTTTAGAGCTCTGAGGTCTACTGTTTTGATACGCGAGGGCTAATCATGGGTTTGGGTTTTATTTGGAGTGCTATGGTATACTTTTTTTATATGAGGGCTAATGAGACCTACTCATTAAAGCCGATTCCGTATGGCTACAAATATCCAATCCACAGTGAGATTCGAATCCACGAACTCTAGTACCAATGGTCAGTGCCCTAACCCCTCGGCTATCGTTCGGCGCGAGGGCCGATCAGCAGAGAATCTACTGAAGATTCCGAAAGACTACGAACATCCATAGCAGCAGTAGTATTCGAGCTCACAAACATGGTACCGAGAAGCATCGCTCTACTCATTCGGTCATCGTTCGTTGCCAACTGATTAAACTCTTTATCATACTTAGAACTGAACCAAAATAAACCAGTCCTCTTAAAGACCTTATCACACGTCAACATGCTGAAAAAGTATTAATTCAGTTTAGGATTTCTTTTTCTGTTGAAGAATACACGGAGGGTCGCGGTTGATCAATCAGCAAAGGCAGTGATCTCGTATCTTAAAGGGTGCAGGTTCGGGTCTCGCACCGGCCTCAAATCCTCCGTGTTCGTTAAGGGAGACTGGGCACCACCCGCTACAAAAGAGGGGGCTTCTTTTTTAGGGTGCAGTGGATGGGTGGCACTTAAAATATGTTAGTGGTCACAATGTCCGCTAAATTCTCCAACGATACTTCTAGGGGTGGCAGGCCAAGCTGCAAGGGGAGGTTTCTGCTTGGTCCCTTCTTCTACATTACGAGGATCCATTTTGAGAAAAGTTGTTCTTTCATCCTAGCGGTTCTCGTCATAAAAAACGAAAGGAGCACCCCTCTTACCTTAATTCGAGTAGCTTATGGATTACATCCTTAGCTTGTCCAAGGGGCATAAGTAACAACAAAACAACAACAGAATACATATCAGCATAAAGCTTTTTTATATTACAGCATAAAATTTTCAATCGATTTTTTTTGGTTTATGTTGTCGTATGATAAGTTTTTGATCGGTTGAAAAACTGTAGCTATCGCACGAGAAATATGAACATTCTATATGGGTAAAATGAATCGTAAACTTAACCCATTGTTTTTCAACGTGTATATGTCTTATTGTAATAAGTAATTATTGAAATTAAAAAAGTAAATAGGAATTTAGAAAACTGAAATTTCTATTTAAAACTTAAATTTTTATTAAGTATGCAGTTATAATAAATTTTATTTTTTGAAATGAGCCCTTATTTCATTGTTAAAGGGCAATACAGTAAACTACAGAATTTCAAGGGAAAGATGTCTCGAGTATCGTCCCCTTACTCTTTTCCGGAATTTGAATTCAATCAAAATTTGAAGAACACGAGAAGTACAATGAAATTATAAATAACTACTGATTAAAAAAAACCTAAATGTTTAAATATCTGTATATCAGTTCGATCTATAGATAATGCTATTATAAAGTGAACAAAAAAATCGTCTTATATTGCTTAGAACTTTTGAAATTCTATTTATTGTGATACAAAATATAATTTTAAATTCTTCTAAATTAATAATTCTACATTTTTACTGTAATACTACAGAGGGAGGATTTTTTAAAAATTTTATGTAATTTTAAATTCTTCAAAATTCTTGAACTGTTAAATTCTTTAATTTAAAATATAATTTTAAATACTTCTAAATTAATAATTCTACATTTTTACTGTAATACTTCAGAGGGATGATTTTTAAAAATTTTATAAAAGTTGAAAGCGTTCATTAATATTTCACTCTTTTTGTAAAATTTTTTTAACTCTTGAAATACTCTCCAGTTTACTGAAGCTATATCTCTAATGTTTTAGGTTGATTTTAACTAACTTTTGTATAATTAAGTATTGAAAATCGGACAAGTCAAAACCGTTCCACTTTCACCATGCACCAAGACTTCATTAGAACCTACCCAGGTTGTGCCTAGTGTGCTGTAGCTTTGAGCCGGGTCTGATTTTAGATCACATAGAAGCTATCTATTGTTAAAAGATATATTAAAAGGTAAATAAATATACACAGACAGAACAGCGTATGCCGGGTTAGTATACATATATAATTCAAATCAATTACTATCACCCTGAAGATTTCCCTTCAACCGTGATTCCTTAAACCTGCAATCTATTTTCGTCATATGTTTTAAGGACCTCGGGAATGTAATTTCTCGAATTTAATTGAATTCCCCGCTCGATAATTTTGAGAGAGAGAGAGAGAGAAGAGGGGAGGGCGAAATCTACGCGGGGGTGGGCCGCACTGGTTTCCGACGGGAAATCTCTCGCCAGTTTCTCGAGAAAGGCTTCTTTCTCTCTCTCCCAATCGCATCTATAATTGAGATGGAAATCTTCGACACGCCCGAGTGAGGAAACAGGTGGCACAGCCCTGACAGAGGATAATTCACGGAGCGATTGATTTCCAAAATCTCCGCGAACAATCAACCCCAGGAAGATTGGGGGGTGGGGAAAGCAGGAAGGGGAACTAGAATAGCGGAACATATAGGAAAAAAAGTTCTGGACATCCCTTTGGCTAATGGTCAGTCATCGTCCTCGGACCTTCAGCAGAATTGGTCCGTTACGCGCTTAGTCGTGCCTAATTGGCGGAAAATCCGAAGGGATTAAGAGTGCCTAAAACTGAAATGAACGGTGTGGACAGCGCGGTTGACGGGTAAAATGGTGATTCGAAGGGAAGTGCCTTTTTAGAAGTCATGTTATGTCGAATTTAGGTCAGTGACTAATATCTCTCGACCTTGGAGAGATTAGGGACCCGTTGATTAGAGCCGATCGTTTTGGGGGGCTGACAAAACCAAAGTTCGTCAAGGTACTGGTGCACAAGCTTTGGAGCACAACAGAAGACGCGTGAAACGCTTGAGTAGGGTCAAAGCTGGAACAATTTTTGGGGTCACATACATATAGATATGCTATTGTTACTAATGCCGCTTGGGCTAACGAAGCTCTTGATTTACGGTGAAGGGTTGAGCGTTTCGTTTTGAAGAGAACCTCAAGACTGAAAGAACGACTTTTAGCTCAAAGTGAGTGTTCATAATTGGAAATCAGATATCAAGCAGATGATCCTCAAGTTTGCCATGACACCTTAGATATAGTTTGAACATGGAGGACATTGCAACTACGAACTTATTTTACATTCCCCAGCCATTGATAGTTAAAAGACAGTGTTTTGTTGATCCAAGCCTCAACTCTTAACTCACCAGCTATGAGTTGACAACTTTGCCCACTGAGCTACAAAGGCAGATACCTTTAAGCATACAATACATGTAATGAAATGAGCATTGGTATTGGGGAGCAGGCTGAATGAGTTATAGTTGGTGGACTTATTAAAGATAGCAAGATATCCCAAGAAACATCTTTCTTTATTGGAATTTACTGTTTCCCTCGAAGGAAGGAAGTTCTCCCCGTAACTACGACATATATACATTACGGATTTTCAATGTTAATGATCAACCCAAATTACCACATATCTATGAAATCTACTAAAAATCTCCTGTCTTTGAGCCGACATTCGTTGTTTGTTTTTTTACAGATTTCCGAAGTGATCACTAGGGTTCTGGAAAAAATTAATAAGCTTTATAATGAATATATGACTAAACAAATTTCCGCATAATTAATATAATTGCTAACACAACAGACACTTAAATTACTTTTGATAACTAAACATTTATTGAAACAAAAATTTTTAAGTTTTAAAACAATTTAACCCTTTGCACTCGAGGGCTCCGCTACGGAAAGAATGCAAATAATTTTCAGTTTTTAACATAAGAACAAAAACAAATCGTAAATACTAATTATTTTGCATTGTCTTTGCATGTTGCAGACAAATTTTAAATAGCTCTGCTCCGGAGCCCTCAAGTGCAAAGGGTTAAAATGCTTCAAGTGCATTTCAATTCGAAACTGTCATATCCTTTCGAAATGTATCGACTATTTACCCTCTGAAAAATAAAATAATAGTAGTTAGTTCAAATCATTGTATTTTGAACTGCAAAAAGCTATCTGAACTCAAAAGAACTATTACAGCTAATTTGTACAAAAAAGAAAACTTTTACTTTTTTTTTTGCTATACTTATTATGAGTGTTTACTATAACCATTGAATTAAATTCTAAAATCTAAAAGGTATCCTATAAATAAACAGGATTTTATTCTACGCAAAAAGAGGGCGCATGGAACATTTTTATTAAAGCTTGCTAGAAAAATATAACTTATAAATTTATTATATTTGAGCTTGAAATTGAATACAACTTTTTTCACCAATATGTTACTAATAACATATAAAATTGTACAGTATAAATTTGTTTTGATAGATCACTATTCAGAGTTGAAATCAGGTAATACTATTAGTGACTACTTAAAATACATTTGGACAGAGCACGAACGTCAGTAAACGTGTCGGACAAACTCCCGCACTGGAGCAGGGAATCCCGCTCAGGTAGAGGAGGATTGTAAAAAAGGAAGTAAAGTATCAATTTGCATGCAATCTCAAAATCCTTAGCACCTTACTAATCGTGTTCCTATTAAAGATGGTTGCGCTATTGAGATTAAAATCTGGGAATATCTGTAAGAGGTTATTATAACAAGGAGGTTATTATATTTGAGGAGGATCTCGACAAGATCCTGTAAAGGACTTTCTTAAAAGTCATTGAGAATTTATTTCGGGTAAGAGAAAAAATGGTATTTCAATTACGTGAATCCCAAAATCGGTTTGACCAATGCATAATATTTAATTTGCCATTTTCCCAATAGATAGGCCGAACGATGGCCGATTGGTTAGGGTGCTGGCCTTCGGTACCAGAGTTCGTGGGTTCGAATCCCACTGTGGCATGGATGTTCACAGCCGTTCGGAATCGGCTTTAAGCTGTAGGTCCCGGTCTCATTAGCCCTCGTGTTGCAAAAAGTAGACCGTAGCACTCCAAACCAAACCAAACCCAATAGATAGAGATATTCTCTGTGGTATAATCTACAATTAAGAGCTCTTAAAAATTTGCTGTTAGGTCCGAATTCTATGTTCCTGTCTTAGAACTACGTAACCGGTTGTTAACTGTAATTTTATCCAATGTTCTTGTTTTCAGATCTAAGAGTGTGTTGTTACGTATTAAATGTGTTCGTTCTTCCTAAAAGCCTTTTCATTTGTGTTTATCACACAAAAACAAATAATATGCTCGGTATATTAGTTAACAACGCTAATAAAAACCCGTAACGATACACTTTCCCGCGAAATGTTTTTCCAATTTCGCTTCATTGGCCGCTATTTCTCAGATGCTGTAAAGGATTTATGAAATTCAAAGAAATCTGAGAGACATGGAATTCACGACAGTTGATAGAGGTAAAAATATTGTATTTATCCAGAAAATTATCTCATTCGATTCATTTTTCTGTAATTTGATAAAAAGTTATTGTAATTCATTAATATTTCCCATATATGTGAAAATATTGAAAATAATAGTTATTTCGTTTAATATTTTGTTCTTTTTTAATTATCTATTTCTAACATTTTGATGATAATAACGAACAAAATTAAAGAGAATTTTTTTTCTATTTTTGGCACATTTTTCTCAAATATATTCAAGGAGTTAAATCCGATTCCGAGCGGCTACGAACAACCATGCCAGTAGCATGATTCGAACCCATAAATTCCGGTACCGAAGAGTAGCGCTCTACCACCCAGTCATCGTTTTCAAAATGATGATTTTCAAGGAGTCTGCTTCTCTTTCAAATAGGCAAGCCTTTTCGGTACAGTTCGTGGGTTCGAAACCCACTGCTCGATTGAATGTTTGAATCCTTTAGGAATCAATTTTCCTCAAGAAGTACTGGTCTAATGGATATTATTATAGAAAGAAGTTAAAAGTAGCACTCTAACGCAAACCATTTTTTGGGGGAGGGGGATTATCTCGAAAATGAAATTCTTTGCTACGGTAGCGATTTTAATTAACCCCTTATGTGCACACTCGAGTTAACTCGAGCGCGCTAAACTGGTCAAACTGTTCACACTCGAGATAATTAGAGTGGCGTTGTATTTTATATTGCTATAATATTTATTAATTTTTGATTAATTTTATAAATACTAGTATTGTTATTATTTATGTTTTAAAAGTGTAAATAAGTATTTTTACTGATAATAATGTTTATTCTGAAATGGGAATTCGAAAAGACAGATAAAAAAAGTCGATGTGCGTGTAATATTACAATATTCGACTATTTTCTACAATGTTATCAAAATCCAAAATTGCAATAAAAATTTTGATTATTTTTGTATTTCTATAATTTTCTAGGAAAGACAACGTTTTAAATTGTGTTTTTTCCATTAAATAATTGATTTTTTTTTGCCAGCCTTTATAAAAAAAATTGTGCATTAAAGGGTTAAGATGGTTTAGATTGAGAATCACATGAGGATTCTCTAGATTCTGCTTGAATGAGTATCAGGAGAAATTTTATTCTCACAGTTGGAAAAATTTAATCAGGTTCTAAGAGTGATCCAACGATGATATTTAAAATAATTAAAAAGGTAATTAATTAGAACAATTAAGATAATTAAGTAATGGACCTAAATAAATTTTCAAAAGAGAACTGTATGGAAATTTTTAGAATCTTTTCGAAAGAAGATAGATAGAATTTAATGAGAATCGAAACCATAATGAGGATCTTATATACTCTTGACAAGATTCTGAAGAAAACCGAGGGCCATTACCAAGGGTAGCTGGGGAATTGAGCCCCATCCCCCTAGCAATCTGTTGAGACCCCTTGACAGGAAATCTGTTCAACTAGTGAAAAATACTTTCTATTTGCCCTTTTTGATTGTTGCAGAGATTAATTAAAATGAAACTAAGCTTTCGTATAATAATTTTTTCAGTTGCAGGTTTCATGAAAAGGATGTTTGGAAAACTACACTGGAAAGTGAAGACATCATTCTAATGGATTGGCCAGCGTACTTCCCTGATTTAAATCCCATCGAACATGTGTGGGATGCTTTGAGGAGACGCATTGCAGCACGCTTACATCCTCCGGAGAACACCCAACAACTCAAACAGATGCTGATTGCGGAGTGGGCACTCCATTCCTTAACCCTCCGAGTGGAACACATCGAGGAAAAATATCTCAAAAAAATACGCTAAAGGTTTACTGTGTCAGTGGCCAAAGCGTTCTATGATTTTTTCCTTCACCCTTTGTCGACAAGAATGGAATACGGGAAACCCAACCTCGTTACTGTCCCTTTATTTCTGGTTATATATAGATATATAAATAGATATTATAGATTGTTAATTTTTAATACACATAAAGCTCGTCAAGTCTGGAATATTATCCCATAAGAAATAATGGATTCTAAAAGTATAAATAAAAATATTCTTTGAGAGACTTATTTATATTTTTTACGAAAGTCATCCAAGATATTTAAGTGGTGCAATTAGAGATGCATCTGGTACCGCAAACTTCGAAAGAGAGATTTACAAAGCCATGAAAAGCTATCAGCGTCTTTGTGCCTCGGGGGGTAGAGGTTCATCCCTCAAGAAATGTCAGTGAAAGAGGGGTGCAGTTCCTAAACAATCGA
>CM063510.1:38475251-38527751 GCA_032207245.1 Pardosa pseudoannulata | reverse complement strand
CTGCTAAAAAAAATGTTGTTCTCACTCAGATTTTCGAACCTGCAGTAAAAACAATAAGGGAAGAATTTAATAAACTTTCAAAACATGTCCTACTCTAAAATCTCCTCCATCTTACCGATTTAGAACGTCGGATTAAAACAACAGCCATTTGTTTCTGTGAGATTATACATGGAATCAGTATCTTTGAACCTTAACTACGATTTGAAGAACCCCAGAAACCTCAACTCGAATGGCCACAAAAAGCAAAAGAGAATCCGTCTCGATATCAGGTGCTTCTCATTCTAAGTAAAATCTCGAATGATAAGCAGTCTTGTCAAAAATCAGTTATTTCTTTTTTCTGATCGAACCACAATCAGGAAGGGGAAGATAGACAGCGAAAAAGAATTATAATAAAAGGAAATCAAAAAATAGAGATGCGCTAGCTCTTTGTGAACACGTCCATCACACACATATATAAATATGTACTCAGTTGAGGCGCAAAAAGTCCATCCTTACCGGCCAATGACCATTACCGCCTTGGGGTAGTGTTGGCCGAGCGTTTGGGTTCAGTGGTCACCTGGCTGATTTGTTCCTTGCCGTAAAAGGGCCTAACAATCGCGCGGTTTTCGTAATAAAAACTAATGGAGGTGGCGGCACAGGCCAGAAAAAGGCTCGGACCTGTTACCGGTGTGGAGAGACGTTCCTTTTTACGCTACAATTACCGAACGCCGTGTATGTATATAGAAGGAAAGTTGTTTTTATGTAACGTTTTTGCTTCACTGATCTCCTGAGAGCTGAATCATGCCCTCCAAAGTTTGCCTTCACGGAGTGAGAGAAGGGGGTTTCGATCTTTCGAAGAGGCTGGCAGGTTTTCATACGCAAGAAATGTACGCTGACAGCTTATGCTGGCTTCGTTAAACCGGGAGATCGGTCAAGAGTGGGGTCGTTGGTCGAAGACGGGAAGCATTTTTTCAATATGGATTTCACTGCTTAAGGCTTGTAGAAAACTGGGCAAAATTTTCCTGAAAATATGATATTTCTATTTTACTGAATTGTGAAATGTAACTAAGATTAGCAACCAGAGAAGGTGTTTTATTATTAGAGTTGTGAGCAGTGGAAAAAACCCGGTTTAAACCTTGGAAAAAACGTGGTTTTTTGGGATGGGAATTTTGAAAAATTCCAAAACATGGGAATTTTGAAGTATTTTGTTTATTTTTGTCCCAATCGCACAAGACAATTTTTATATTTCATAAATGATTTGATATTAATAGTTAACTGGTAACTGTAATGTACAAACGTGTAAGGAAGCCAAACAGCCAAAAAATTGAATAATTGGGATTAACTAATTACATTTGGCAAGGTATCATATTTATCATGAAAGTATGAGTATATTTTTCCTTTGAGAAATATCCAATATTTTTATTATTACATAAATATTAGGCAATAATCTGTAATGTCACAAAACCCATAAATCATTATTTTTCTTGGATAACATCTTTATCTATCTATCTATCTATGTATCAATCTATCTATCTATCTATATATCTATCTATCTATCTATCTATCTATCTATATATACATATCTATCTATCTATCTATATATCTATATATACATATCTATCTATCTATCTATCTATCTATCTATCTATCTATCTATCTATATATATATATATATATATATATATATATATATATATATATATATATATTTGTGAAGGAGAGAGATTCAGGACACAAACTCGGATACAAACTCTTATTATAAAAATTAGTTTAATAAACATTTAAGGGAATTATATATACAAGGGGTCTAGGGATAAACTTAAGCATGGCTCGATCAATCATCTTTTTTCTCTGTCTCACAAAATCACTCAGAACTCGGAATTGTATATGCATTCATTTTCAAAACAACCGTTGTCCACTCCGGAAGTCGAACGATGACTTTGCACTCGACTCTGCTGCTCTGGAGTCGTAGAACTTCGTTCAGCAGTGGGAAAAAGGAATATGTTTACACTCGGCTATCTTGACGGTGAGTCGCCTGACGAACTAATAAAGAAAAACAAAACAAAACGAAGGAAAAGAAGAAAAAAAAAGGAAGGGGTCGAAGATAAAGAAATCAAAGATGAAAAAAAAAATGTTAAGAAAAAAAAATAGGTTAAAAAATCAAACAGGGTTAAAAAATGCACACAAAACAAAATTTTAAAAAATGTACAAAACAAAGATAAAACTAAAAAAATGGAAAGGAGAGTAAACAAAAAGTTCTGTAATCTTGAAGTTAGGTGATATCGGATGTCCAAGGTTTCATGTGATCGGCAGAACTGGAGGTGACATTGGGACCTTCATGGGTGCCGATTTTCTCGACCTCGTAGCGGTCATGAGGCTTTATTTTAGTGATCTTGTAAGGGCCATGGAAGCGTTGACGAAGCTTCATTCCTGTACCATATTGAGTTCTAGCTATGGCAACCATGTCTCCCACCTGATATTGGAGAGCTTTTTTTCGATGTTTGTTGAAAGTACGTCGGTTAGTTTCTTGAATTTTAAGAATGTTTTCTTTCGCGATGTTGCGCAATGTGTTACGATGATCAATAAAAGAATGTAGATATTCCTCTTGAAGGATTTGGATGATTTGAGAGTCTTCTTTATGTCGCATGGGGACACCGATCAGGAGTTCAAAGGGGGACTTTTTCGTGGCTTTACTGATTGTGCTGTTTAGAGTTCGCTGAACTGCCTCGACGTGTTTGAACCATTTTAATGGATCATCAAATGATAACTTGGAAAGAACTGGGATAACCGTTTGTAGCATTCTTTCAATTTGACCATTCCCTCTGGGAATGCCAGTTGTAATGTGAATGAGTTCTATGTTTTGCTCTTTGCAGTACTCATGAAAGTCGGTTGAAGTAAATGCAGATCCGCGGTCTGTAATTATTCGCGAAGGATTGCCGAAAGTTGATTGTATGATTAATAATTTCTGGAGAACTTCTTTAGTTGAAGTAGATTTGACTGGAAATAACCACAAAAACTTAGTAAAAGCATCTACTACTGCAAAAATGTGATTATACTCTTTACTGGTGGACGGAAGTGGTCCAAGAAAATCAAGGTGAAAGGTACCACAGGGAATATCATCTTTTGGAATCGGATGAAGGAAACCTTCTGCTTTACCTCGTTTTTTGTTAATCAATATGCATTCAACACAGTTTGCAATAACATTTTCTATACATTTTCGCATATTCGGGAAATAGAAGGATTGTTGTATTATATTCTCTGTTTTTTCTACGGAAAAGTGTCCCTGAAGATGTGCGTCTCGGACTATTTGTGTTTGCATGTGGTAGGGAACAACTAATAATTCTAATCCGTTGTGAAGTTTATAAAGTACATCATTTTTCACAAGAAAATCGGAATTAGTGTTCGATTGACATAGATTTTTTATTGTGAGAACTTGATCATCATTTGCTTGGGCAGTTGCTATTTTAGCAGTAACCTCGGAATTGGTAGTTATCAGGTAGACAGCATGACGGCTGAGAGCATCAACATGAGGCATTAATCGTCCAGGACGATGAACAATTTCGTATTGAAATTCATCTAAAATTGTACACCAACGGGCAATTTTGGGAGTGACATCCTTTTTATGAATGGTTTTCTGAAAAGCCTGACAATCAGTTACTATAATAAATTTGGAACCCAAAAGATAAGTTCTGAACTTTTTGACGGATTCTACGATAGCTAATACTTCTAACTCGTAACTTGAAAGTTTCTCTTGTTGAGGAGATGTTTTACGGGACATATAATGAATGGGATAAAAATTTCCATCATCTTCTTGTTGTAAAAGAACACTGCCGAAACCTTGAGAACTGGCGTCGGTGTGTAATTCAAGTTTTGCTCCTTGTCGGAAAATGTGTAGTACAGGAGATTGTGTCAAGATGTCTTTTAGTCGTTGAAAGGATTGTTTGTGAATTTCTCCGAAATGAAAAGGTACATTGTTTCGTAGCAAGTCAGTTAAGGGCTTAGCAATAAGTGAATATTGTGAGATGAATTTTCGGAAATATCCGGTTAATCCGAGAAAACTTTGGAGGTGTTTCACATCACGGGGAAGTGGAAAATTTTGAACTGCTACCGTTTTAGCTGGGGAAGGTTGAATTGTTCCATTCTGAATAACATAACCCAGGAATTCAATTTTTTTCTGTAGAAAAGAACATTTCGTGAAATTCAATTCAAGTCCGTGCTCGGACGCCACTTGGAAAACGATTTTAAGTTTATGAAGAGCTTCCATTTCAGTTTTCGCTGGAATCATAAAATCATCTAAGTATATTACCACTATGTTTTCTGCCATTAAGGGGCGAAAAATAGCATAAATGTATCTCTGGAAAATGTTTGGTGAAACACAAAGACCAAATGGAGCAAATAAGAATTCATACTGACCATTAGGAACAACAAATGACGTAAATTTTGTGCAACTGGGATGTATAGGAACGTGAAAAAATCCATTCTTCAAGTCTAATTTGGTGAAGATAGCAGAGTTTTCAAGACGATCAATAACATCATCTATAAGAGGAAGGGGAAATCTATCGCGTATAATTTTTTTATTAAGTTGTCGATAGTCGACACAAAGTCTATGAGAGCCATCTTTTTTTTTACATAGGACTACAGGGGAGCTATAATCAGAACAGCTAGGCTGTATAATACCTTTATCAAGCCACTCTTGAATTTGAGCATCGACGATTTTCTGTTCCATTAGAGGAAGACGACGAGGTCTGTGATGGACAGGGATATCATCAGACAAAACAAAGTTCATCTGAACAGCAGGAGATTTTATTTTTGTGGGCTTGTATGTGGTAATTAATTGCATAAGTTCAGTTCGAATGGCAGTATCAGACACATGATCTAGATCAGGCAAAGTATTGTCTTGAACGACACCTGAGAATGTATCATTAGAGAAGGGTAAAGTGTCATCATAGAGATTTGGAGAATTAACTGAAATGCACAAATTGGCAGTAGAAGTATTTGTCTTAATAATGTCCGATTCAATGAGTTTAATACCTGTTTTATCTAATTTAAATTCAGCCTGTTGTAATACACTATGGCCCAGGATAACATCAACTAAGAGTAAATGATCCGAAATGACGAAAAAGTCGGACTTAAATGTGGTGTTTTGTATTTTGAAATTCCTATGAAAAAATCCAATGGGATGAATAATAGTTGATCCAAGTCCCGTGAGAGTGAGGGAGGTACTCTTCAATTCAGGAGACCCTAATTTTTGGTAGATAGATTCACGAAGTAATGTATATTGACTTCCAGTGTCAGCAAGTGCAGAGAGACAGAGATCAGAGATACATATTGGTAGAGTCATTGATGGTAGAGGGGCGGTGTGAGAAGCAACTGGATGTGCTGAAGCGTCTGTTTGTGGAATCAGAGGACGAGTAGAATGCATGCTAGTCTTTTTTGGACAAGCGGAGATTTTATGGCCGAAATTTTTACAATAGAAGCAGCGAATCTGTTGATACGTACAAGTAGAAGCTAAATGATTGTTTTCTCCACATTGATAGCATTTAATTTTATTATTTGAAATAGTTGCGGGACTATTGAAATTAGATGTGTTCGGAACTTTGTTTCTAGAAGAAGCCAAAGGTTGAGTAGCGCCAGGTTTATTATAACCAAAAACTCGTCTGGAAAAATCTTGATTTGAAGCAGAGATGTTGTTGTGAATCCTAGGATGTGTACGAGTACCATTGTCATTTTGAAGTTGTTCAAAAATCAAAAGTTTTTCTTTTAGTTCCTTAAAATTGATGCAACCATATAAGAGGAGCTTATGGGGAGAATCTGGCAAACCCCTGATTACGTATTGGCAAACAGATTTTTCATCAATGGCGGCTTTATTAGCAATTTCTCTCATTTTTAGTAAATAATCTGTACAATTTTCATTTCTCCGCAAATGTCTTTCCGACAACATTTTATGAATATCCGCTGATGTGTATTGCTGGTCAAATTCATCAAGAAAATAAAATTTAAAGGATTTCCAAGATGTAACAGTCGGAAGAGAGTTAAGAAATGTTCTCGCAGTACCTGTAATACAGCGCTTAGCCACTGCTAAAGTCTGTATATCCGTTAAGTTGTATAACACTGAAATATTTTCTATTGAATCTATAAAATGGTCAATAGGGTACATCGAGGTACCGTTAAAATTTTTAATTTCATCCGCGATGTCTTTGATGCTGAGTCCAACATTGAATCCTTGCTGCCCAGGTGGAACACTATGTTCAACAAAATTAGAATTAAGTGCTGTAGTGTTAGAATGAGGCACTGTTGGTGATAAAGCACTACTTTGTGATGTTTGATGAGTAGGAAATTGTTGTACGAAAGGCACAGTGTGCTCTTCTGTTTCGGAATTAACAACAGAAATTGCATTCTTTAACTCAGCAGTATTTCTGAGATACATAAATATAGAATCGCACAATGAATCGGTGTCTGTGCTAATTTCGATATGCAAAATATTTGCAACTTGCACTAGATCTGCTAATGAAAAAGATTCTTTAAGATTTTGAATCTTTTGCTTTAAATTAGTTTCGACAGGAAAACCCGTAAACTCGCGTAATTTCGCCCTTGTTGTTCTATCATGGGGTGTATCGAAAACAATACTGTTGAGTAATGTAATGGCCTTAGTACTGGCAAATTTTAGAGAATGGGCAATCTGAGGGATGTCTACTAATCTGAGGGCCATTTTCTGAATAAAAACCAATATAAAATTGCAATAAATATAAACAACAGTGGGAAATTTGCATAAAAAATTAAAGTCAGATGAACAAAGTAGTCAAATAATTCAATAGAATATACTGCAAACACATGAAAATAAGTACATATCTATAGAATTGAATTAATCAAATCACTGTAAAATACTCAATTGGTATCGGTAAGTCAATATTAATTCAGTCACTTTCTTCTGTAAATCAAAATCTCGAAATCGAAAGTAGGTCAACTTCAAAATTGTTCTCAAAATCAAAATAATAAAATCATAACTTACCCGAATCCATGTCAAAAATATTAAATATCTCGGATAATAAGCATAGATGTAATAATTTTATCACATTCAGAATACTTCATCAAACACACTTTGTTGCACTGTAATGACGTACACACTCAAATTCAAAAAACATTGAAGAGAGAAAAAAATTTTTCTTTCGTATTTACTATATATTCTTGAAATTGACGAAACAGAACTTCACTGATGAATAAAATCAACGGCGACAAAAAGAATTTTCTGATGAAAAACACTGATGAAAAAAAAATAATCTTCGAACGTCGAAATCCAAAACAGAAATCCAAATCAGAACACGTGCACTCGAGATGATTTTCACTTTTGGTTTCACTCGAATCAAAAGTGATGGCTCAGAATTCAGCAGAAAAAATTTAATACTCACAACGTAATTATTAACGACTTATAAACCACTTAAATTAACTCAGATGGGGTTCAATGGACGAGACGAGCCCCCATTTTTTGTGAAGGAGAGAGATTCAGGACACAAACTCGGATACAAACTCTTATTATAAAAATTAGTTTACTTAACAATTAAGGGAATTATATATACAAGGGGTCTAGGGATAAACTTAAGCATGGCTCGATCAATCATCTTTTTTCTCTCTCTCACAAAATCACTCAGAACTCGGAATTGTATATGCATTCATTTTCAAAACAACCGTTGTCCACTCCGGAAGTCGAACGATGACTTTGCACTCGACTCTGCTGCTCTGGAGTCGTAGAACTTCGTTCAGCAGTGGGAAAAAGGAATATGTTTACATATATATATATATATATATATATATATATATATATATATATATATATATATGTGTGTGTGTGTGTAGGAATTGGACACAAAATGCAACATCGTCATCTGATTACACCTTTAAATGATATATGCATTACTAAAAATAATAAACTGTTATTTTAAATTTAAAGATATTTATTTTTGTATTATAAAAGCAGGGGAAAAAGTTTAACATAAAACAATTTACATAATAAATAATGATCAAAACTAATGTATATAATTATTATATTAGCAATTAAAATTCACGCAACCAGTTATGTGTTTGATAAGACTAACAAGGTAATTAATTACATAAGTACTACTATAAAATCATTTAAATGCTCATTGCTATTATTTATTGAATATATATATATATATATATATATATATATATATATATATATATATATATATATATATATATATATTCAAGAAATAATAGGCTAGTTATTAAATAGCTACTGTTGAAAAAATGAATGTAAACATTGTTAACATGATTTCTTCCCAAAAATTCCTGGTTTATTCCCACCTCTTCAAAATTCCGGGTTTTTTACATCTCTATTTATTATCCGTCCCCTTATAATGAATAGAATTGACATTACAACAGACAATATACTTATAACTGTTGCCATTATTAATAACTGCTTTAAATAGCTTTTAAAACAAAAATTTTCGAATTTCTCAAGTATTTGAAACAATCCAGGTGCATTTCTAGCCGTCATATACCTCCGAAATTTATCAACCATTTACACTTATGTCCATAAATTAAGGATAATTCAGAATCACACAGAAATTGAGCTCTAAAATAAAAATTTCACCTGTAGAATTATCACACACATCTTGAAGAAGAATATGCAAATTGCAGGAAATCACCAGATGGCGCGGATAGTACACCACAATGACGAGAGTGTATGAAAGGGGTATATAAGGAATGGTAGCAAAGAAGTAAAATTGTTCACAAACGCTTTAAAAGCCTTTCAGTGCAATAACCGCATAGTTATGGCACAAAGGAAGCATTTGGATGATTTTTTACGTGGTAGAATTATCGGACGACTGGAATGTGGACGTACCCAGCTGGAAGTATCCGAGGAACTTGGAATCGCCCAGAGTGTCATCTCCAGGCTTTGGCAACGATTCAAACATGATGGTAATGTGAGTAGATGTTACAGCACAGGTCGCCCCCGAGTTACTACTCCGAATGATGACCAGTATTTGGCAGTTACTGCCAAAAGAAACAGACGGAGCACAGCATCAGACCTGTCTAGTCAGCTCTCTTCAGCTACCGGTACGACAGTTTCAAGGCAGACCGTGTACAGACGCTTAGGGAACATTGTTCTATATGCTCGTAGGCCTGTCAGATGTGTTCCCCTTACCGCAACTCACTGTCGCCTGCGATTATGCTGGGTTAGAGAGCATGCATTGTGGACACCGCAACAGTGGTCTTGTGTGATGTTTTCCGACGAGTCCAGGTTCAGTTTACATTCTGATTCTCGCCGGACTTTTATATGGAGAGCGCCAGGTACCCGTTACCACCAAGAGAACACCATTGAACGACACCGTTACGGTGGTGCAGGATGGCTCGTTTGGAGAAGAATTATTCTTGGTTCCAGAACTGACCTGCATGTTCAGAGTGTAACGATGACAGGCCACATCTATCGGGATGTCATTCTGGAACAACATGTACGTTTGTTTCGGGGCGCCATGGGTCCTGAATTTCTGTATATGGATGACAACGCCCGACCTCACTGTGCAAACATTGTAGACGAATGCCTTCAATCGGAGGATATCACCCGTATGGATTGGCCAGAATACTCACCGGACTTGAATCCAATAGAGCATGTGTGGGACATGCTTGGCCGACGAATTGCAGCCCGTCAACCTCCTCCCAACTGTCTATCGGAACTTCGGAGGGCATTGCTTGATGAGTGGTGTAATTTTCCCCAAGATCAGATTGATAATCTGATACTCAGCATGCGTAGGCGTTGTAACGCTTGTATTGCATCGTCCGGGAGATATACTCCGTATTAACCATCATACTAACCATGTTATACTGTTTTCTGTAAATAGGTTCTTTTTTGAAATTTGCTCCAGGGAGTAAAAATCGCAATTTTTATTAATTATGTCAAACATATAGCATCTTTTTTGCTCTTTACCTTTTGTTTAATAAATAGACTTTACAAATAAGTCAAATTTGTTTTGCTTTTGTCTCTTTCATTGTCTGAACTTCATTATCCTTAATTTATGGACATGAGTGTATCTTGTAGAGTACAAGCTGAAAGTTAGTTAAAATTAATGTAAATCATTTTTTTTAATTCTTAGAATCATATAGAATTTGTACAAAAAATGAATATTTTAACTATTATTGTTTTTTTTAACTTTATTTCCGGAGACTGCTTACGGTAACTGCTGTTTTAATCTAAACCCTAAAATTAATCCTATGGATATAAATAAGCTGCATATATGTAAAAGATACCTACACATAGCATTTTCAGTAATGCTACACTTAAAACAATAATTAATAACTTTCAAAATGATCAGATTTTAAGTTGAAATTGCAAACACTTTCACATAAATATATTGCTAGTAACTTATTAAAATTTCAAACTTATAAGTGAAAAAGACAAAATAAACTAATTGTTAAAGTCCATGGTCCCCTTAAATGTACATGATTTAACTTATATCTTGTTTTACTTTATATGTACAAAACGAATGGGTAGAGAAAGTATTATTAAATTATTATAATTACAATATTGTAATTGTTATACTATTATTGGACCAAGTGAAGAAGTTTAAATAATTCTTGCATTTACAGATTTCTTTTTAACCCTAGCTTAAATTCTCAGTATTAACAAAATTCAAAATTTTCAAGTTCTAAATGGTTCAAAAGTCGAACGATGGCCGATTGGTAGCGCTCTGCTCTTCGGTACCAAATTTCACGGGTTCGAATACTGTTGACGGTATGTTTGTTTGTAGAGTTCGGAATTGACTTTAAGAAGTAGGTCTTTTTACGCTACAATTACCGAACGCCGTGTGTGTAATACGAGGTCTCATTAGTCCTCGTGTAACAAAACTGTAGACCCTAACACTGCAATCCAAACCAAAGTTATTCAAAAACTACTTAA
This sequence comes from Pardosa pseudoannulata, assembly GCA_032207245.1. Classification (NCBI taxonomy): domain Eukaryota; kingdom Metazoa; phylum Arthropoda; class Arachnida; order Araneae; family Lycosidae; genus Pardosa; species Pardosa pseudoannulata. The sequence goes on along the minus strand of CM063510.1, from coordinate 38,516,857 downwards.
TCAGTTGGATACATGTAAGCATAAAATCAGTTTTTATCACTGGACCAAGTGCAAAAGATTAAAACATATAAAAGATTAAAACATTTACTGAATCATTTTCAAGCTCGGATCAAACCGCTAATGTTATCAAAAGTCGAAATTCTTAATTCTAAAATTATTCACCATGAAGTTAATCTATCATATAAATGAATATATATTATTGCATATTAGCTGCTTCGTTTCTCGTTACTCATCATCCAGATATGTAGGACACCTTTAGCGAGGTTTTCTAGGAGCAAAAGAAATTGAATAGAGACCTGTGGAAACTCTCCCTGTGTCATCATTAGTATTCTAGGAAGAGCCCTGGTGGTGCTTTTCTTTTCAAAGGGTAACAGAAGTCAGCAGATCGGTCTCTAACGTTTTACTGGCCGAACGCTCGCCGACTGGTTAGGGCGCTGATCGCTGGCACCGGAGTTCGTGGGTTCGAATCCCATTATGGCATGGAGGTTCGTAGCCGTTCGGAATCTGCTTTAAGCAGTAGGTCCCGGTCTCATTATCCCTCGTGTGTGAAAACAGTAGGCCGTAGCACTCCAAACCAAACCAGACTTCACGTTTTGCTAGTGGGTACTTGAGGTCATCTCCTTTGAGCAGAGACAGAAAATTTTTAAGACTTGCAATAGGTGGAAGTCTGCCCAGGCTTCGACTGAGCATATTTTAATTTGCCTGGGGTTTAAATTGGACAAGGTGTTTTCTAAACCCCTACTGTTTTGAGATTTTATACACATTTTTTGGACTTGTGGAGTTGGTTTGATTTTAGTCATGCCAAATAGTAACAACAACAGCTGCTTCGTACCCAACCTTCGGTCTGGGTATTAAAATTTTTCAAATAATGGCTTAGAACCACTATTGTAGATAAACGTATAAATAGAAATGGTGAATAAATCTCGTATGCTGCAGATTGCTGACGAATGTGAAAGTTTATTAACAAACAGAAAATTCCAGTGATAAATATGTACGTGTACATTATAACGCAGGGAGCCGAACGTAATGATGCCAAATTCCAGGAATTTCTCTACTACATGAATGAATTTTCAACTTATTAAAGTTCGTTATTCCTTAACATATTTACTATGAAAATTTATTTCAAATAGATTTTTATTCCTTGAAATTCGTATTTTATAAACATTTTTACATCATGAGCTTGGAAATTTATTTATTACATACGTGATTTTAATCTTTTTTTGTTCAGTCTATAGAATGGCCAAGAAATGGATTAATTGGATTTTATTTTAAGTATTCAGTTTATTATCTCTAGGCTTCAATTGCATTAAACATCAGAAAACTTTGTTAGTTACTATATGTCACAGAACGGTTCGATTATTTAGAGAAATTGTGAAGATATTAAATGTTTAAGTCAAATTTTGAGTAATTTTCGAAAATTCATAAAAAAAAATATTGTGTTACGTTGGAATTTTACTTGCGTAGATTGTCATACTACCGGAGAGATTGGGTGGAACAGGTTTTAGGCGCAGTGAACATATAACGACATCAAAGAATCGGTTATCGAAAATTTGGAAAAGACAACAAACCGTATAAATTTACATAAACCACACACAAATAGGCACAAAAATTCATGTCCACACACAAACGGACACTTTTTAATGTATAGAGATAACATCTACAGATTTAACAGTGCAGATGTAGTACAGGTTCTCATTGGCAGATTTTGCAATTTTGCGAGCCTTTTTGTTATTTTGCCTAGAATTTATTCAGATTTGAGATGGGATTACACGTGATTATTACCAGATCACAATTTTGGACTATTATATTAGCAAATGTTTTAAGTGGTCCAGTACCTTTTAAAAGGTTGAAAAGATAACAAATTTTCATGAATGTTCTATAATTACAAAACATACTCATAAAAAAAGAAAACTTTAATATATGTTTAACTTAGTTTAGTTTTTAAATATATGGCTTTCATAACCTTTTTTAGGTTCAGTAAAAACTTACTAAACTTGAATAATTGTAAAACTAATATATTACAATTGCTCAATGTTTCGAAACACAAACTTTAGTACAGTGCTGCCATCTATCGTCAAATGTAGAATATCCATAGAATAAATATTACTAAGAATGATTAATTATAAGATTAATAATTATAAGATTCTAAAATATCACTTTATAACGAATTAAGAAAAAAATTTTAATTCTATTTTTGTTGGATAGTATAACATTGAAGATACTCAGAAGGATACACTAACTTAGTCTCAAAATGCATTTATATTAATTTAAGATTTGCTTCTTCGACCGCAGTTGTTTTTAACAATTGTTCATCTTAATAAGTTTTTAATTTACTGTTTATATTTTAAATTTATAAATAAGTCTAATTCTTAAAATTGCTTTGAAAAAGATGGAAATGGAATATGATCACCATGTGTGTAACTGTTGGTTTTCAATTTTCATTTTTTTACATATTCTGCGAAATATAATACGATTACTAGATTTTCCTGTTACTTTCAAATGGAAATTTTTAAATATTATTTATTCACCATAATGAGAAATTTTTAAGTTTCTTTATATTTTAATTATAAATTATTTTTATGTTAATTGTCCACACACAAAAGGATTCGTTGGTGCTGCCATCTATCGAATACTTACTATAATACTATAATAATACAAATAATCAGGTAAACATGCAATATTAATCTGATGTTTGCATCAGGACCGCAGACGGACACTGTGAGTTAAGGGAATCAGTAGGGTCTAGAACATCTGCCTTGATATTCTGATATTAACCGTATTTCAATTTGACATAAAAAAATTATATTTTCAAATGAAAAAAAAGCTAACTGCATACTTAATCAAAATTTAATTTTTAAATAATTATTTTAATTATATAACAATATGATTAAAATGTATAGTATTATAAATAATAGTACAATTTATAATAATTATATAATAATATAAATATTAATATAATGGTATAAATATTAATAATATAATATAAATATTAATACAAAAGTATAATTTATATTACTTTAATTGTATAATAGTAGATAAACATTTAAAAATGTCTATCTACTATTATATGATTAAAATTCCTTGCTCAAAATATATTATACAATCTATATCTATATATGCAAATATATTATACACTTATAATGTTTGCATTAATTTTTATATATATACTAATTATATATTTAACTAAAAAGTAGTGAAATATCGTGATCATAAAAATTTAAATAAAAATCCTCTTGAAAACTCCTTATAGAACAGAATAACGACGGCTGCGGATAAAGCGTTTAAATAGACGTGCAATAGATGAAATTTTTCAAACGATTCATTGAAAGTTACAGAGTAATATGCGCAGAAGATCTAGTTAGAACAATGCTAATATTTCATTGAAACAAATGCTGGAATTTGTATAATAACCGCAATTTTATATAGACAGGATTTTATAATGAATCACGCTTATACTTAAGATACATTTATATAAACATTAAATAACATGCAAAAATTTAAGGTCTAATAGAGAGGGAACATATATAAACAAAGTATTGCGTAGTAATTGAGTTCACTATCATTGTAAGGCACATTTAACATATAAAATCAATCTTACGGACCATAAATACATGTGAATTTTATTTCCCTAAGGATGATGTAATCTATCAGCAGAACAATGCGACATGTATAAAGCTAATACTTCTGTTAAGAGCACTAATGAGTTTTTTTGCAAATCTAACTTAACAATAGAATCTATAACCTCATTGCTCATACAGCATAATCAAAATCTAAAAAATGGCCACTGTACTAGAATGATGGCTTAACATTCCAGTGAACACCTACAAAACTAAATGACTATAAATTGAACGATTGCAGCGGTTCGCTGCCAAATATTCAATTTTCTTTCACATAATTTACTACTGTGTAATAAGCCTAAAATAATATTTTATATTATATTAACAAAACACGTAAATTGCATTATTCCATTTTTATTACTCAATTTAAACAGAGTGAATTTTCAATAATTATTCTCCAAGCAGTTAACTAATCATATAAAGGAAAGCCTGAAATCAGTTTTCAAATAGAACTTGATAAGTTTAAAAAATATATTCTTCTATTTAATCCCATGAACACCGAATAAAAAGTGACATAGTTTTTTAAAAACGCATTTTTATTAATGAAAATATTTTAGATCAAAAGGCATGTTTATATATAAAAAACACTTTCTTATTTTTCATTGATTTTAGATTATATAAATTTTGAAAAAAAAAAAAAAAAAAAAAAAAAAAAACAAAAAAAAAAAAAAAAAAAAAGGGCGTCAACGTTAATAAGAAATTGGCGCGTCATTTCAAAAACCGCGAAATGTGAACTCTAATATAAATAAAAACAAAGTTGGACTAAAATAAACCAAGCAATAAATAAATCCTATAAATGAAAGCCGAAAATTAATTTTTATACAGAGCCAACTGAAGGAGTTTAAAATATTCGCATAAGCTAATTCATTATCAACCCCAAACCGAATCTATCCTGTATTATCAAAAATCGAAATTAACTCCTGAAATTTTTCATTCAGCAGTTATCAATTATATAAATAGAAACAAAGAAAAAATTATATTAAATTAATACATTTTTGGAAGTGGGATTACCCATTGTTACCAATCCCAGAATTATATTGTATAAGTAGAAAATAAAACTCCATCAGTAATTATTAACTTCAGCTGTGAACCTAATAGTTTTTTTTTTCAACAAACTTTTATGTAAATTGACATTTGTATTAAGGACGCTTGTTAATTATTTGTGTAGTTTAATTTGAATGGAAACTTAAAAAGGAATTTCATTCTTCCTTACTACAGAAAAAAAAGTTATGGTCATATACAAGTCCAGGTTTCAGTTGTAAGATATTTTTATAGAATATTATATAAAACTTAAAATTTCCATTTTTTATGTTATAGTTCATTTTTCTGATTTTGTACTTCCAAACGAATAAATAGATGGCAGCACTATGACGTATAGTCTGTTACATATACTGTACGATCATGCTTAAATTTTAACTAGAAAAGTTTAAAAACGAATTGCCGGTGCTATAGTATCTGCACACCTTTTATAGGATAGAAAATTTAACATATGAAAAAAAAATAGATGAATAGATATAATTATCATAAAAACTTCAGAGAACAAGTTATTTTAATTTGAATTATTTTACCGAATGATTTTAATATGCCATGTCATGTATAAATATTTTTAAATAAGTGTTTCTGATATTTATAATATTATTTCTCCGGAAATATTTACAATACTTTACAATAAAATTTTATCCAATGATTCATTGTATTTGAATGGTTACATTTGATGTAATATATTTGGTTCATATTATGAAGTAAAGATGTTTTTAAATGTATTATAATAATCAATTTATATAAAAATATTTTTTTTAAATTTTGTACTTTAGAAAAACAAAAATACATAGCAGCACTATGTGGAATAGGCTGTTAAATATGCTGCTTTGAGAACATTGATTAAATTTTAACTAGAGAAGTTCAGAAATCACTCAAATACAAAGAATAGATTTTCATTAGTCCTATGAAAAGTTTTTATTTTGAAAAAAGAATTGCAATTGATTCAGCAATAAACAAAACAAAAAATAATTTAAAGAAATTATCTATTCTTGAAATGTGCTTGATATATATATATTATATATATATATATATATATATATATATATATATATATATATTTATATATATATATATATATATATATAATATATATATATATATATTTATATATATTTATAATATATATATATATTTATATCAAGGACATTTCAAGAATAGATAATTTATCTTTAAAGTATTTCTTGTATTTATGGCATTTGAATTATTATTTTTAAACTGTTGGGTTTTAATTGTATGGATATATAATTAATGCACAATTATATGTTATTTATAATTAAATATATATTAAATTAATATAATTAATTAATTATATATAATTAAACCCTACACATTACGATTTTTCTTTTAAAACTATATTTTCCTCACATATTAAGGCTTAAACAATGTTTTTAAAATATTTTTAAAGCTTGTTTTTGAATTTTTAAAATGTGTTTAACTGTTTTTCAATGAAAAATTGTATTTGATACCTATATAAATTCAAAATGTGCTATAAATACACTCAATAAATATATAAAAAATTGATATAAATTTATAAATAGCTTGATCAATTAAGAAAAGAAATTTCTTGCAAAAAAAATTAAAAACACAAGAACGATGTATAATGTAATAAATGAAATAATTGAAAAATGATGAACTTGTGCAATAACAATGTGAAATAAATACAAAAACTAACTAAATAATAATACTAAGTAAATCCTTTTTTTTCGTAGATATAGTACAGGGTAAAGCATTAATTGATTCTTATATGCAAGTCTGTGCAGTGTCAGATTAAAGAGATAACGATATAATAAATGTTTCTAAAAATGATGTTAACACTAAATTGTACAACTTTCTATAATTTCTATAAAATATTCGTTTTAAAAATATTCTGAGTTAATATTCTCGAAAAACATTTTTATATGTGAAAATGAATTTACAAAAATAATAACCATAGTTTTTGTGATTTTATATTTCTCAATCGAATGAATAGATGGCAGCACTATTTGCAAAATCGTTTGCTGTGTACACTGGACAATACTAATATTTAAAACTTTATTCCTTAATATATACTGAACTTATTAAAAATTTTAATATGAGAATCACACAAATATATTTTGGATATTATATACCCTATACATAAATAAATATAGAGCTTGCTATTGCTTTTTATGTAGTACGAATAATTATTTCTCTACGTAATTTTCTATTTCAGTTATAAAACATATAAATTATTAACAAATGCAAATTTTTAAATAAATATTATGTCACTATATACTTTAAATTTGAGAATATATTTAAAGAAAATTGAGTTGTAGAATATATGTTGTGAGTAATAAAGTATATTTTTATTAGGTTCTAACATTTCATTTTTAGACAACAGATGGCAGCACCAGACATATAATAAGATATGATTTAGATTAAACAGTATTATTACTACAACAGGCCTATGCAAACCAAAACACGTCGCAAGCTACATTTGCCATATTTCGGTTTACCACATTATACATATATATTGAGTTCAAATCTTAAATTAGTTATATTATTATTATAGTTATTAGGATTCACAACGTATTGACAGAATAGTTCGAAATTTAGAATTATTTCTAAATATTTATGATAACTAATGAATCAATTAAATAATGTTATGTTTATCATAATAAACACGACGTTCGTTTCAGTTACAAATTATGTGAATTTTACCTTCATTTCGACTTCAAAATTTTACTGCCAGTTCTTCTCCTTTGTCGAACCTCTGTCCAAGTCATTGGTACCCCCAAGGAGTGGTATGGGGCGGTACCACCACCATGGGGAGCTGTTGAGGGTGGGAAACGTATATTGGATGGCAGGTGAATATGCCCTTGGATGGTTATTTTGGACTTGAATGTTAATAAAACTGTCTCTTAATCATGAAAATTCAACCAACCCACTGATACAAATCCCCCTGATTGATTGATTCAAACTGAAATTTTAAAGTAATTTTTTTTTTGGCAGCACCAGACATATAATAAGATATGATTTAGATTAAACAGTATTATTACTACAACAGGCCTATGCAAACCAAAACACGTCGCAAGCTACATTGACCACACATTTTGTTTCTGTTGACATTATACATATATATTGAGTAGAAACCTGAAATTAGTATATTATTATTATAGTTATTATAATTCACAACTTATTGACATAATAGTTCAATATTTAGAAATATTCATAAATATTTATGATAGTCAGTTAATCCATCAAATAGTATTATGTTTATCATAATAAACACGACTTTCGTTTCAATTACAAATTACGTGAATTTGGTTTTCATTTCGGATTAAAAATTTTACTATTAGTTCGTTGTTTGTCGACCTCTGTCCAAGTCATTGGTTCCCCCAAGGGTGGTACGGGGCCTGTACCAACCCCTGGGGAGCTTTGAGACGGTGCTGAGGGGTGGTGAACTTATTTTGAATGACAGGTGAATATACCTTAGACCATCGGTCGGGGAACTTTTTTAATCATTACCCCAAAATATATCCTTCACATTTTCTGCTAATATAGAAATTCGTTCTTTCACAATTTTTGCAGAACAGGGCACTGAATTCAGTTTCTTTGCTTCTTTTTGACCACACGTAATCTCTGCCATTTTTACAGCAGCTGGTTTAACCAAATCTTCACCAATAGTGTATGGTTTCTTATTTCGAGCAATCAACCAGGCTACTTCAAAGCTAGCCCTTGGTGCTGACAGCTGATCGAATGTACCAAACAAGCTGCTATTCAATCTTTGTCATTTAACAGATATTTCTAAATTTGCAAAGTATTCTCGCGGTTTGGAAGACAGGTGTGAATGCAAATTATCTAAATGTTTCTTCAATTGACTTTTTTTTTTGAAAGATTCTGAAGTCAGTACCTTCATATATACAACACACTGTGGTTTCATTGTACCATTGTCTTCTATTTGTGTAAAACCGTAATTAAGGAATTCTTCTTGGTATGTTCTTTTTCTATTTGCTGCCATCTGGAGGGAGACAGAAAATAATATTTGTAAAATATTCAAATTAAATTTCTAAATTGCGGCTTACCTTTATCGATATATCGATGATTAATGATAAAATCAGCAACTAACTAATAAAAACTAGCTCTCTGACTTGTCACTTTATTTGTACTCAATTTAAAGTAAAATAAAATGTGCTTTATTGCGCAAAGAGAACACTTTAGTGATGGGTAGTGAGATGGCGAGAACACTTTAGTGTGGTGGATAGTGAGATGGCGTGGCCTGCGTATGTCTCTAAATTGTTTAAGTTGAAAAAAATACTAACAAGTTTATAAAATAGCAAATTAAAAATATATACTTTTTACTCAAAAAAGTTTCATTTTTACCCCATTTGGGGTAATTTACCCCGGTTCCCCGACCGCTGCCTTAGACGGTTATTTTGACTTGAGCGTTAAGAAACTGTCTCTGACCATCAAGCTCAACCACTGATATAAGTTTCCCTGATTGATTCATTCATACTGTTATTTTAAAGTAATTTTTTCTGTATAACTATGTAACTGAGAATAAACTATTTCTAACATGTTTCTGTTTCTTTAACCCCTTTAATTTCAACAAATAGACTACAATTATCTGCCTGGCGAAAGTGTCGACTTAAACCTTCAAAATTTGGTGTGTAACTCTATTAAAATAAATTACTTAAACAGTTTGCCTCTTATAATTGAATATTTCTGCTTCCCCATACTTTAAATTACGGAGTTCATACAAAAGAGGTCTTTGAAATTTTTTTTTTCACTTTTTAGGGGGCGTGAGCTTAAAAAAGTATGAGAATCATTGGTTCAAGTGATAAAATAACAGAAAAACATTTATTTATAGGGTGCTGCCATCTATTAACAAAACTACCAAACAAGAACACCAAAAATTTACTTATTTAATTTTACTCTTCTGGGTAATCCACCTCTAAGTATTTTATTATTCGTGAGTTATATACTTCAACTCTAACTCTAATTAAAACCCTCTTTAAGTATTGTTTATTCAGCTATAGTAATATCACTGACATAATCGTGCAGGTTCCTACTGAATTAATAGAAAAAATAATATTTCGTGTTGTGTTCTTGAGTTTAAAAATGGTTCATTTCTTGATTGAATGCACAAACTTCAAATATACAATGTTTGAAAATCAATAATGAAGTAATTTTAACTTTTAAAAACTTGTTTAAATCTTATATATTGAAAAACCACAACTTTGTGATCACCAGTTTTAGTTCTTCAGTGTTAAAAATTAATTTCTCAATGATTTTTAAACATTTTAATTTAAGTAACTTGTAAATGATCCCATTTTTTAACCAGCTACTTGGAGAGATTTTCAGAAATGCAGCTGATATCGTTTTTGAATTTTCATTACATACACCTGGACTTATTTTTAATATGTTGCTCAGAAGTACTGACTACAAAATTATAAATTAAAAGTATGGGCATATTTTGCCTATGAGAAGTAAGAGAGTATTTCCTTTACATGTTTACTACTTCGTAAACTGTAGATAATTCGAGTATTAAAATTTTAATTTTCACTATAAATTCCTCTTGAGAAACTATATATTTTCTGTAAGTTGCAGCTAGTAATTTCTTGGATTAATGGGTCATTAGAAGTTTTAAATCAAATTTTCATAAGCACTTGATTTTTATGCCTCTTTATAGGAGAAATAAGAATATCCTTTATTACTAATGCAAACGTACTCAGGGGTACATTAAATGAACGATACGAGGAAAAATGTTTCATAAACACGCATTATTGATTGCTTCTGTGTGACTGGATTGGGCATTTGTGTCAACTAAAATGTCTACTTTCGTTCCCAAAAGTTTAGTAGAGGGCACAGTAGAGGGCTAAGTCATCTTTATAGCTGTTATCTAGAAGTTAAAACTAAACTAGCGACACGCAAGCGTTTATTTCACCAATTTATTTATTAACTGTTATTTATTTTTCTCTCTATAATAAATGTTATGTTTAATTTAATAAATAAAACCTTTATTTTATTTATTATTTTTGTGCTCAGTATAAATATTAGTGTCCTATTGTTGCAGTATGGTCTTGCTGTCAACATCGTTTTTGAGATATCGACCCCATTTTCTCAATAGGGTAAAAGCACTGAGGCTAAATGGGTAGGGTGCTGTTCTTGGGTACTGGAGTTTATAGGTTCGAATCCCACTGCTGGTATAGATGCTCATAGTTGTTCGAAATTGGTTTAAAGCATTAAGTCCCGGGGTCCTTAACGTTCATGTAGCAAAACAGTAGATCGTATCTCTCCAAACCAACCGATCCTCTGAGGTAGAAGTAAATTTAGAAATGGAGATGAATTTGAAAATTATGCTATCATTTGAGATACCTATTTCCGAAGATATTATAGCTGAAAATCAAATGACATAAATAAGGAAAGTAATGATAACTACAACGAATGTCAAGAATTTCAAGCTGTAACTTACTTGATGACTTTCAAATTCACAGAAAACCTTCAAACTTTTTTTGAACCTAGGGTGCTAAAGACGCTTTTCAGATCACGAGTTATTTTATACATGTAGATTTTTGATTAATTCAAGATTTTTCTTAAGAGGTACGATTGAGAAACCTTCCCCTGTGCATTTTTTATTGGTCAACACTGAGTATTTCAGATACTTTATTATAGGGCCCCGGCACGTAATGATGAAGTGAGGCGGCAGTGCAGGGGGTGGCGGTAAAAGTGGCGGGATTAAAACCTTAAAAGGCGGCATTTCAGAAAAGTTGCATTAAACTATGAAAATCTATTGCCCGGTTCTGGTTTATTACATGACGATAATTAGCGATATAAATATTTGTAATGTTTAGATATCTACAAACTGACTTTTCCGATAAGTTTTACTGTGATTTATGCAACAGCAGTTCTTTATGCAGTATGTATTCTTCTCAATGTTTCGAGTAAAACCCAAAAATAATCTATATGTGCAAAAAGTGCTTTTAAAACAATCTCTTTTATTTAACAAGAAAAATAGTAAAATATGCACTAAAAAAGTAAAAATTTTGTTACAGTATTAAATTATGCATTTGCAAATAGATGGTATGGCGACTTCAATGTTCTTGAGTGAAGAAGTAGCGCGAAGTAGTATCACAGTCTCAACAAAATTGTAAATCACTTTTATTTTCTGGAGTAAATACTGGTTGTATACAATGGGATTCTAATCTCCCAGATCAAGTCGAAATGTAAAGGATGATTGCTTGCATAACATAACCCCGACGATCACAGTAGGAAAAAAAGATTAAATAATTTCACAAAATGGGGAGGCTCTTAAAGAGGGCAATGCAAACCCAATCTATCCCCCGTTCGGTGTCCGAGACCCTGCCGTTCCTTATATGAGCGGACTTTACGAGTCTCCCGCACGTAATCACTAAAAAGCTGGCTCAGGCCAAAGTCGCGGAAGCCTCCACGAAGTCAAAACACCTTCGTAAAAAAAGTCGAAAAGCCCAGAGTCGCAAAATTCTAGGCTCTTTATACCTGGGAGTCAGTTACGGTCCTGCCAACCTTTTTTTGGTCAGTTACGATTCCAGTTACCTGAGAACTCCAGCTATGGTTACAACTAGGTTTTTTAGTTGAATTCTCATTCGTTAGCTGTCCCGATTCCGAAATTCTCGAGGCATCCTCCGGGATCACGACCGCGACCGATCAGGGACTTGAAGCCTATTCAAACGAACTGGCAAAATCCCAGACACTGAGTCGCCCCGCTATTGTAGCCTGGTCGAAACAGGAGGAATTCAGATCAGCTGATTTCGGTCGTTAGTGTTCTGAACAAAGGGGGGGGGTCTTTTATTTAACAAGAAAAATGGTAAAATATGTACTAAAAAAGCAAAAATTTTGTTACAGTTTTAAGTTATGCTCTTGTGAATAGATGGCGATACTAGTTTAAAATCTCTGTAATTAAGATTCCAACTATACTGAACAGCGTTTTGAATATATCAAATTTAATTTATTTTTTTTCTTCAATTTACTATTTTATGATTTAATATTGTATTGTCAGTCGAATTGAACCTATGTGGAAAATTTCAAATCTCAAACTAGTCAGGATGGTAGTAAAAATTGATTTCAAAATATGAAGTGAATCTAAGTAAAAAATACAAGTGAATCTAAGTAAAATCGATTAAAAAAGAGAAGGAAGTAAATGATAGGGAAAGAGGGAGAGTATATAGAAGAGGTCAGAGAAAGAGATAGAGCGAAGGAAACAGACAAAGAGAGATGGGAGAACGATGGGGAGGGTAAAAAGATAGAGCAAGGCGGACAGACAGAGAAAGAGAGCGAGAGAGAGAGGGTAAAAGAAAAAGCGAGGGAGGTAAGGGAAAGAGAGAATAAATGGCAGAGGTCTTCAACTTGGTTTGACCAGGTCTCAGGCAATACGTTGATTGAATAAGAGAGAGGGAGAATTGGAGATAGATAGATAGATAGATAGATAGATAGATAGATAGAGAGAGAGAGAGAGAGAGAGAGAGTGGGAGATAGAGGGAGTTACAGAGAAAGGGGAGAAAGAGAGAAATAAAAGAGGATAGAGTGAAAGAACAGAGAGAAGGAGTGAGAGAGTGAGAGAGACAGACAGAAAGAGAGAATGGGTGAGACACAGAGTGCGGACAAGAGTAAATAAATTACAGTGGTCTACAACAAATATTCCAATTTAACCATTTCTCAGTCAATACGTTGATTGAGAGAGAGACAAGGAGTGAGTGGGAGAAAGAAAGGGAGGGCTGGAGAGTGAGAGTAAGACAGAGAGAGGGGAGATGGGAGATAGAGGGGAGAGACAGAGAAAGAAGTGGAGGGAAGAAGGGAGTGGGGAGAGAGGGAATTAAGTGAGGGAGATATAAATATATTACAGAGGTCTTCAACCTTCTTTAGACCAGGTCTCAATAAATATCTTGACTGAGAGAGGGAGAGAGAGACGGTGAGTGGGAGACGACAGAAGATAGATAGATAGATAGAGCGAAAAAGAGAGGGAGGGAGAGTGAGAATAAGAGAGAGAGATAAACATATAGGAATAAAATACAGAAACAAATTGGATGCTGAAGATGAGATAAGATTGTAGATTTCAACAATTATTCCAGATGAAAAATACTTTTCGATAAAAAAACATTCCCAACGAAGTTATTAAAAGAATTTTCTTTTTATTACTTTGATAGGAATTAAAATATTTTTGCTTTTGTTTATTATTCATAGAGTATGAAACCCCCAAACTCCATTAGCTCTCTTACCATCCAATATCTTATTAAAACGTCCATTTAATACCCCTATTATTCCTTACTATACAAGTTTCATATTCTTTCAAAATCAACACTTTTAGGTAAAATTTAAAATACATAATTGATAAGGAAATACAGTTATAAAATAATTTTTTTTGCTGATTATACCATTTTTACTAACACAGAGAAACATAAACTGGTATAAATTTATCCGTTTTTATACGACAGTACTTATTTATCTTTCATAAAATGAATGAATAGTTCAACAAATGAAATATAGATGGCGTCACAAACTTTAGAATATTAGAAGAAGCGATTTCGAGATCCTGCTCAACGGAAGTAAACAATTCGCCATAGGACGAAAAGTAAAAGAAAGATATTGCACTGTTAAAAGTAATCGAACATTATAAAGCGGTAAAATTTGTATGCACAGGTTAATCTCTGGAACTACTAGACCGATTCTAAAAATTATTTTACTGATATAAAGCTACACTATTCCTGAATAATATAAGAGATATTTTATTTAGATGAAATAAAGTTTTCAATTTGAAATCTCGGTATTTATAAATCAAGTCGAGAGAGAAAGGCCCGTTTGGTTGTTCTATCGGTATGCTCTGACTAAACGGTTGGATTTACGTAAAATAAATTCACTACAAATATACTAGTCATCAGTTGATAAAAAATAAAGTCAGATACGTGATATATCTAGGTTTTCTATTTTTTAACGTTTTCTGTGTTAAAATTAAGCTGAGATATATATATAAGTATGCATATCTATTTATCTATATATTCATTTATCTATCTATATATCTTTTTTTTTCTTTATAAATATTTATATGTATATATATATAGATATATATATATAGTATCTATTTATCTATATAATGTAAATCGATGTATCTATTTCTCTCCCTCTCTCTTTATAGACACACATACATATACAGTGAAGTTTTCCAAGGGCCTAACTGATAAAAACTTCTTAAGAGAGTAAACTTCTTAAACGGGAAATCAGGCAATAAGCATTATTTATGCGTATGTATGTATGTATATATATATATATATATATATATATTTATATAAATATTTATACAGTAATACCCACTTAAGATGTTTTCTTAGGGGATAGAAAGAGAAAACTTCTTAAACGAAATTAATTTTTTTAAAAGAAAATAATTACATAGATAATGATAAGAGATTTTTTTTTCTTTATAAAATAATATATAAACAATAATTTTGGTTTTTCTCAAAAATTTACTTTTTTTGCATATTTAAAAAATCATCTAATAAAGGAAAACAACATAACTACCTTAAAATAGCTTTAATTCAGCTAAGAAATTTTGCTTTAAACACCATTAAAATCGATTTTACAGAAAAAATCGGTCATAGTTTTTGTTTTTGTTTTTTATCGGCAATTTGTAATTGATAACAGTCCAGCTGCCTTAAGCTTTTTAAAAATTTCTTCAGGCATATTTTAAATAAAAATGACAACAATCGTTTTCAGCAATAACATTGACCATTACAAACAGAGAAAGAGTAGGAAAAAAAAAAAAAAACAGTAATCGAAAGGCAGCTATAAATGTGTTCTGTAAGTAAATTTAGAAATGAAAGAAAACTTTTTAAGCGGGAAAGACTTTGGAACGAAATTTTATAAACGGGTTATTTTAACATTGTATGAATAGGGGGAAAAATGGGTACCAAAAACATAAACTTCTTAAACGGGTTTTACTATATATATAAATGCAGGGCCAATTTGGGCTATTAGCTGACTGCGTGCATGCAGGCACTGCGACCTACTAGCCCTGCATATGTGTGTATAGTACATTGCATAATATAACACACAATTACATATATAAAAGCTAAATACTAATAGTGGACCAACCAAAGTTATTAAGGAACAACAACACCTCGTCATGTTGTCTCGTTCTGTGTGTATAGTACATTGTATAATATAACACATAATTACATAAATAGAAGCCAAATACTAATAGTGGACTAATCAATGTTATTAAGGAACAACACCTCGTCATGTTATCTCGTCCTGTGTGTATAGTACATTGTATAATATAACATACAATTCATAAATAGAAGCCAAATACTAATAGTGGACTAATCAATGTTATTAAGGAATAACACCTCGCCGTGTTGTCTAGTCCTGTGTGTATAGTACATTGTATAATATAACTTAATATTATTCAGAAATTTAACCCAGAAGAAAAAGACATAAGCCTCTATTTATTCCTCTTTTAAATACAATCGCGGTAAGTCCAACTAAAAGAGTGTGAGTAGACAACCCAAATTATCAGGCTGTTACCAACTGAAGTTTCACTACTCTTATTCAGAAAACCGGAAGAAAATACTCAAAATTACAAATATAGGAAAGTGGTGCTTTTCAAGAGATGTAAGCTCAGTCTCGAAGTCTTTAGTATAAAGTTTAAGTAGCATCACAAGTCGAAGGGTGCAATTACATATATAGAAGCTAAATACTAATAATGGACTAATCATTGTTATTAAGGACACAATAACACCTCGTCATTTAATCTTTTGCGTCGTCAGTGTTATACTTAAATGTTCTCAGAAATATATTTAAAACTGACCAGAATTTGTCGAGTTACGTTAGTAAAGAACTGAAAAAAGTGCGTTAGCTTAATAAATCCGCTCATTGAAGCATGGGTATACACCTCGTAAGATATAATGCATCATGCTCATTTATGATGCGTAAAAATTCTACTTTCGTGAAACTCAATTGATAAATTAAAGGGAAATTAACTGTACTGAGCTATGATTGTAAGAATAGTGTGTTTGCCATAAATTTTCGTCAAGATAAATTTTTTTTTCCTTTTGATTACTGACTGACTCTCCTCGACGTTACAGTCCACATGGGGTCATATCCTACGGTGCCAATCTTCGTTTTCGAGAACAACGACTCTGGGGTGCGAAGCATACGTCCCGGTTAGATGGTCAACCTCACGTGGAACCGACAGTGTTTAAATATCAAGCATGCTTGGTCTTCAATTTGTCTACCCACTGAAGGAATTAATCAACTTATTCAATGAGTCTTTAACCCAGCATGAGGATAGAATCTTGCACTTGTGCCATGAGTTCGCGAAGCGTTACACCACTGGGCTTCGACTGACAGACTTACATTACAGTAAAATAAAAGTCATTTTCTGTGTTGTTGCATGTGCATGATTATAATTTTCCCTTTTAATTTTATTTGTATTTTGTTAATATTTGAAGGAAAAATATTTCAAAACTGTTCTTTAAACGATACAACAGAAACGATTTACAGTAAGAATCCAGTAAAAGTTTTGTGCGTTGTTGTATGGGCATGATTATAGCTTACAGTAAAAATTTTTGTATTGTGTAAAATTTAAGGCAAAACTTTCAATAGATTAACTTTCAAGATTTTGTTTCGCAGAACTTTTTTATTAATCTATTTGTGGTTTGGTAAATCTGGCAGTAGGGCATTT
The DNA here is from genome assembly GCA_032207245.1 of Pardosa pseudoannulata. Taxonomy (NCBI): domain Eukaryota; kingdom Metazoa; phylum Arthropoda; class Arachnida; order Araneae; family Lycosidae; genus Pardosa; species Pardosa pseudoannulata. The sequence continues at coordinate 38,499,529 of CM063510.1, read as the reverse complement.
TTGGCAAAAGCATTAAAGGTAGATTTATGCAATTTAGTTCTAGAAATGGCTTGTGAGATGACGCCGAAAGGTGGTCGATTAATTTAAGAAACGCGATCTTAAAGTCAGAAAAGTATGGCTTAGAATTAGCCGAAACTTTATTGGAGACGTTAGTTAATGAAAGAAAAGAGAAAGCAGAGCGTGAAGAACGCGAGCACATAAGAGAGGAAAAAGAGCGCGAGTGGAAATTCAAAGGAGGAACTCGGAAATAAGACAAAATAGGAATCAGAAACGCTATGCTTAGGGCTCGAAAACACTTTAGATAGATTTCTAGTTGTATAGAACAGGTTACAAAGTAACACACTGCATTATATTATTCAGAAGAAAAAGACATAAGCCTATATTTATTCCTCTCTTAAAGACAGTCGTGACAAGTCCAACTAAATGAGAATCAGTAGCAACTCAAATTATGAGGCTGTTACCAACTGAAGTTTTACGAGTCTTATTCAGAAAACCTGAAGAAAATACTCAAAATTACCAATATAGAAAAGCAGTGCTTTCGAGAGATGTAAGCCCAGTCTCGAAGTCTTAAATATAAAGTTTAACACATTGTGTGTGGGTACATTTCGCAGCGGAATTGTACCGGGAGCGGGCGTTTTATGCGTAAATTTAGTTGTTCAGTTAAATCTCAATAGATCGAAAATTATTTAACTTTTTAACCAACTTTTCGTATTTTATATTGAAGTATATAAACAAATATATAAATAGAAATATAGAAATAACAACCATAAGATTTTTGTAAACAAAAAATATATTTTTAGTGGATAAATTTATAATAGTATTTTTAATATAAAAAATCAAATAGAAATAGTAGTATATAGTTTTACGAATTATGTTATATATAAACATTTTTACATTACAAAAAAATGAAAAGAGCAATCATAAAACTAATAATGTTTTACAGTGTGGTAAAAAGCATTTTCCTCTATGAAGAGGAACACGGCAAATCTTGCCGTTATTTTTGTACCCACAAACAAACCCTGTTGTTACACTAACCTGTACTAGTACGTGGCTCAAAGTCGTCAGAAAACGTACTAGTACGTTGTTCCGCATACAGTGTATTAAGTAGCATTACAATCCTACGGGTGCAATTCCCAGAAAAGGAGAGAGGGGACAACCCAACTTATCGAGTTGTTACCTTCTGAAGTTTCATACATTTTAATGAAAAAACCTGAAGAAATTACTTAATAACAAATATAGGAAAACGGTGCTTTTCAATAGCTATAAGCTCGGTCTTAAGAGTCTTTAGTATAAAGATTAAGTAGCATCACATGCCTACGGGTGGAAGGATTAATTATTTGATGAAAAATATTTTTTAAAAGATAAGTAGAAGGGTTAGAAATAGCAAATTTTAATGTTCTGTGACAATTAATACTCATAAATTATTTTAAACTTAGACTACAGTCAGAAATTAAGCAGTATTATATGGCATGTGGGAGACAAATAAGTCCTCTGATACACTAGCTGAAATAGGAGATAAATGAGAGTTAATTCATAAGGTAGGGAAAATTCAAAACCCAGATAAAAGGATGGAAGCTAAATTTAACAAAGATAAGAAATGTCTTCCATCTGAGATGAATGAAGAAACCATTAAAGTAAAAGACATTGGAAACCTTAAGTCAGAAGAGAAGGAAACATCATAAAACAACGGAAATAATTATCAACGAACACCGAACTGGTGAGATCGCAATTTTTAAAGGAGGCACAAAAACGAAATAAGGTGTTACAGCTTTAATGAATTTGGCCACATAAAACCTAACACCCTAATTTGAACCAAAGATAAATGGAAGGAAATAAATTTTCAGAAAGAATAATGAGGAGGTAACTTTTGTTTACTTCCTTAGTTTAGGGAAATTTATCGGTCAAGTCATTCTCAAAGATTCGGGAGCTTATCTTGACTTTGTGTGGCAGAAATTTAAATCTCCAGAAGACTATGTGGGGCAAAAAGTTTGAGTAAACTAACTTTTAGATACTTATGCAATAAATTTACCAATAGCTTAAGTCTACTTAAACAAAGTATGGGAAAATCATAACGAAGAACTGTAGATAAAAAAAAATGGTACATTTTGGGGAATCGTGCAATTACACTCAGACAGGAATAGTACGGGCTGAGAATTCAGCCGACCTAGAAATCAAAGTCGTTACCATTGGTAAAGGTGCAAGAAAGAGCAACTCACGAAATTAAAACTCAGAATATCGTAGATGAAAATTGTATACAATTAGAATCTATTATAGTTAACAAAGGGATTGATGATGTAGAAAATCTGGAATTGCTACAGGCAGACAAGGAGGCACCAGAATTAAGACTTATTCTGAATATCAACAGAGGAATTTAGACAATCAAGCACAATCCGGGCTCATATGGCTGTGAGGCTCTCCCTCCTCCCAGGCTTGTCCCGGCGGTGACGGGCCATCACACTCGGCTAGTCTCTAATTGAATGCTTATATTTTAAAAATAATTTTCTTTTTAAAACACAAATGGAATATATCAATGAGAATAGAAATTTATAAGTTGTTCTCATACCATTGAGAACTCGAATTATGGCCCTATGTTTTGAAGAGGTTAGTGTACAGGTGGGGGTCGTCAAAACTAAATAACGTCTAGCTAAATTGTACCACTGTTACCAGATGCTAGAAGAGTACGTAAAATTCTGCGATGCTTGCCAACGTACAAGAAACTCCTTAGATATCACAAATGTCCGATGTGCTTAACCTTCACAACTAGTCAAATCTTTAAAAAAATTAATATTGACATGTTTGATATGCATCCTGAAACAGAAAAGGGAAATCACTATGCCATCACTACGATATGTCTTGCATCCGAATACCCTGATGTTAGTTCCGTATCAATAACTAATGGATTATTACAGATATTTCGTACCTTTAGTTTTTCGAAAGAGATCCAGTGGGATAATGACATGTCATTCACGAGTGACCGAACAACCGAATTCTTTGTAAAATCCGGAATCAAAGTTACCAGAATCTTCACCAGGTTCTAGCAAAGCATTGCAGAAGAAATATTTCATAGGAATACTAAGCACTTATTAAAGGTAGTAAGTTTAGACACTGGGGCCAGAGGGGAGTACCATTTACCAGCAGAGTTGTTAGCATTAAGAACTGTTACCCCCGAAAGCGCAGAAGTTTCCCTTTCGGAATAAGTGGAAAAATATCTCCGAGTACCAAAAGGGTTATTTTACGAAAAATGATTAGAAAATTGTAGAGATAAATAAGGTAATAGAACATGCAATGACTTTGATTAATAGATTGAGAAGGGTACGAAAACTGGCATTTCAGAGGATGTGTGTGTGTGTGGGGGGGGAGGGCTTCAAGTGAAACGAAAAGAGGCGCATGACAAAACGAGGTAAACAGGTAGTTTACCACAGGGAATACATTGTACCCTATTTTACCATAGGGAATTCAGTCCTTATTTTTGCACTGTTACACCATTCAAATTAGCCCCAAAATGGATAGGACGAGAATTATTGAGGGACGGATTTCTTTAATTCCGTTACCGGTTCCGAAGAGCAGCATCCTATTAATTCGACCATTGCTTGACCAACGTCTCTCGGTATTCAACTCGAGAGTTTGAGGATCAGTTCAGTTTCACCTTGAAATAAATACAAGGTCAATTCTTCGCATTGTTAGAGTGCCTCAGTGGCGAGGGAAGGGAACTTAAATTTTAACTTTTAAATATCTTCATGCCTTTTATCAATAATTTTACAGTTTTTAGTCAACTTGTCTTGATTATTGCTGATGCATACCTAGAATACGCTCGCGACACCAAGTTCGAGAACGGCAGTCATAAATGCGTACAAATTCATACATTCAAGGACATAAGCGTCAAACAACAATACTCTTCTTTTTATCCCAAACCCACATTGTTCTTCAATGCCATCGATTCGAACTCGGCTTCCGACAAAGCGCCGAACTGGTTCAAAACTATCGCCTCAACAGCAGTTGTTAAAATAATCGAGGCGACACCGCGGAGAACGAGATATATCTATCGTCCAAAGCATCCAGATGATTTCGAACAGCCCCTCGTTTACCCCTTTTAAACAAAGACCGGACAGCGGTAGTGCCCCGAACCTTTCATTTCAAAAGAGTGATTTACAGAAAAATTACCCCGACAACGATCTTGACTATTTTTATCACCGGCATACGAAAATAAAACCTCTAAAAATAGACTGGTAGACGAAGAGGGGGAAAAGCATCCAAAAGACAAAGGACACATATCACTCCTTTCTTTATCTCCCCCCTCACTTCACAACAATGATAAAACTAGACGAAAAATTAAGGGGGGGGGGTATGTGTCCGCAACGATGCGATTCGTCAGCGACAAGTCTCAAGTTCCCTTGCCATCATCCTCCATGCATTATTGCTTGTGCGTTACGTTTTCCCTAGAGATCATGTCTCTCGAGAGCGATTTTTTCGATCGGAATCGTGGCTCCACCCCCACCTTCTCCGCGACCCTAACATTCTCGGGTCCTTCCTGCCAGACTGGAATAATATTTTTTATTTTATCTTTTTTTTTTTTTATTAAACCCTGTAATGAATGTGGCGATCTCGGTTTGGATCCGAATTAGACGTCACTTTTATTGACGATCACCGAAATCCCCTTTTACTTAACTTCACTTGTGCGTCCGTTCGTAATTTGAAGTCAATTTTTAACTACCTCTCTCTATATTACCCCCCTCTCTAACGTTCACTCCTTTCTCTCTTTTTTAATCTCTTTTATTTAACTTCACTTGTTTGTCAGTTTGTAATTTGAAGTCAATTTTTAACTACCTCTCTATATATTATCTCCCTCTCTATCGTTCACTCCTTTCTCTCTTTTTTAATCCCTTTTATTTAACTTCACTTGTTTGTCAGTTTGTAATTTGAAGTCAATTTTAAACTACCTCTCTATATATTATCTCCCTCTCTATCTTTCACTCCTTTATTTCTATTTTAATCACTTTTATATAACTTCACTTGTTCGTCAGCTGACATTTTGAAATCAGTTTTTAAATACCTTCCTGAAGAGCTAGAGATCTGAAATTTTGCCCATAAGTTCAATTCCGGTGATAATAGAATATTCAGAATAAAAAATTATATTGAAGAAAAAAATCAGTTTGGTAAATGTTAAACGCTGATCAGCATACTTCGAATCCCAATTCCAGCGATTTTAAACTGGTGTCGCCATCTATTTGCATGTGGTATAACTAAAAACAAAACTTTTACTTTTATGTGCACTTTTAAATTTTCTTTTATGCAATAAAAGCAATTTTTTTTAGGTAGAATTCCAGTTCCGGTTGCCCGCTGCCATGTTTTTGGCTCTATTTTTTTACAAGTGATCGCCAAATTGTCGCCAAGTGCTGTTTACAATTTGTGCTTCGTTTTGTATAAATTTATACCCAATTTCAAAGCATATTTTGAACAAAAAAAGGCTTGAAATTTTGTTAAGATAAATAAAAATTTAAATTTGAATTGTTAATGTATTTAAAGGCGCTGTTGTACTGTTTATTGAACTAAACAATGCGGAATTTTTGCAATAGATGCAAATCAAGCAAAATATAAGCATTAGTTGGTTATATTTAGGCAATTATGCTTATATAAAATATTTAGTTATATTTATAAAATACGGTTGCTATTTAATGAAATTATTTTAAAACTATCGAATAATTATAAAGTAATAAGGTTAAGTTAGAAATTGCTTTTAGAAGTTTAGCTTAAAACCGGAAAAAAACAACGGAGTAATTGTTTTAAAAAAATTATTTAAATTCTAAAAAAAATGAGGGGGATAAATGATTTTTCTTATCCAATTGAGGCAAAGGCTCACTTGACTTCACTATTAATAATTGGCGAAATAATATAATTTAAAAAGCAGTGTAATATACCATAAAATAACATTTTAAAACATTTCTTCTTTGTTTGTATTAAAATTAGATACAATTGGAATAAACAGGTTTTAAAAATATAAATGTGAAATTTAATAAACATTGCACTTACCTAAATTAGGTAACCCATTTGGAGGATACAACTTATTTACTAATATTTGACAGTACAAATACAAGCTTAAATACATTAAAACCTCAATAACGACATGTCAAACCTTTTATTATTCAAAATATGCTTTGGAAATCGTATATAAAAAATTACCACAAGAGCACGATCGAAATAACAAAGATGCAAAATGGACACTAGAAAATCCAAATTCAGTGGTCTTGAAGTATTGTTAGTTACAAGAACCAATAATAGTAAGGTATTCTAATGACGTGTTATTTCCCCCAATACCCTAAAATAAAGGTGCCGATTGACACCCCCACCTTTTTTCGGGGGTAGTTGAAGAGTTTGAAAAGAAGAGCAAGGTTTGCCAGAAACTGAGTTCTAGATTTTGGCGATATCGCCTACGCTTGGCGTGCCCACTGAACTGGCGTCCCCTAAACTGGGATACGGCCTGTTTTTTAAAATTCTTTTTTATATTTTACTTGTTACACGTGTGTTTTTGATCCACATTGTAGTGGATAAAAAGAAGTTAGACTTATCTAGATTTCTTCTCAAAATTTAAATATTTCTGGACAATTCTTTTATTATACTATTTCAGGTGTTTTAAACTTTAAAAAAAAAAAAAAAAAAACCAACTATTATTTTCTCTCGAGCTAAAAATGCCAGACATGAATAGAAAAATGATTTTATCTAAAGGCCTAATTACACGCCAACTTGTTCTCTCGTGGTTACTCACACAAATGAATCTATGGACTAGTCGCATATTGCGACGGGGTCTATTGGACCTGGTGTAGGCTTTTTAACTCTAGAGATATGAATACCAACAACTTGTACTTATTGAAAAAACACTGGATTCAATTTACAATTCCTTTTTACTATAAAGAATGTGTTTGTTTCATGTGTGGCACCAAGAAAATTTTTAATCTATTAAAGGCCTTATCATGCGTTGACTTACACCAACACAAATAGGTCAAAAAATTTTCTGTGGACAAAAATAAATAAATAAAAAATGGGCCATGGCCAGTATAAAGGCCGATGGTCGATTGGTTAGGGTGCTGGGTTTCGGTTCCAGAGTTCATGGGTTAGAATCCTACTGTGGTATGGATGTTCGTAGCCGTTCGGAATCTCTTTAAGCTGTAGATCTCGGTCTCATTAACTCTCGTGTTGCAAAAAGTAGACCGTAACACTCCAAACTAAACCAGTATAAAGGCAAGAGAGAGCCATAATATTTTACAGTCTTGAAAGGTGTTCTAAACTTTGAAAAAATATAACGCTTATTTTCTCTTGTGCTTAAAATATATCTCATCATGAAGAGAGAAATGATTCTGTATAAAGGTCTTATCACATGTTAACCTGTACTCTTTGACAAAAAAAAAAAAAAAAAAGCAACGGATTGAGTTTATCATTTCTCTTTTCGGTGGAAAATGTTCTGATTTCACAGTAGTTCTGATTTCACAGATTTGTAATAGTAGAAAAAAATTAATTGATTAAAAGTCTTATTACGCGTCAACTTAAACCAAAATAATTCAGTCGAAAATTTTTCGCTAACAAATTTATCTCTTGGAATTAATCTTTGGAAAAGCGATGCAAAGAGCCTTAAAGCGTGCAAGAGAGGGCTACATTATTTTATAACCTTGAAAAGTGTTCTAAAATAGAGTTTAATACTTAATTTCTCTTGTTTTTAAAATGTTTTTCCTCATAATTGAAAAATTTTTCTATCTAAAGGCTTTATCACACGTCAATCATTATCTATTGAAAAAGCAATGGATTCAGAATATGGTTCCTTTTTTCAACGAAGAATTGCGAATGATTTCACGTGTGATAGCAAAAAACTTTTAATCGCATAAAAGTCTTAGCACATGTCAACTTAAACCAAAATAAATCGGTCGAAAATTTTGTGCTAAAAAAATTTATCGCTTTGGACGAAAAATAGTCCGTGGTTAGCAAAAGCAACGCAAAAAAACCACATTATTTTATAGACTTGATAGATGTTCTAAACTATAAAAAAGCTTTGTTCCAGTGCAGAAGGCGATATAGACATTATCCTAACACCTTAACAAGGCTGCGAACCTGCTACTGATTTAGCATCAGCCGAGGAGCACGTGTAGCTTAAGGTATGCTACGTTAGCGAGTAGCATTACCCCCGCTGGGGCCATGTTATTTAAAAGCAGGGACCAAGCAGAAGACCCCCAGGCTTGGCCTGCCACCCCCAGAGGTATCGGTTGAAAACTTGGAGGGTTTTGTGAACACGAATATATTCTACGTGCCCCAGTCACCTTTAGGGAACACGGTGGACCTTAGGCCGGCTCCAGCCCCGAACTTGCAACCTTTTATAATTACGAGATTGCTGCCTTTGCCGACCTGCCGCTGCTCAAACTGCAAAAAAGTTTAACTCTTAATTTCTCTCAGACTTAAAATATTTGTTATCATAGTTATAAAAATAATTATATCTAAAAGCCATATCACATATCATTCTATAAATTTAGCAACAAATTTTGAATCGATTAAAGGTCTTACCAAATATCAACTTAAACTAAAACAAATCAGTCGAAAATTTTGAGTTAAGATAAATTTATACAAGAAAAAAAGGGGTGGGAGCCGTAGTTAGTAAAAGCTATGAAAGAGACATCCATATAATTTTATAGCCTTGAAAGGTGTTTCAAACTTTAATACAGTTTAACCCCGTAATTTCTCTTGGGTTTAAAATGTTCTTCATCGTAGTTAAAAATATGATTCTATCTAAAGGTCTATCAAACGTCAAGTTATATTCATTAAAATAGCAACGGATTCAGTATACTATTCTTTTTCCCCAAAGAAGAATGCATGATAGCCCCCATGCGATGACTTCCCCCTTTTTAGTCGTATAAACGCAGGGCCTGATTATAGCACGGACCTACTGGGCATAGGCCCTGGGTCCTCTAATTTTAGGGGCCCCCTAAAATTTGGTACTTAATTATTAAATTTTACTTAATTTAACTAACAAAATTTGAAAATGTTTTTTGTTAATTCTTCAAGTAATATATCATGAAACTTTATTCAGAAATTGAATAAAAACAGTTAAAATGTTGACAACTGTATCTAAAACACACTCCAGTTTACTTATTTACATCACTCCAGTCACTTTTTTTAATCATTACTTACTCCATGGTTCTGAGTAGAAAAATCCTTTGCTTTTCATGTTTTGCAGTAATTAAATTAACATAATACTGGAATAACAATTTATAATATTCAATATTTATGCTGTGGTGTAGTAAATTGCTGTTGTTATTTCAAAGCCATTAATAAACCCAAGTTTACTTTATATCGTCTTTAATTATAGTAAAATGCCAGTGATCTATATTACAACATTCAAATATAGAACAAAAGACAAGGAAATATGATAAAAAATATTTAAAAAGTTAAAAATTAAAAGAAGCACTCCACGTGAAAAAAAAATTGCCAATGTCCAAGAGAACGCTGCATTCTTTTCCTTCCTTCTTTCTACTCAAGCAACCCTATACTTTTTCCATTATCCTGTGCTGATATGTTCGTTGTTCCATTGTCCTTTTTACAATGCGTCCTTCCCAGGCTGTGCCCAGAAGGACCGGGACTCCAAGGATGGTCCTGAATCGCCTCTTGGAGACCAATCACAACTCACCAAAACTTGGTGAAGTTTAAGTGTAATAGTTTTCACTGGCCACACCACACGCTTTCTGGAGTCGCGAAAAAAACTTGGGCATTCAACCCACAACGTGTTTTAGTTGCTGCGAGCGAATCAGTTTCGCAAACCTTATGTCAAACATAGCTGCACTCTCACAATTTATAATATGAATCATTAAGAAAATAATTTACAAAATATTAAAGGAAAAAAGCATTTATCTTATATAATATGAATTAGTAATAAATTAAATATTTCAACCAGTTATAAAAAATATTAGCACTTTTTATTATATTTCTGAAACTTAGATACAATTGTTATTTGCTTAAGAATTTTATTATTTTATTATTTTTTTTTCTCTTATTAATTTTGTCTTAAAATCTACGAATAGCTATTATTTGTTAATTTTACCTATGCTATTTTATTTTATTTTTTATATTAAAACTTAATTGCGAGTGTTTCAGTTTACATCCTTGAGGATATACAGATTTTTGGTATTCGACTGTACTACACAGGTATGTAAACAAAAAAATAATATAAACTTTCCTCCAAAATATTCGTTTGTATCCTCTTTTATAAACTAATATTTTTTTTTTGCCTTGAAAGGAGGGCGGGGGGTGGGGCGAAAGACTACCAGGCCCTGGACCCAACTTTGCCTTAATCGGGCCCTGTATCGAGCGTCAACTTAAAACAAATCGGTCGAAAAGTTTCTGTTAACTAAAAATAAAAAAAGGGGTGGGCCTTGGTTAGTTAGAGCAATACAAGAGAAAACCATATTTTTTTACAGCCTGGAAAAAAGAGATTTCGTGCGTGATAGCGAAAAATGTTTAATTGTATAAAGATCTTATCACACGTCAACTAAAACCAAAACAAATCACTTAAAAAGTTTTCGCTAATGAAATTTTATCACTTTGGAAAAAAAAAAGCTTCATGGTCTGTAAAACTGTACAAGAGATCTATATTTTTCATAACCCTGAAATGCTAACTTTTGAAAAATATTTATGTGTAATTCTTAAACTTATTGCAGAGTTAAATAAGGTCACCAAGAAAATAACATGCCTGATTTAATATCAGAAGATATTAAATATTGATTTGGTATCAGAAGAAAGAAGTGGGAGTGAACCAGATATTATGAAATTTGCTAAGATACATAGATTAAAGTGAAAGCAGGCATTTTAGAAGATTTAATTTGTGGTTCTGCGGTCTTAATTTTTTTTCGCTAAACAAGAGTCATTCAAATGATGTCAAATTTTCACTACATTCCTGCAAACTCCTTCTGTAAGAGGAGACAGACGTCCAAACTCAAAACGCTTTATGCGCATTGAATTCGATTCTTTTTCTTCTGCGACTGAAAACGCACTCGGGCGTGAAGTTGCGATTAGATACAAACATGTGAAATACGGTGCGGCGAGAAGATTCATTCCGAGAATAAATCTCCCATCCCCCCCCTTCAAAATCCGTATGCCTAAAATAGAAAATTTTCATCTACAAATAGAGGCTGAATTGCTGAAATAATCTAAACCGTGAAGTGATCGCGGTGCATGAATATTAAGTAGGGCGAGAGACGACTTGAAAGTAAATAAACCAGAGACTTCACGAGTGGATCAGGACAGCAAATTGCGGTGCTACAGTTCCAAGAGCAAAACGCTTGCATCACTGGTGCCATCTATTTACTAATATAATAACTAAAATTATTCAAGTAATTTTGTATGATCTTGGGCAGTTCTTGTATTATTTTATTTAATTTTTGACAATATTTTAATTTAATTCTCTGCTTTCTCTTTTTATTTTTTTTGCTTGAATTTAAAATTTTTTATTTTCATTTTTGTTAGTTTTTCTCGTTTTAAGTTTATAAAATTAAATTTTGCTAAGAAGTGAGCTTGAGAAGTGCTTGTATCATTTCTAATATTTTATTTACATTTTTCACAATTTTTAAAATTAATTCTTATTTTTACTGTCAATTTTTTTATTATCCTCCTTTTTTTAATTTAAAATTAATTTTTGCCATTATAAACTTTATACCTCAAGCTGTCTATAATGGGCAGTAAACAGCCTGATTTTTAAAGATAAAAACAATGTTCTGAAAAAATGTTATTCAATATAATAATATAGAAACTTGCATTTTTCTATTAACTACAAAAATTAATTTTATAAACTTAAAACGACAATAACTGACAATAATGAAAATAGAAAGTTAAAATTCAAGCAAAAAATAAAAAGGAGAAAATAGAAAATTAATTTAAAATATTATCAAAAATGTCAATAAAATAATACAAAAACTGCGCAAGATCATACAAAATTTACTTGAAAAGTTTTAGTTAATATATTAGTAAATAGATGGCGATAGTGAACCAAATAATTTTCACCTGGAACTGTAGTATCGAAATTGGCTGTCCCGATCCACTCGTTAGACTTCGGGAAAAGAAAAGAAAATCAACTCAAACGCAAAACATGGTGGTAGATTTCTTAAATGTTAAACTAGTTCTTAAACCTCCGATCTTCGGATCGGTTAACTATTTTAAGGAACAAGGGACGTTGAATTTTAATCTTTTAAATCCATATTTTATCAATATTTTTATAATGAGAATATATAATGTTGTTACATGAAACACAGGGCCGTTGTAACGATCCGTTACATGACCCTATCGAAAGAGGAACTGAAGATGACCTTTCGCAGCGGACAATTACGGTTAGCGGCAGGTAGAGACGGGTGGTCTTAACAATACACGTTTGTGTATTATTTCCCGGAATTAATTGAAAAATGTCCGTGGCTGGAGACAGCGCGTATGAGACTTTGTGAGACTATTGAGTGAAAAGACTCGGAAATGATTGTAAATTGAGCTACATTACAGTGCCACATGTGAGTCCATTAGCGGTAGCGAAAAAGGAAATTAAGTTGTTTGGGTCGGCTGATCTAAAGACGGCTTTACGGCCACATATGGAAAAGAAACAGCTGATTCAGGCGGGAAGTGACCGCAAGATTGCATCATCCTGGTTCTGGAAAGTTCCGGAAGATTCGCGTGAAGGGAACCGGGACCGCTATAAAAGAAGAGTGGCGGATCCACGACGAGGCTTTTTTTCTTGAGGCCTTCTTCTTGAGAGCTTCTTCTTGAGAGTTGCTTTTGGAGCTGTTGTGTGGAGCTCGAGAGGAGTCCACTCGTCTCCCGATTTCCGGAGTTTGCTTGTTTTAGAGACCGCCAGCGTTTCTGTTTGCTAAGAAGTCGACTTTCGACTTTGGGATCCCATTCCCTTTATCTTACTATTTTTTTCTACTTCGTGCATAGAAGTAGGTCACTGAGAGTGACCCTTGCTCTCATTTGGGATCGTCTTGCATCCCGAGTTTTCCTTCACGAACCCCAGCTTAATACGCACTCTGAACTTTCGAACCTTGGTGTGAAAGCTGACTGTAAAAATCGTCAACCCGGAGGTGATAGTGTCAGCGTTTATTACCGGCACTAATTAGTGAACTGCTCCAGTGATTTAGAAGACCTAGCCACATTGTATCCAAGCATCGTAATTGTGTGAACCTGAATAAAATATTTACTCTAGACGAAACAGTTTTCTAGCCTGTTTCATTGACGGCTTCGCCTACCATATCTCCAGTACGTTACACCGTAACTAGGGCTTGGCAAAGGTGGCATTTGAAACAGGCGCATCAGTCTTAGGGGCGTTGTACCGTGAGGAAAATGGGGTCCGAAAGAGAACGATTCGCCCTAGGTAGAAATAAGGAGAATTTGAAAAAATAGCTTTTTTTATTATAAAATCCAATGTATTTAAAATTATTTTTTATGAATTTTCTTATTTTTTAAAATACTTCTAGAGACTAATACTGTTATAGATTATTATCATTGTTTACCACACACTCCTAATATACCTTAATATAATTCCGAGTATTCGTCTTAAATTTTGAATTTAGTAAAGTTATTAAAAAATTTATATGCAGAAATTCTCCAATTTTTTTTATGAAAATTCAAAGTCTAAATAAAAAATAATTCCCCCGAATAAACTATTCAGCTTATCAACAAAATAATATCCCTAAAGTGTACAAAAATATTTTTTAGTATTATTAAGAAAAATAAAATTTTTCAAAAAATTAATATTATGAAGCCTTCAATATTCTCGAGTAAGAGGTAACGTGAAGAATGGATCCCAGTCAAGATAAAATTGGAAATGTACTTTTATTCTTGATTAACTACGGCTATTTACAAAGGAATGTTAATTCCCAAATCATGTAGAACTGCAAAGGATGGTTGACGGTTTAACTTCCTCACGACGATCACAGTCGGAAGAAAAACTCTTGATAACCTCTTACAAGTGGGGAGGCTTTTCAGGGTGCAATCAAGCCCAATTTATCCCCCGTTCGGTATCCGAGACTCTGCCGCTCCCTATATGAGCGGACTTTACGAATCTCCCGAACTAGAAAGCTGGCTCCGGTAACAAACGCGAAAGCCTCCACGAGGTCAACACACCTACGTAAAAAAATAACGAAAAGCCCTGAGTCACAGGATCACAGGATGTATTGGCACAGAACTTCCCGGGTCTAGCCTTCTAGTTATGTGATACATATGTTTTAGGCAAACAACTAATGGAACTGAATTGGCTATGGATGGGTAGAAGGTATAAAACTAGGCAATGGATGCTTGAGTTTGGGTAGCCCTGAGTCGCAAAATTGTAGACTTTTTATACTTGGGGAATCAGTTAAGATCCCAGTTACTTGAGAACTCCAGCTAAAGTTACAGTTATATTTTATAGATGAATCCTCATTCGCTGGCTGCCCCGATTCTAAAAACTGAGTCACGATCACAGTCAAAAGAAAAACAAGAGATTTAATAATATCTTACAAGGGGAGGCTTTTCAGGGTGCAATCAAACCCAATTTATCCCCCGTTCGGTATCTGAGACTTTGCCGCTCCCTATATGAACGAACTTTACGAATCTCCCGAACTAGCAAGCTGGCTCCGGTAACAAACGCGAAAGCCTCCACGGGGTCAACACACCTACGTAAAAAATGATGAAAAGCCCTGAGTCCAAGTAGTGAGGTTATACGCGGTACCTAGGCCGAAGGCCGAATCCCTTGTAGCAAGATGTTAAATTCTTTACTGGGTGTCCTTCTTTTATTTGCAACAACAATAATTAAATGTGAAACCCCTGAGTCTCAAAATTGTAGGCTTTTTATACTTGGGGGGTCAGTTACGGTCTCGCCAACTGTTTTTGGGGTCAGTTAAGATCCCAGTTACTTGAGAACTACAGCTAAAGTTACAGTTATATTTTATAGATGAATCCTCATTCGCTGGCTGTTCCGATTCTAAAAACTGGGTAGAATCCTCTCGTCTCATTATCGCCACCTATCAAAGGGCGTGACACCCTTTCAAACGAACTGTCAGCATCCCAGACACTGCGACGCCACGCTATTGTCCTGGTAGTAAACAGGTGGAATCCGATCAGCTGTTTTGGCGCTTGCTCGGACAAAGGGCAGTCTTCACAGTATGTAGGAAAATTTTAAGAATTAACAAAATATTTTGTGAGTTCATTTTGAATATATATGATACAAAAAACATGTTATATATTTTCTCACTATATTTAGTGGTAGGGGCGCAGACCAGTTTTTGTCACGGGTACTAAAGGACCTAGTTACGGCCCTGAAGAAACGTATAAGGCACAAAAATCTATTAGAAAAACTTTTTTGATTAATATACGAGAATATTTGAATACAATTTAAGTCGTAAAACAGTACTCCTTAAAAATGTTTCTAGTGGACAGCATAACCAATTGTTTTAACCCTTTAAAGGTCATCTACATAAATACTTCAGAATTCAAAAAAATTAGTTTATAAATATTATGTCTAAACCTTATAAAAGCAAAATGTTTTAAAAAATTTTTACAATCCTTAGAGGGGTTTGTCTTATAGGGTACCATAGGAGGGGGGTTAACTGACAAACCCATCCCCTTGTACAGCTTGAATACAATACTTTTTTTAATTTTACATATTTTAGAAGAACAATAAATATGTGTTCTTATAAAAGTAAAATAAATAAACAGTTCAACTTATTATAAGTGTTGTTTCAATGGATATTTTTGCTTGCGGTCAAAAGTGATGAAATAATCGAATTACTAACTTTCAAGGTACAGCAAATATAAATACATATATTTTAAAAGAAAAATTAAATTGAATGCAGTACTATCATCTATTGTAAGTTTTGAATGTCAAAAACACAAAAAAAAATTATAAAAAAAACATTTATGCTTCTTTAAAAATTAGAGAAAAATATATTTAACAAGAGGTTTCGCTGTGAAACCACTGTCCACTAAAGGGTTAATTCATTTCATTTTATCTTAACACATTGTGTGCGGGTACATTTCGCAGCGGAATTGTACCGGGAGCGGGCATTTTGCTCGTAAATTTAGTTATTCAGTTAAATCTCAATAGATCGAAAATTATTTAATTTTTTAACCAACTTTTCTTATTTTATATTGAAATATACAAACAAATATATAAATAGAAATATATAAATAACAACCATAAGATTTTTGTAAACAAAAATATTTTTTTTAGTGGATAAATTTATAACAGTATCGTAAATATGAAAAATCAAATAGAAATAGTAGTATATAGTTTTAATTTTTTCGAATTATGTTATATATAAACATTTTACATTATAAAAAATGAAAAGAGCAATCATAAAACTAATAATGTAAAAACTAGTTTTTATTTGTCTAAATTTTTCCAGAATTTATGTAGTAGACAAGAACATTCGGCTTCGTTTTCCTGTATATACCGTTATTTTTGTACCCACAAACAAACCATGTTGTTATACTAACCCGTACTAGTACGTGACCCGCGCTCAAGTATCAATCGTCAAAAAACGTACTAGTACGTGTCCCGCATACAATGTGTTAAAAATTTATATACGTAAATACAAAAACGGGTATCAGTTTTGTATTAAGTTAAATACTATTTAAATAAAAGAATAATTTAAAATTATACATTGTATTAGCAACTGCTTTTGCTGTTGTACACTATTAAATCTATAACTGGAGAAAATAATTGCAAACACATTAATAAGGAATTTTGGAATTTTCAAAATTTTGAATAATAAATTCATAAAAGTAATGCACCTAAAATATTGAAATTGCTAATTAAATGCAAAAATCGTCACAATGGAAAATATTATTTTCAAAAGTTTTAAAATAAGTATATATGACAAAATAGGTATAATTTACAGTGTAGTAAAACAATCTTGTTATCTTAAAAATGTCTGATAAAATGTCCTTTGTAGAATGTGAAACTCCATACTAAGTATATGAGAAAGTAAAAAAAGAAAATCTTCGGGATAAGTTCTTTATTTGGTACAAGTAAAGGGAACCTTAGCTATATCTTATTTCAGCTGATGTACCTGCCGAACATATGAAATTTATGAGGCTCGAAAAATCATAAGATTCTGATGCAAATGACTAATTCGATACAAAAATCGTCACAATGGAAAAAAGTTATTTTCAAAAGATTTAAAATAAGGATATATGACAAAAAAAAAATTACAATGCAGTAAAACAATTTTTTTATCTTAAAAATGTCGGATAAGATGTCCTTTGGAGAATGTTTTTTCCATACTAAGTATATGAGAAAGTAAAAAAAGAAAATCTTCGGGATAAGTTCTTTATTTGGTACAAGTAAAGGGAACCTTAGCTATATCTTATTTCAGCTGATGTACCTGCCGAACATATGAAATTTATGAGGCTCGAAAAATCATAAGATTCTGATGCAAATGACAAAAATTTCAATAATAGCAAATGCTCAAAATTTGGAAGATTGGTCATAAGCATATGCTTTCGTAGAAGAGGAAACCTCGTTCCGAGAAAAATGAAAATTCTACAAAGTATTTTTCAGCTGAAAATTCCTCAAAACAGACCGTTAGGCATTAATGGGTTAAGTTACTCTGATAACGACACTTCGAAGTGACTTGGAATCCATCCTTTAACAAATGGATCGATAAGCGTTCGGGTAAACCATTGTTATAAAGAAATGTCTTTGATTTGTTCAGAGGAGAATTCGTGAAAATCGAAACTTAGCTGTTCTGAAAACTACTCGGGCAGTGGGTCCGTGCTGTAAACACGTCAATCCCGTGGATTGGACACTTGACAGGTCTTCGCTGATAAGGGGTTCCAAGGGGGTGGAAAGGTCTGCGGAAGACACCTCGGAGAAGTGAAAAAAACTGTATAGGATTTGCCGATAAAAGTGTCACGTTCGTATGAAGCTTTCGTCCTGCGCTTTCGAACCGTCTTCCGCTTGGATGGAACTGTTAACCAGGGACGAGAGTGTGACAGATGGAAATTGTGACAACACTTTCGTCGTCCGCAGAGATAACAAATAACGTGTAAGTTGGACAGCTTCACTAACTTTGGGACATCTAAGGTACTGTCTAGTGCACAGCAAAACACATATACGAAGGAAAGAATGCTTCACAATTATAATACGTCGAGTAGATTTGTTTGCTGTTAAAACAAGTGTTTTTATTTTTTGCTGTTGCCTTTTTTAAAGCAGAGGTAGTAATGCTTGGCTTGTTAGGGTATTAGGCTCCTTTCTGTGCGTCTCCCACAAATAAATAATAAAATCTGATACGCGAGGATGCTCATATTTTATTATTTACTATTTTATGTAACATTTCAACTGTGATTTATTTATGAAATTAATAGAACTTTGAATAAGAAGCTAAAACCTGGTTTGTTTTCAGATAGTTAATTGTGTAGATGAATGGATAGATAGATAGTGCAAAGATACTTGTCAATGGAGAAATTTACTTTCGTATTAGTAGTACATATGCACATATTTATGTTGTAAAAAAATTAAAGTGTAAAAAAAAAAGTGTTGCATTGCTATGCAACTCGATTAAGAAAAGAATATTTCGATTGACGAGAAAAATATACATAATAGAAAACCCCAAGTAGTAATTTTATTTCTTTTATCCTTGAAGGGGTATGTTTAAATTACAACTTGACCATTTGTGAGGGAAAGTATTTTTTTTTTTTTAAATCTTGACCCCGTAGTTGATGGAAGAATTACGCTTTCCTAATGAGTGTCGGAACACTACCAATTTTTTTGTGGTCAAGAGCGATAGGGAAAAATATTTGGTAAATTCAATTTAGGGCCTATAACTTTTCCAAGAATTTTAAAAGATCGTTAAGTAAAATTTACTTCTTGTTGGAGAATTCATGGCGTTTGTTAAGTCTTTGTCTCCACGTGATTTCATTTCGGATTGTTCTAGAAAATTTTGTGAAAGGCTGTGGAAGAAAAGGAAACTATAAATTAGGAGGACTGAAGATAGTCCAAAGAAATATTTTGATAGAGTTTGAAGTGATCTAAGGCTTAAAGTCAAACCTTGACTCAGTTTTCATTTTGAGAGTCCTTGCGCTTTCATTGAAATTGCTCGATATATATGATGATATTACAGATCTTATGATTTAGATGTGGATCGCTGATATCCGGTTTTAAATTTTAAAGTTCCTGCCCTCTAGCGAGCCACCGAAACACATTAATTTTGTAGAAGCCTTTATGCTCCATGAATGTCAAATTTAAATCATTTATTCATAGCTGAGGTAGAACTGGATGTCTTCTTACAAGAAATATCTTTTGAAAATATTTTGCTATATTTCTTCCAAAGAGCATGCCCATCATATTGAAAAGAGCCATTCGAATCATCTGAGTTTTCAACCATCATTTCGAACTAAGATACTCATTAAAGCAACAATTTTTTTAATGTGACAACAACAGTTTTCTTCCTGTAAATAATGCCTCACTCCTAAAAACAGAGGGAGTTCACCTATCTTTATAACAATTTTTCAAAGATATATACATATATATATATATATATATATATATATATATATATATATATATATATATATATATATATGTGTGTGTGTCATATCCAGTGGTAGGCGAATGGAATAAGCAGTCTTTCTTGGTAAATCATCTCTTTATTTCAAAGTATAGTTTAATTTTTAAGGAGTCACTTGAGCCATTTTCATTTATTCGTGGCGGAGGTAAGTGTAAAGGCTGCTGACAGCTCAATGTCTTCGAACCACCTGTCCTTATCTCTTTGCATACTCCATACTCATCAAATTCCTCCAATATGTTTCCGCTTGACCGGATTATCCTAAAAGCTTAAGCGAGCGTGGCTTTTTTTCATTTATTTAGTTATTATGAGTTTCCTTTTAAATTGTTCACAACTCGCTTAATTTTTTCTAAACCTCCCTTTTTAGACTTGACATATATATATATATATATATATATATATATATATATATATATATATATATATATATATATATATATATATATATATATATATATATATATATATACATAAAATTGGACCATGACGGACTCTCTCGTAGGTTAGCAAAAGCTTGGTAGCCGCTGTGACTTGGTGTTGTGGTGCTGACCACCAGTTTTGAGATACCGTATGGCTTCGGCTGAGTCAGGTTAAAGACATTCTCTTACGCCATTATATCCTGGGAAATTTTTGACAACTTGCTTAACCCTTATGCTACCAGTGGGCTAGTGTATATGCTCTCGTTATTTTGCGAAGACTACCATGGATCTATTTACCAGCTTCCTTTTTTTTTGATATTTTATTATCTTTGCTAATTATTGCTTTTCGAGAACTAAAATCATAACTTTATGCAGGCTTCCATGGTCCTGAATAGAAAATCTGTGTTATAAATTTTTGAAAAGAATAGATGTATTAAATAAAATTAATGCAAAAAAAATTCAAAATCTGAAATCCTGTAAAATTTCTGAGGTAAGTCCTAACGTTTTTTGAACCATCTACTTGAATTTGGCTAAAAGTGAAAATGAGGTAAAAAGGTTCATTGAAATGTATTTGTTCAGATGATTAAGAGTTATACGCTTGTCGAAAATCGCACAAGATATACAAAGGAGAATCAATTACTGTAAAGCGATATGAAAGCGGTAAAATTATCTTCACGCATTAAAAGTCAAAACGTATTGAACTTTTTCGTACTGAAAATATTCAGTACACTAAAAGAACATTTTCGTAATCTAATAATTGAACACAAAAAACTCTACAAATAGAATACAATGGTCAAGGAATCTTAAAATCAATGTGCAGTAAAGTTCGCCAGAAAATTTACTACGCATTCTATTACACTTAGACCGCACTTCTACAAAGAGATAAGGTGTAGATCAATTTTAATTTCTATGTTTTTCATGGTCCCAGCTTTCCATCGACAGTCGGTTCGATTGTCTATTGTTGTCCTTTCAGGAAGCGGTGCCGCCGCGGCACCTGTATCACTTCGTTCTTAATCATGATGGTACACCCACCTGTAATGGCAAGTCGCACACCTCGTAAATAACATTAACAACCTGGAGGGGGGGGATCTATGTCTCCCAAATAAATTTTCCATGCGTGGTGGAGATGTCCTTTTTGGTTACACTCTTTGTCAACCTGGCGATCCAAACAAAAGAATTAAATTGCCTCGGGGGGTAATGCGCGTAGCAAGAAGTGATTTTTCCGTGATCACGGAGCGTAATTTTGTTGGTCTCTCTTGGCAACCCTTTCCGGACAGGAAATAGGCGATCGGCTGCCAAGATTAGGGCCGATTGTTTGCGGAGGTGCTATGTTGATACTATCATCGACTAAAAGACCTTGAAACGAAAGACGATATTTTAGCGCTCACCCGGAGAGATAAGGGTCGGCGATAAGGTCCGCGACGTGATGATTTCTTTAGGGGTGTCCTTTTCCCTGGACATACCTGTCTCCCAGCTGCTCCTCCCACTCCAATCGGTTTTCAGCATTCTCTTGTTTACTGTTAATCTGCTCGATTTTCAATTTCCAACCACGGTATACAAACACACACACACACACACACATATATATATATATAATTATATACATATATATATGCGTATATATGTATATATATATATGTATATGTATGTATATATATGTATATATATATGTATGTATATATATGTATATGTATATATATATATATATCTATATATATATATATATATATGTATATATATGTATATATATATGCATGTATATATATATATATATATATATATATATATGTATATGTATATCTATATATATATAAATGAATTTATGTGTGACTGTATGTACTCGATAGACTCAAAAACCATGAATCCAATCGCCGTGAAAATTTGGGAAATTATTAAGTACATCCCTGGGAAGGTTTTTGTCAATTTTTAACGTTCGAAATCCATTCCTTCCCCTTTTTCGAGCATTTTATGTCATTATTCCATGCATTATTTTCCCCGGTTAAAAGCAAACGATTAACTTTTTCATTTATCGCATCATAACTAAATGAAAGAAGCAATCATTTCTAGCAATGTGACGTCATTCCGTTAATCCCATGTATTTGTTTTAAGCGCAGTTTTCCTCGGTTAAAATCAGGAGATTAAAACTTTCACATAATAAACAGGTGAAAACGATATTTTTTATCATTATGACGTCATTACTTTAAATATCTCATTTATTCATTTCTTATTTTATAATATTTAAACATCGTCTGCGTAGTATCAATTCAATTTTAATTATTTGGCAGCAAATTCTAATAAATACAAAAATGCAGTAAAAAACTCTTGCAGTTACTAATACGAGAATGAATTATTAATAGTAAATAAATACAAATATTATTGATTTAGAGCTGAAGAAAATAATTGAAAATACGTTTCATTTAACCCCACAATTATGCCACCAAAGCGAAGTGCTATTGGTCGATCAACAAATCAAGCAAAAAGGAGAAGAGAAGAACGAGCTTCAGAAACAAGTGAGCAGAAAAGAACTAGGAAAGAAAAAAATCGACATCGCATTGCCTTTGCTCGATCATTAGAAACAAGTGAGCAGAGACAATCTAGGCAAGAAAGAGATCGAGATCACACCGCTTTTGCTCGATCATTAGAAACAAGTGAGCAGAGACAATCTAGGCAAGAAAGAAATCGAGATCACACTGCTTTTACTCGATCATTAGAAACAAGTGAGCAGAGACAAGCAAGGCAGCAAAGGAATCGAATTCGCATGACACAGACAAAACGAACGATACATACTGATTTGAATTTATGTGGTTTCAATTACAATCCCCTTTACAATTACAGTCTTCATCCAAGTGTAATTATTGGAAAAATGGATAAAAAGTGTACGTATTGTGGTGCTCAAAAATTTAAAAATGAAACACCAGGTATGTGCTGTGCAGGTGGAAAAGTAAAGTTACCAGACTTGCGTTCACCACCTGAACCCTTATTAACTTTAGTATCAGGTGAAACAAGTCAATCAAAACATTTTTTGAAAAATATACGCAAGTACAATTCATGCTTCCAAATGACATCTTTCGGAGCAACGAATATCGTTAGCTCAAATTATATGCCAACATTTAAAGTACAAGGGCAAATTTATCACCATGCTGGATCACTACTACCTTTGCCAAATGCTGATCACAAGTATCTTCAGATATATTTTATGGGAAATATTGATGAACAAATTAACAGAAGGTGTCAACTGAATATGAGTACTAAACGAGACATTGTCTCTGAATTACAAAACTTTTTTGAACAACATAATGAATTAATTAAATTATTTAAAACCGCCATTGAACAAATGCCATCTGACGATTACAAAGTAATAATAAAGGCAGATAAAATACCTATTGGTCAACATCGAAGACAATTCAACGCACCAACGATCGACGAAGTGGCAATTGTCATAGTTGGTGAAGAATTTAATTCTCGCGATATAATTCTTCATCGTAGAAATGGTGACGTCCAGCAAGTGTCAGAAACGCATCGTTCATATGATGCATTACAATATCCCATTCTATTTTGGCAAGGAGAGGATGGATATAATTTTAATATTAATATGAGAAACCCTACTACTAATGTGGACATTAACAAAAAGGTCAGTGCTATGAATTATTATGCATATCGAACAATGATTCGTGAGAATGCTGATAATCATATATTGAAATGTAGACAATTATTTCATCAATACATTGTTGACATGTATGCAAAAATAGAAAGTGAAAGACTGCTCTACATACGACTAAATCAAGTCAAATTGCGTTCTGAAGAGTACATTCATTTACGTGATGCAGTGGTAAATGATGGCAATCTCAGTGAATTGGGGAAAATGGTTATTTTACCATCCACATATACAGGCAGTCCAAGACACATGCACGAATATGCACAAGATGCAATGACGTATGTTCGTGCATATGGTCGTCCAGATTTTTTCATCACATTTACATGCAACCCAGCATGGGATGAAATAAAGGAGCTTTTATTAACTGGACAATCACCATCAGATCGTCATGATATTTCTGCACGTGTATTTAAACAAAAGTTAAAATCTTTAATAGATTTCATTGTCAAACACCAAGTATTTGGAGAGACGCGCTGTTGGATGTATTCCATAGAATGGCAAAAAAGAGGCTTACCACATGCGCATATTTTAATATGGATGATGGAAAAGATAACACCAAACAGAATTGATGAAATCATCTCTGCAGAAATACCAGACATTGAAGTTGATAAAGACTTGCACGATATTGTCCCAAAAAATATGATTCATGGTCCA
>CM063510.1:38415251-38470251 GCA_032207245.1 Pardosa pseudoannulata | reverse complement strand
CTTTAAGCACATAATTGGTAGTTTTAGATTTAATGAATAATTTATCAAAAATTAAATAATGAGCATAATATTTAATTATCTAAAATGCTGATCATTTTATATTATAACTATTATATAGCCCAATATATGACGGGATCAGTAAAATTTTTAATTTTCCAGAATTGTAAAGTACTCTATGAGGCAGGTAAAAATATAGTTTGTTTTTTGGCCGAGAATTATCTGGTCCATGCTCAATAATTTGTTTATCTTCCTTGACCGCATGTTAGTTTCCAACTTTAATTTATCTTGTTATATTGCGTGATAGGATGGACAGCAGAGGTTTTAATATTGACAGTGATTATTCGGCTGTATCCAAAGTTGAGCGAATCGATTGCTAACCGTGTGGTTATGTATAAAAAACAAACACAAACGAACGAACTTCTTAATTTTCAAAGATATATAACTTGAATGGAGATATTTATTAGTCCGTGAAACAGACGCCTAGACTTTTATGAAAAGTATTTGTTGTTAATACCGGAGATAAAATTTCATTGCAACAAAAAATAATCGACGATTAAATTTAAAATTCGCACATATGTACCTAATCTATTATTTAACCCAAATATAAAAGAAAATTATTTACGTAATATCTAAGTTCACTGATAAAACGTATAAAAATAATGCAGACGATATTTAAATAATTTAAAATAAGAAATGATTAAATGAGATGGTTGAAGAAATGACGTGATAATGGTAGAAAAAATGTTATTTTCATCTACGTATAACGTGATAAATTGATAAATTTAATCGCCTGCTCTTAACCGGGGAAAATAGGGCTTGAAATAATGCCATTAAAAGTTCGAAAAGGGGGGAGGGTGGATTTCGAACGTTTTAAAGACGACAGTATTTTTTTCTGTGATATGAAGTATATTTATATCAATTTATTTTAGAATCGGATAAATAGTTTATGAGGAGATAAACTTTAATCGTTTTGAATTTTGCAAACCCTAACACATCAAGATTGCTCTCTCCATTCCAGGTCCAACCGCTTCATAAATTTGAGGACAGACGGACAAATAACTTAAGCTATTATTATATAGGGGATTAATAATGGTATTCTCATAATACATTCATATAATGTAAATAATTAATGTAACATATTCAGAGCTTTAGTTTTATAATAGGGATTTAGTGTCACAGTATTCGTATAGAGCAGAGGTGGCCAAACTTTTGGGATTCTTGGTCTACTCCACATTTAAAAAATCGAAGGTGGTCTACCAATGGCAGAGCTAAATTAACGTAACGTACATGTTTATATATATTTTCGGTAACAAGAAAAAATGGCAAATTATCTAATTTTTCTAAAAAAATTTAATATTAATATTTACAAAATAAAAATTTACTGAAAAAAATAAACAAAGTATTCATATATCAGAAATTGACCATCCTATTCACTTCGTTTAGTTGAAATTAGGCACTGTATATCTGCGACAAGTTTATCATATTGTGGATGGCACGAGCTTATTGCAATGCGTAAACACAGAATTAAATGTTCATCTGTTAACGAATCATTACGAACCAGGGTTGCCACTACAAAACTCCAAAAAGCTTGGAAAGCTTAAAGTCGACAAAAGTCTCCAGCGACGTCAGACATCGCCCGAAAAGTCGCCAAGTTTGGCTAAAAAAACCACGGTGTGTATAGTATATCGAATCAGTACCATATAATTATTAAATGGTACTGATTCGATTATATTATAATCTAAGCATCCCACTTTGTCAAGTTGTTTCTATTTAAATCTCTACTGTAAAACGATAAATTCATTGTAGTATTTTGCACATTTTGTTTTAGGTTTTAAAGCGTAAACTGTAGTAAATTTTTATTTTAAATAATTCATTAGTCATAAGTCATAAATTAAATTTTTAATATCGACGTCATTATCAGGATGGTCGCGAGGACTACCTAAAATGTCTTCGCGGTCGATGTCTTAGCCACCCCTGGTACAGGGGTTAGTAGCATAGTAGTTATGTACTAGTATTTCAATTACTGGTATTGCTTCTCGTATTTTATTTCTCTGTTTTTATTTTCCAATCCACTGACAGTAATAGTTACTAACTTCATTAACTGTTTTCTTGTCTTGCTCATCTTCACTTTAACGTCATACTATGAGATGTTCCTATACTGTTCTTTTTCTTATAAGGTTTGTACAGTACCAAAATGTGTTTAGTGAATAGATTACATCTTTCAAAAGTAATCTTGTTATTTTATTATAATTGTGGGTACTGTTAGTGAGGTGCAACATCATTAGATTGATTTTTCAATTCTATGTTTTGCTTTGTTTTCATTTATCATGATCAAATCTAATATATATATATATATATATATATATATATATATATATATATATATATATATATGTAATACATCAAAATTATTTCACTTTAATATTTTCTTAACCCCCCCCTTTCCCATTCTAATTTCTTAAAATCTTTCTCCCAGCCTCAAAATATTTTAATCAAAGGAGCGTCCTCGACTTAAAATTCTTTCAATACATTTCCCAAAGCTTTTTGTTTAATAGATGTAAATTTTCTGTCTATTCAATACGTTTTCCAGCGTAAGCCAGCAAATGGCTTAGCTCTCCTCCTGATGTTAACAGTTAAATTCACTGACTAAGAGTCTTGTCCCTTGAGAAAATTCTATCTGTCTTCGCTCTTGGGTGCACCTCTTTTCAAGGAAAGTGATTTTTCTGTCTTTTCTCTTGTCCGCCGTTGACTAGTGAAAATGTCCTTTTCTAGCAGCTCTTGAATAAAATTTCAATTAGACTTGGACTTGTTAGCTGTTCTCTTCAGTGTGGGCCTACTGCATCTTTAGTACTGCTAGCTGATTAGTCTTCTCATTGTCCAACAGCCCGGGCAAGTAAAAATAATAGGGGCTATAATTTCAAATGTGTCCGGCAGTTTATATAATTCCTGGATTACACACACTCATATATATATATATATATATATATATATATATATATATATATATATATATATATATATATACATATATATATATATATATATACATATATATATATATATATATATATATATATATACATATATATATATATATATATATATATATATATATATATATATATATATATATATATATATATATATACATATATATATATATATACATATATATATATATATATATATATATATATATATATATATATATATATATATATATATATATATATATATATATACTATATATATATATATATACATATATATATATATATATATATATATATATAATATATATATATATATATATATATATATATATACTATATATATATATATATATAATATATACAGGATGTCCCAAAATGTCGTTTACAAACTTAACATGCTGGTATGTCATATCACGATGAACAAGATTTACATAGGAACTTGTGTCTGAAAATGCAAACTGCGACCGGTAGAGCGCTATGATCCCAAGTGTGGAGGAGAAAAAAATGATATCGACAGCGGTGTTAATATGATTTTTACTACAGATGATGATTGCATCAAAGCAAATGCTCAAAATTGTTTCCCTCCGCCACAATGCACGTTTCACAACGACGGTGCATGGATTCACGAATCTGGCTGTGCGACCCGCGTTGCAAGTCCTAGCTTGAGAATGCAGTGTGTTTGGGATAATCGTCAAAGTACAATGCCTGTACTTTTTGGAAGTGGTAAGGATGTTGCATGTCCTCTTGCAGTATGCACATTATGGTGGAACGACCTACACAGAAGACACGTTCGCTTGCTCGGAGACTTGTTTGCGGGTTGATGGCAAAATCTTGTAACACGGTTTCCTCTATGACAGGCGTGCGTGTAGTACGTTCTCGACCGATGTGGCTATGTACTTCGAAAACTCCTGATTTACGAAATCTGCGGTGCAATTTTAAAAACAAAACATAACTTAGCTGACGTCTGTTTGGGAAGCACTCAAGGTACATCCGTTCCGCGGCTCGTCCATTTCCATCAGCGGTGCCATATACGTAATGCATGTCGGGCCATTTCTGCTTTACTAAACTCATTCATCCTTCTCCTTCAACGTGCACGCCTGAAAAGATTATTTTCCCCACTCTCCAGTTTTCCTTCAATTATCGCCCTATAGCGGTCTCAGTTTGCATTTTCGGACACAAATTTCTATGTAAATCTTGTTCATGATGATATGATAGACCAGCCTGTTAAGTTTGTAAATGACCTTTTGGGACACCCTGTATATATATATATATATATATATATATATATATATATATATATATATATATATATATGTGTGTGTGTGTATAGTAAAACCATCTTGTTTATAGCGGAGAAAGCTTTTTATTCGTGTTTTCATTTTCTGTTATTATTATGTGCACATTTTCATATTTGCATTAGCCGTCCTAGAAATTCGGCTGCCTTGCACACTTAATAGCCCAGTGATTATATATATATTTACACACATATACACATATAAATACACACACATACGCACGTACACACACACACACACACACACACACACACACACACACATATATATATATATATATATTATTTCTTTTTCTACAGAAACTTGTTAAATAGTATAATCAATATTTATTTCCCTTTTACGTAACACATTATTTTTATTCACCCACCTATAAAATAACCGAGAGAGGGCGTTACTTGTATGTATAGATGTTAATTGCAGACATGTCGGGAGCTCTGTGCCATGCTTCAGGTGACCTACAAGGGACCAAGGGAGGGTGATATCCTCTGAGCCCAGAAAAGGCGCGTTCTATCTTGTTTCGTTAGAGACAATGACACCTGCATATCAGTTGCGTGTAAAGGGGGGGACAACATCAAATTAGCGATAGATCCGCTGCGTCACACACTACTTCGACAAGGGAAGGGTTGCCAATCCGGGTGAGGAATCGCGCACTTCTCTTAGCGTTTCGGTTCTGCACAATTGTTTTGCAGGTAATTAGAGAGATTTGATGTGAAGTCAGAACGAATGCCTTCTTTGTTGTTTGTCGAGTTTAATCTTTCCGTGCTTTTATTTACATATCGTTACAACATTATGATTGAGTCATATGTTATGGAATTAGTCATACCTTTTCGAATTATTTTAAAATGTCGCTAAGGGAATACAATACAAATGCATCACATACGCTTTCTTTGTTGTTTCTTAGTTTAATTGTTTTGTTTTTTATTTACATATCGTTAAAAATAGGATTAAGTTGTAGTTATCGAATTAATAATACCTTTTTGAATCAGTTTGAAATGCCGCTAAGCGAATTTAATACCTTTCGAGAAGAAAATCTTCATTATAATGGTATGGTTTTGATTCAAATTAAAATAAAAATTTCAGCTGTTCAAATTTTTTATTATATTAATTTTTTTATTATACCATTAATAAAGTTTTAACTTTATAAACTTTATTTTTTTTCCTATGAAGTAATACAATTAAAACGTATAATTTTTAAAAAGCATAAAACATATATACCAAGAGAAAAAGTTGTCACGATATGTTTCAATTCCTTGTCTCAACCTCTTAATCAGTCTCTTAAGTGCTTCTTCAAGTAAGGAAAGAGATGAAAGTCGCTTGGAGCAAGATCCAGGCTGCAGGGAAGTCGATGTCTTAGCAGTTGGAAGTGACCCTTTCTCTACCTGCCGCAAACTTTCGAAACCATTCCTCCACATATTGTCGAAACGTTGCAGTCTATCTGTAAACCTCTGCCAGATGCCGGTGAATTTCCCCTCAGAAATCGAATAACTGGGCGGATTGCTTCGGGATACAAGTTTTCTAAAGAGGTAGCTATTTGTGTCAATATTACAACAAGAAGCGCTGTAGATGGTAGATGGCTGAAACTTCGCACAGTTGCTGACCTCATGTATTAGAACTATCTCATACTACTAATTTTTGTATAACAGACTAAACTACTGGTATATCAATTTTGTAACATTATTTTTTTCATCATCCCTTGTATATAAAAAGATCGACGTTATTTTGTAACGTGTGTTGACAACTCGAGAGTAGAAATAAAACATTAGCTGCAAAGCGCGGGACACTGAATTTACTAAATTTGTGGAACTGGGAAAGTTTTAAATGAGAGTCCTGATACTTTGTAACTGGTCGCTTACCCTGACGGGTGTAAGAATCTCCTCAATTTCCACCACCATCAGGAGATTTTTACTCCCAATTCTGTAGATCTCCTACATCTATTGAACTCCTAGCGAGAGATCGTCCAGTTCCGAAGATATTTCCTACAAGTTCTCTGAGTGTATAGGAGCTGTTTCCTGCACCTACCGGAATCGAGCTTGGCATTCCTTTATTGTTTCCCCTGAGGTGTCTGAACTGAGGAGAGGTAAGTTGAATAATTTAGAATGGCGGCAAACGAGAAAGTCAAAATAGCCTTAATAACCACCATGTGACAGAGCACATCACTGCAGAAATCCCAAGTTGGCCTTCTGAAAGATAACTGGTGAGTCTAAGGTTAGTTTGGAGAGCAACCTACACCCTCAATCAACAAAGGTCAAGATGTTTGTAACTGCGGAGAAAGCCAAAGAGGGTGAAGGAGAATTCCAACCACCTCCTGGCCAAATCATGGCAAAGGCGATCGGGCTACACTATGAGATATTTACCAGGTTTCGCCAGATGTTAACCTTGTCAAAGACCATTTATTACAATGTAAGGTGTACAGCACTCAAAAGGGCAAGGGAGTTTAAAAAAAGATAAGGTTTTTGGAAGAAAAAGAAAATCCAAAACCAAATATAAAAACAGCAAAATGTACAGCTAGAATTAAAAACTAATTATTTTGCTACTCGAAGGTTCATAGACTGGAACCTACTGTTTAGAGCTGATTCCGAGTAGCCACGAACATCGATTCCAGCAGCAATATTCGAAATCACGAACACTGACACCTAAATGCACCATCCTACCCATTCGGCTATTATTTAGAGGGAACTTTAAGGTATACGCAAAGTTTGCCAAACATTTTATTATAAAATAAATCAAATTTAAATTATGGTAAATTTATGTAGGGGACATTTGATGAGTCTTAACTGTCAGAGAAAGTTAATTTGTAATTAATTACCACGAAAATCCATGGCACATATAATCGGTGATTATCTATAACCAATCATGTAACATAGTTTTCAAAAATAATATACTGCAAGAATGTTCACCAGCATACATTATATGCTGGTGATAATTTGAAAATAAAAAAATTAATTTGTGTTAATTGTGTTTAATGCTTAGAGTTTCAATTAAGGACAGTTAAAAATTACAGTCATTCAGAGTAAAACTCATACACAAAGCTTAATTTCTTCAATTTAAGATTTTAAGCGTAAAAATTTGGCACATTTTTTAAATTTAATAGCAGATAAAACTATTAAAACATATTTCTATATGAAAAACCTTACACAAATTTAAACACTTATTTAGATGGATATGGGGAAAAACAAGACCAATGTAAAACCCGTACACTATGCAAAAGTCTCAATCTTAGAAACCTTAAAATCATGATATTTTTAGTTTCGTACATTATTGGGTATTATATATGCTTCTTAACGTGTATTTTTTTATTCTCATTTTACACTTTTAAAATTTCAAATTGAACACAAAACATAGTATATGAGTTAAATTTGACTGGAATGTAATTTGTAGAATATTTATGTTTTATAGTAGAGATTTTTACTTTTTAGCGAATATATAGTAGAAATCCTATAAGCAATCTTGCAAATTTTCGAATATTTTCGAATCTTAATAATTTTGCCATTTGGTATCACGTTTTACGATTTTTCTAGCCATGCACATAAATTTTCTTTTTCGGTAGGTAATGCTACTGAAATCAGGAATAATAGGAGAATCTATTATAAAACTAGAATCAAGAGAATCTGTTGTAAAACTTCACTGTATTGTATGTACACCCGACACCAAATTAGTTTAGCGAGTGAAGTCCGGTTGAAGTGCAGGACAGAGATATAAAATACCGGACCATTAAAAAAATAACTAGGATAAAAATATATATATTGACATGTCAAAATAAAATAGCTCTTTTACAACTCATAGTTTACTCTGGGAAATATTTTAATAATTCCAGTGAGTTTCAAGTCATATCTCACTCTCCAAATTCAGATGACATAAATTTAATAGAACATTTGTGGTCCCACCTGGAAAACCAAATTCATGCTGTCCGCTACCCCCTCGCAATGTGTGGGAATTACAGCACCAGTTAGTGAAATCTTGGTACCAGTTACATCAGACTTCCTATCAGTACCTTATGGAATCAGTGCCATGCCCGGTGCTGGTGGTTTTGAGGGATAAATGTGGTCCCACATGTTATAAATTGGGTGGTCATAACGTAATGGGTGTTCGGTGTACATCAGTCGTTGTTGCCTAATAACGGCAGAAGTGATTCGGTGATTAATAGAGGAATGCTATGATTCCCAAAGGGACTTGATTGGTTCCTGTCGATCTTCGGTTTCCACGGGACCAACTTGTTGTAGGCATGAATAATAAAAATTAATTTGTGTGTGTGGGGGGGTTGAAGAATGTTCGGGGTCTTGAACAAATTTAATATAATTAAAAATACTTGTCTGATCCATTTCCATTTAAATGATAGTTTAAAAAAATAGCAGTAAATAAATTGGAAACCGTTTTTGATCGTTCACTTAAAACGGGATAAAGATTTTGCTTTGTTTTGTCAACATTTAATGACTCTTCATTCTGAATTCAAAAAAAGATATGAAGTCACTCTTCACTTATTTATCTCTAACTGGGTGGACAATTTTGTATGTAAAGGTACAATCACGGAGGAATCTATTGCAATTTAGTGAGTTATCGCATGAGTATCATTGAAAGGTATTTCTTTAATTTAAAACACAATTACATGATTTCGATAGATGTAACTTTAAAAATCAAACTGGTTTATTTATATATTATTTTTACTTTACTGTTAAATACCTTATAATTAAAATTCTAATTGTTTAGTAATGTAAGTTGTGTAGTGTTATTTCACCTGGGGGTTTATGGTAAGGTGTCTGCCACTAGAAGAGGGCATTAGACATAAAAAGTTTGGGATTCACTAGGTTAAAGAAGCATCCTTTCGATTAAAAAATTTAAATTTTCTTTTGCAGAAATGTGTGAGAACGGATCTAGGAGGTTGCAACTACCGGGAGTGTTCCGGCAGACAGGAACTGGGAGTGTAAACGAGGCATTACTAGTAGCGCTCGGCAATAAATCAGAGCCGCGTTGAGATACGGTTAAGAAGTTGGCGAGGAAGCGTGGTCGCCAAGCGCGATGCATGCAGCGATCAGATAACGTTTAATGCCGTGGTAATCACAGGGTCTCCATGTGATCCTAGGGGAGGGAGGGAGCGGAAATCGTGTCCGTGAGACGACACACGTTGCTGCCCTCACGCGAAATGGCACGCAATGCTTTTGTCGAAATCTCCTCTCCTCGCCATTACATCCCTTTTACGGGCCATCCGATACAAGGTGCGGACCAGGAGGTGAGCTGATGCCACCGCCTGATACGACAGAGCTCGTTGCGTGCGGGAATTGAAAAACGAAGATGCGCGCTGAATAGATATTCCCCTGGATCCTTAATTAATTCTTCGCTCAGTATTCTTTGTCTCCGATTCCGCTACTCAGTTTTTCTCGGTCATGAGGCCCATTACTTTTCCTATTTTTTTAAAAACATTTATTATCTTTTCTTTAGGGATAGCTTTAGTAGAGGGGTCAGGGCCGTAACCAAATGAGTGATTAGGGGTGCCAAGCCCCTGTCTCCTGGCAGGGCCTGACTAAAATAATTTTGTAATCAGGGCACAATCCAATTATTCTCCCCTCCCCTCTTACCAATTTATAACTACCAGCAAATACATAATCACCACATTCATATAAAAATTATAGGTTCGATGATTAGTTGCTTGGTTTAGAGCTCAAACTCCAACACAATTAGTCAACATTAGTCCATATCAGATGAATGTATGTAGTTGTAGATACATTTATTGAGTTATTCATAAATAGGGAGCTAATATTAAAGTACTAGCCCGTATGACGTAGATATATACCATATGACAGGATCAGTAAAATTTTTAATTTTCCAGAATTGTAAAGTACCTTATGAGGCTGGTAAAAATATGGTTTGTTTTTTTGGCTGAGAATTATCTGGTACACACTCAATAATTTGTTTATCTTCATACTCCTCTAAAGGCTCCCGATTCTGTGAATGCAGTTTAGAATCCCGTTGAATCCATCTAGAAGGATAATTCAAAGTTTTCCTAGCTTCGTTGAATTTATCGCTAATTTCTTCCTAATTTTCCCCCTGTAATTAATGGAAGTAAATGAATAAAGCTATCATTTCAACTACACCCTGAAGGTAGATAGAATTTGTTGTTAATACCGGTGATAAAATTTTCATTGCAACAAAAAATAATTGATGATTCAATTATCACATATGCACCTAATATATTATTTAAGTCAAATATAAAAGAAAATAATTTGCGTAATATCTAAATTCACTGATAAAACGTATGAAAATAATGCAGACGATATTTAATTAATTTAAAATATTAAATGATTAAATGAGGCGGTTAAAGGAAGGACGTCATAATGTTAGAAAAAAAATGTTATTTTTACCTATTTACTATGGGACAAATTCATAATTTTAATCACCTGCTCTTAACCGGAGAAAATAGGGCTTGAAATAATGGTATTAAATGCTAGAAAAGGGGGAAGAGGAGGTTTTTTGAACGTTGCCAACCCTAACTCATCAAGAATCCAATATGGATGCCTCTATCCATTCCAGGTCCAACCGCATCATAAATTCGACGGCAGACGGACAAATAACTTAGACTATTATTATGCAAGGGATAAGCAAAGGTATTACAAATTTTGGATACAAAAAACAGACACTAATCTGCCTAAATTATTTCATATCACCACATTAGGATCACCTATCTCATTAGCAACAGTAAAAGGTTTTTCTATAACACATGGTATACTTTCGATAGATTTTACTTTAAAGATCAAACTGTTTTATTAATATCTTGTTTTTATGTTGCTCTTAAATGCACCAAAATAAAATTTTTTAATTTTTTAGTAATGGATTTTTGTAGAGTTATTTTATTTAAGGGCTTAATGTAACTGCTCAAAGAGTTTAAAGAGGTGGAGGAAAAATCCCAAACATCACCCAACCAAACCATGGCCAAAGGGATAAAACTTTATTACACAGTATTTATTAAGTTTTAGCAGAAGAGGTTACATTGGTCAAGATTATTACAAACTAATGTGCACAGCACATGAATATAACAAGACAGTTAAAAAAGAGTCAAAGCAAACTAACTAAACCAAATCTAAAAACAGCAGAAGTTATGGCTAGAATTAAAAACTAATTATCCCCTATATAATAATAGTCTAAGTTATCTGCCCACCTGTCCTCGAATTTATGAAACGGTTGGACCTGGAATGGATAGGAGCATCCTTATTAGATTCTTGATAAGTTAGGGTTAGCAAAATTCAAAGCAAGTCTTTAAAACGTTCAAAATCCACCCCTTCTCCCCTTTTCGAGCAATTAATGCCATTATTTGGAGCCCTTTTTTCCCCGGTTAAGAGCATTTAATCAATTTATCACATAATAAATAGGTAAAAGTAATTTTTTCTAGCATTATGACGTCATTCCTTTAACCATCTCATTTAATCATTTGTTATATTAAATTATTTAAATATCGAACTTAGATATTGCTTAAATAATTTTCTTTTATATTTGGCTTAAATAATAGATTAGGTATATATGTGATAATTTAAAATTTAATCATCGATTATTTTTTGTTGCAATGAAAATTTTAACACCGGTATTAACGACAAATTCTTTTCATAAAAGTCTAGGATTCTATTTCACGGACTAATAAATATCTTACTTTTAAGTTATATATCTTTGAAAATTAGGAAGTTCATTCGATTGTGTGTTTTGTTTTGTACATAACCAGACGGTTTGACTAAATGAATTCAATCTGATTCTAACTGTATTCACAGTATCGGGAGACTTTAGAGGACTATAAAGATAAATAAATTATTGAGCTTGTACCAGATCTCAGCCAAAAAACAAACCATTTTTTTACCTCCCTCATAGGGTACTTTACAATTCTGGAAAATTAAAAATTGTACTAATCCCGTTATATGACGGATTATATGCTAGTACCACAATATGGTTTGGAGCGGTACGAACTACTGTTGCTAGACGAGGGCTGATGATTTCGAGACCTACTGCTTAAAACTGATTTTGAACGGCTACGGACACTCACTTTAGCGGTGGGATTCGAACTCATGATCTTCAGTAATGAAGAGCAGGTAACATTAAATTCGGAACAGATTTTCAGTAGTACATTTTTTACTGTTTCTTTATTATTTACAAATATAAAACTAGACCAAAAGAAGTATAAGTAGAAATACATTTATTGATTTCATGACAAAAGATTGTAAAATATCAACAAAATTATCCTTTATCACCCCCTTTCTTTAAAGATATTTAAAAGGATTTGTGGGGGAAAAAAACCAAGTGCAAATGACAATGAAAAAGTACGATTGCAGATTATAATCTTATATATCATCCTCATTTAACCTTTTAAACAAAAACTCAAGTTAGCATGTTTTTTCTCTTCTGAGTGTAACTGCTGATTGAGGTGAAAAAAAGTTTTATATCCATAAAAGTAAATCCCACTGAATAAATTTGTGTGCCTTGGGCATGTGTCCCATGTGCCCATGCAGTAACCAGGCACTGCCCCTGGCAACCTTCTATACCTCCACCCCTGACACATTCAAAATATAAAAATCTATAGATCAGATAAATCAAACGATATTCATCATTTTAGTTATCTGCTTTGTTCTTATAAAAGATTTATTTACAAGCATAATTTAAGAGCATTTTAGAGTTTTTAAATATTTTGTCAGAAACGCTTTTGCAAAATTAAACATCCTTTAAAATTTCGGAATATTTATCTGACCATTTTAAATACCTCACAATGCAATTTTTCGAAGTTTCCTTAAGATATATTTAGTTTATTGTTTGTAATCTAAGAACAGGAAATCTAAAAGTATTTATTTTTTTTCTGTACATTTGCAATATTTAAAATAATTTAAAAACTCAGAACATTTATCTGATTTTTCTTAATACCACCCAACATCTCTACTTTTCCAACTTAGTTTCTTTGAGATATCTTTTGCTTACTATTTGTAATCTAAGAATAGGAAAGCATAGACTATTTATTATTTGCTGTTTTCAATGAGACTATAAATTGATGAAAATAAAATACTGTTTTCTTTTGTTTAAAATATTTGTTTACTTTTCTTGTGTAAAGGATATTTGAAAACCGCATATAAAAGATAGTTTTGAAAAATTTTTATAATATGCGTGTTGATAATTTATTATAACGAGTTGTAGCATTTTTTACTTCATTCAATGCTTAATAGTTTGTGTTGTAACGACCAGCTAACTCTATTTACAAGACACTTAATATTCATCTTCCTCTCCGTTTAAAAAATGAATCAAGATTGACTGTAGTAGACTATCATATAAAAGTTGACTGGCTCCAGAGCAGCACACAACAAGGTTTGACGTGGACGACCATCTGTAGTGACATCTGCTGACAGACACTCTTTGGATGGTTTTATTAATACGCATGGTAATAATTTATCATTATGAATAGTTGCACTTTTTTTTTTACTTCAATGTTTAATAGTTTGTATTGTAACGACCAGCTAACTCCATTTACAAAATGATTAACATTCATCTTCCTCTTCATTTAAAAATTATCAAGATTAACTATACAGACAACCATATAAAAGTTGATTGGCTCTGGAGCAGCACACAAGAAGTCTTGATGTGGACGATCATCTGTAGTGACATCCGCTGACAGACACTCTTTGGATGGTTTTATTAATATGTATGTTAATAATTTATCATTATGAATAGTTGAATTTTTTATTTCATTCAATGTTTAATAGTTTGTATTGTAACGACCAGCTAACTCCATTTACAAGACACTCAATATTCATCTTCCTCTCCATTTTTAAAATGTATCAAGATTGACTTTACAGATTATCATATTAAAATTGATTGGCTCTGGAGCAGCACACAAGAAGGCTTGATGTGGACGACCATCCTGTAGTGACATCTGCTGACAGACATTTTTTGAAAGATTCTTTAAAGATAAATCCAAAATAAAATTCTACCATGCTGGGAGCAGAGTTTATACTGAACGGAACATCCATATCCGTAAGCACAACATGAAATACATGTAGGATATAAAAATTCAATGGTCATATGGTGAGGTGAAATTTTCTTGTGAGCGAAAATAGTCAGTAAATTATATATATAGGTAAAAGCTGAAAAAGTATTATTTTTTTTAAACTGAAAGCAGGTTTAATGTATTTAGGTCGATGTAACAATAAGTTACATTCGGTTCAGCTTTTTTTTTTTTTTTTTTTTTTTTTTTTTTTTTTTTTTCCCTCGAAAGCCTTTGTCAAAGACATGCAGAACAGGACCGGTTTGAACTAGGAAGATGCTTCGGACTTCTCCCAACCAACAGAAGGGCCCGTTGGTTTGGCGGGATTCTGACCCTTCCGTTCTTGAGTGGACCCCTGTTTTTTTCTCCGAAGGGCACTCTGATTTTTTTAGAGGTCAAAGTTGTTACCAGAAGAAAGAAGAGGGTGAACGCTACTGGCAGCCGCTGCTTTCGGGATAGACATATTGGAGCGGAAAAAGGAAAGGAAAAGCCATTTTTTTGCGAGACCGACGACGAGTCGAGAGGAGTCTTCCATACCTACAAATGATAAGTTGTATTCTTTAGGCATTTAATTATATAAAATCATTCAATCAAGACATATTTGTCCATGTGTTTTTAATGAGTTTTAATTTCTTCTTTCTCAAACACTAGTTCAACATAACATTATTTTTATAGTCGGAAAGCAAGTGAATGGTGTGGACAGAACAAAATACATTGTGGCAACTACTGATAGAGGAACATAAAGTTGGTTTGGTGTTATCTGTGTTTTTCAGGATCCCATAATTGAGCCCATTATAAGTCGTCCTTTTTATTATGAAAAACTCCTTACTGGTGTGACAAAAGTGGTATGATTGTTCATGTTATGACAGTGATTTTAAGCCTTTAGTTTTCTTAAACTTAAAAGCATAAAGTTTCTACCAACTTTACTAATAAGATCAAATTTGTTCACTTCATTCATTATAATATTTTAATCTGTTGTCAAGCAGAGGTGATTTTCCGATCTTTTAATCCTATTATGTCTTTTTTAAAATATAAAACGAATATCTTATTAGATAAGGAGAAGTAATCTCTTTACTATCAATCTATTTTTCTTGAGTGATTCCCCATAAAAAAGCTATATACTTGTTATAAATTCATGTTTTTAATGGTTGGTAAAACTAATATCTCAAGACATTTTTGGCAAGAACAAAAGTAGCTACATTTTCATATAATTTTTCTGCCTCTAGAGCACCAATCTATGTGAATTATTTGTTGAAGTGAATCTTGGATCGTTGTTTCATTTTTTCAGCTGTTTTTGCATTACTCCAAATTCAGTTTTCCTTCCTTTAGACACAATTATATCCTCACGCCTGTTAGTTATATTTCGTAAAAAAAGTCTCTTTGGACATCTAAAAAAGAAACCAACAGAACTGTTGTATGATAATTCCGATCAATTTACATACATTGCGTTTCTTAAAACCACTGCCACTTGTTCCTGGATTTTGTTATTTTGACTAAGAAACTACAGGAATCCTAATTGCTTTAATGTGTTCGTTCTTATCCTGGTAATGTCGATGACATAAGCTGCCAAGCTGATTGGCGGCACAGATACCTTTCGAAACTCTCCTGACCGCAATATCCCACGATCCCAGTGTTTTTATCCAGAGCCAATTTAGTTTTTGTTTTCACCCTCATTCCTATAGCAGTCCACAACGTCGTTCCGATTTACGATTACAACGATTCCGTAACAGTATTTTCGACAAAATTGGAGTTTCGTTCGCATACGAGGGAAAAGCACACCAGCCAATGAACCCACAAACAAGGGTGCGTGCTTAAAAGTGCAATATACATAACTTAACTCCTCCATTACTCCAAGCACAGAGCACGCAACATCGATCTTTGATCCATTGAAATCCGCGAAATTAGAATAAAATTTAACAAATAACCTGCTGGGGACAGCTCTCTTGCACGGCAAGACAGCCCCCGGGGTGAGAAGAAAATTCGAAAAATATCATTTTTCCATGGGAATTTTTCGAGGCAAAAAAAAGGGGTTATTTCCTCGTCCGCTACAGGTGGATCATGGAAGATAGCGTGCAGGACAGTTCGATAAATTGTGTCCCAGCCTCATCTGAGAACGACTCGGGGACTATTAGCATGCCATCTCCAACATTGAAGTGATAAAGCTGCCTTCATGTCCCACAAGGGATCCCACCGTCTTCCTTGACACGCAGGGGTGGTTCGTGTGTGATGGAAACCAAGTCTCATTCACCAAACGATATGTGCTCTCGGCATTTTTGGAGAAGTATCTTCCATGAAGAAAAACAAAAAAGTATATTTCGAAGAGAACTATGCTGAAGAAACTCTTGGTGATTGAAACATATTATCAATTTAGTTACTCCTGGAATTCGGAATACCTTATAAGAGTATCGGGATGACCTATTCTTTAAGAAAATTCTATGTCTAATGATTTCAGTATTCTTGAACAAGGAATTCTTCTCTTGATAGACTTGATCAGTTATTAATATTATGTATAAAAATATTTTTAACTAAATTTCTCCAAACTTTTTTTGGTGTTAGTAAATCTATAGTCTTTAGCTCTAGAAAGTTTACTTCGAGACGACTTAATTAATTTTGAAAAAACATTAATTTTAAACACTATTTATCATATATAGCGATACCTTATCACAAACATATATACATAGTCTAAAACAGGGATGGACAAACTACGGCCCGCGGATAGAATTTTAAGTTGCCGGTCCGAGGCAAATTAAAAGAAATATATATTTATACATTATATATCCCTCCCCTTTTCCACTTTGTTTAAATATTATATCCCAAATTTATTATCTCATGCCCAGAAGATCAGCGGTATATTTGCTTCTTATATCTGAACAAGGGTTTTCAACTTTGAACCTTAGAAAGAATAATTTCAGAAGTAGACTGGCAGATGAGCATTTAGTATCGTTCCTTAAAATCAGTACATCTCACTTCGAACCTCAGTATAAGGAACTTTTAAAAATGAAATCGCAATTTTATTTATCTCATTAACATATTTAAACCGTAATACTCGTATATTGCTTTTAAAATTTTAGAAAAATTTATCTTTGCCTGCCAAACTTATTTTCTTTTGATTTTTCGCCCGCGACTGAAAAAGCTTGTCCTTCCCTGGTCTAAAACACTTGCATTCAAACATATACATGTCAAATTTCGTATGGTTGTGTTTTTAATGGTAAATATGAATTATAAATAACTCGCATTTACTCTAATGCAATAAAAAATCCTAGAAAGATTACTTACTGAACTATATGTATTTTTTTTCAAAATGTCTTGATTGCTTCTTAACATAATCATGCATAGTTACTAATAATTTGCAGTTTACTCTATCACTACTTCAATAAACACTGAGAAAGAATATTAAGTAGAAAGAATTAATAAATTTCTAGTCTACAGATACATTTTTCACTTTACAGATATTTAGTAGATTTCTTCACATGTTTGTATTTTAGAACTATACCTCTTTGACTATTGCCGTGTTATGAGCGATGGCTATAAAATTTTACAGTGGTTATCGATTGAATCTTAGTAAAAACCTTGAATGACCTAATAATTTTTATTCGAATATTGAAAAGTCTTTTAAAACACCGATCCGGGAAAATTTCGAAGTTAAATAAATAATGC
The DNA here is from genome assembly GCA_032207245.1 of Pardosa pseudoannulata. NCBI lineage: Eukaryota > Metazoa > Arthropoda > Arachnida > Araneae > Lycosidae > Pardosa > Pardosa pseudoannulata. The sequence continues at coordinate 38,452,309 of CM063510.1, read as the reverse complement.
TACACTTACTTAAATAGCTGGGTTTAATTGAATGAAAAGACCTTATGTGTAAGCCAACATGTATGTGCTGAAAAATCAACAAATTTTGTTTAGCATTCCACTCATCATTGAAGAACAAGCGGATTCCTCGTATAAAAGCAAGAAATTTTCAACCGATTAAAAATCTTATCAAAGAGTTGCGTTAGCACAGTCGACAAAGGCAGTGATCTCGTAACTGAAAAGATGCGGGTTCCGGGCTGGAGCAGCCCTAAGATTGGCCGTGTTCATTGGCTGCACCAACGAGGACCATCTACCTTAAAATAAAGGTTTAAGATGTTTTGGGTATCCCCGGGTGTACAATCCACAGCAGCTCTTTATCATTAAAGGTGACTGGGGAACCTAAAATATGTTCGTGGTCACAGAGTCCTCCAAGTTCTCAAATGATACATCTGGGGGTGACAGGCCAAGCCTGGGGATCTTCTGCTTGGTCCCTGCTTCTAAACAACGGGGTTAATATTACTCGCGTCCGCAGCATACCTTAAGCTACACGTGCTTCTCTTGGTGGTGCTAAATGGGTAACAGGTTCGCAGCCTTGTTAAGGCGTTCGGCGTTCGGATGTCTGTATCACCTGCGGCATTGGAAAAAAAAATCTTATCAAATGTCAACTTAAATCAAAATAAATCGGTTAAAAATTTGTTGCTGTAATTCAAGAAATCAGCACAAGAATGTAAGGTTTCTTCTAGTACGACAAGCAAATTTTAACCGATTAATTTTGGTTCAATTTAATGTGTGATAACGCCTTTATTGGTTAAAAATTTTTAGCTCTCACGAAAAATTCGCATACTGTAATCTGTTGCTTTTTCAGCACGTACGTGCCTGCTTCTGATAAGACATTAAGGCTTCACAATAAAAGTGCAGTAACAAAGATTTAGTGCTTTAACGCTACCTTATTCTGTTAAAGATTGTTGACGTAAATTCAACAAATTAAAAGAAAACAATTAAAAATATCAGCGACTAGACAAACTTAAAAATATTTTTGTCCTTTTAATACATTGCTTTGGATAAGATTTACTGTCTTGTTAGTGTTTTTGAAGAACTTTCTTTCAAGTCACTTGGAACCAACATTTTTAACACTAAACATACCATAACGGGTTAAATGACCGGTAATGTATGTGTAAAAGGGGTAATGAATTAAAATAGAAATAAAAGAAATAGGTATGTATTAAGTGTTGGTATGTTTAGTATTAAAAGCAAGATCCACAGTCAGTATTTTTTAATTGGCTGTAATTGGCGAATATTAAAATATGCATTAATGAAACTACTGGAGAGTTACAAAAAGTTTGAAAACAAGTACATGGCTAGATTAAAAGATTCTTATATGTCAGGTAAGGCCAAACTCCTTAATAGTCCGAACCATTTTTCAAAATTTGAAATTTTTCGCAAGCCGCAATTAAATACGTATTTAAAAGGTATCCAAAAAAGGTATTAAAAATTTTTTTTAACAGAAATTATATTTATTGACTGTCATTTGGAAGTTCTTTAATTTTTCAAGGAAATTTTTGAATTTTCGTTGATTTGTTTTTGTTGCAAATGTATGCTTGGTGTAAATGTAACTTACAATGTGTTACACTGTTTTCCTAGCATCGGGATATATTAAATATTGTGTAACAAGTTGTTCCCGGTGATTTGTACAGTGAATCGGTATGAATTGTGGAATTTGAGAATCATCTCTTAAAAGCACTATAAGACTGGTTTTTTTACCCAGCATTGCCGGAACTCCATCAGTTGTAATAATTTTTAAAAATATAATAACACAAAAATAAAAAAGAGAGTCGAATACATTTATCGAGAGCCACAAATAAAAGAGTCGCTTGTGGCTCGCGAGCCGCAGTTGGCCACCCCTGTTATATGTTTTTAACATTTATTAATTTACGCAATTGCATTTATTGTACAAAGTTCTACGTCTTGTAGCCAAACAATAGCCAAATGGTCAGGCACATAGAACACTGTTGGCGGGAGCCGTGTAACCCTCATAGGGCACAGAGTTGGGGACCCCTGAATTAGGTTTAGAGCACAACGGTCCACTTTTTTGCAACATGAAGGCTAATGAGACCGGGACATACTGCTTAAACCTGATTCAGAAAGGCTACGAACATCCATGCTATAATGAGATTCGAACCCAAAATCTCCGGTACCGTAGATCAGCACCTTAACTATTCGACCATTGTTCGGTCCCCCGGGACTAGAGAATTGCCGTATTCGCTAGCTTCACCTTTGTTTCACACTTCTTTGGAAAGGAAAAATAAATTACAGTATTATTTACTAAATTCCTTTAATTAAAATATGAAAACATGTACTTATTTTCTCCAGGAAATTTGATCATTTCATTATTTCAAATAAATTTTATAATTTAAAATTCTTTTACAGACTGTTAGACTTAGAAAATAGAGGGAACTTAAATCAAGAAAGGGAAGGACAAACAAATGTATTTTTTTTTTACTTTATTCATTAAAGTAATAAAAATGATTTGACTGAATTCGTAAAAATCTCAAAACTAAAATGATATCGGCAATCGTAAACATAAATTCAAAGATTTTCATTAACGGGGACATGAAATGATACTGAATATTAACAAATGCTTTTTTCTCCATAAAGTTGTTAGATGCACGCAACCAATATTTCCTCTGCAGGAATTTTACGGTATGTTCTGTATGTGTCATGTAGCAACATTGACAGTCATACAACCAGAAAATCATTTCCTTAGGTGTGCTTTCAATATCTAAACATATTTTGGATAGCAGCAGGTATAAAACGCGTATTAAGGAAAACATTTCCAAATAGTCTCGATAAGTACGAAATGTGATTATTCATGTACTTTTTAGTGGATGCCTACAAGGCAAACGCATAGGTTTCGTGCTCCTAAAGAGTCCATGGTTGGATGGATGTGATATTTTACCAGCGATTTTGAGGGATGTCTTGTCAAAACTCAAAATATGATCTTGCGTGTTGTGGTATGGTTTGCCTGGTACGGAGATAAGTAACACTTATTGTTCCCAAAATGCTGTGATATGTGCCATTGGGCACAGGGGTCGCTGACTTAAGCTGAGAAATGCAACTAGTGAATTCTTCCTTTCCTCCTTTATTTTTTTGTTATACCGACAAAACAAGCCCTTGAAAACGCTCTGTGTGAAAGTATTGATTGGAAAATGATGAGAAAGAGAGATGAAAGTGGATAGAATAAATCTAAGTCCTTTTTTCCAAATTAGGGATGTTCTATCAATTCTTTCTTTATATCACTTTGCAAACATCTGAGACTATTAGATATTCATCCAAGCTGATTGATTTGCCATTTCTCACACTTTTCACAATGGCCTAACACGTAATTCTCTTTTACACTTTGTTACAGAATCCATGGGATCGTTTCCAACTATTGGTATGGATGTCCGTAGACTTCAGGACTTGGTTTTAAGGCTGGTTGCGCATACAGCGAATTTTTTACCGAGCGGAGAATTTACCGTCGTTGCTTAACGGTTGGTTGGTTGGTTGGTTGGTTGGGACTACACGGCTTAACGAAATCAACATCGTTGATTGGATGATTTCGTTAATCGGAGGAGAATTTACCTTCGTCGATTAACGAAATCAACCAATCAATCTTGTTGATTTCGTTGAGCAGCAACGGTAAATTTTCCGCTCGGTAAAAAATCCGCTGTGTGTGCACCCAGCCTCAGCTCTCCATCATGTTCGAAAATGTCAAGTTTGATTCCTACAGCGATGTGTTCCTCCTTTCACAGAGTTAAACAAATATAAAATCTAAATAAATTCCAAAATTTCAGCCTGTCTTCTTTACTGATCAGCTGTCATTCAGCTGTCATCATAGAATACCTTAAAAAAATTTGGCATTACATGGAAATACATTACAATAAAGTAAAGCTTTATAATAGTTAAAGCTATGTCTAGTGATTTCAGTTGATGTATCTGTTAAAAGTAAATTTATGCGTAAGGCTCAAATAATCGTGTTGTTGTTGCTCATGACTCTGATGTAGGAAAACCTACACCAAGTCCAATAGACCCAGTTACAATAATATATTACTGGTCCATGAGTAATATAGCTTCACCTTAAGCAAGGAGCCACGAGGACTGCAGCCTAAACCTTAAGAAAAGGTGCTTTTTTCGTTTCATGAATGCCACGAGGGGGAAATATTGACTTTGCTCAAGTAGATCCTTGTAATTTAGTAACGGAGAAATGTAATTTAGTAAATTTTGTAATTAGAAACGATTATTTGAGCCTTACGCTTAAATTTACTTGGCTTATCACCTCCAGAGGTATTATTGGTTTGGGCTGTCACTTACAGAAGTATTATTTAGGAACTTGAAGGACACTGCGACCACGAGCAAAGTTTGCGTGCCCCAGCCACGATTAATGAACACAGTATATCTTTGGATTCCGCAACCGTAGGGTAACAAAATCTCTATCTTTGCAGACTGAGCTACCGCGGCTCTCAAATAATCATAAACAGGTCTATCAAAACTACAAAATTTTAAATAATAAGAAGATACTCGAGAATTTAGTAGATTGTTTATAGCAGAGGTTCTCAATTTGTATAAACTACCACTGCCTCCCCCGACGTAGCCGAGATGTGTTCAACGCACCCATTATACAAATCCCATAATTTAAAGTGTAGGGTATGAGAAGTAGTCAATTATAAGACTCAAAATGTTTAAGTAATTTTGTTCAATAGAGTTACAAATCAAATTTTTGTTACTGAGATACGCTCGAGCAATACTCAAACGAATGATATGGACGAATGGTTAGGGTGCTGATCTTATCTTCCGTAGTTCCTGTGTTCGAATCCCATTGGGGCATAGTAGTTGGAAGCCGTTCGGAATCGACTGTAAGTAGTAGGTCCCGGTCTCAATATCCCTCGTGTTGCAAAAGAGTAGACCGTAGTGCTTCAAACCAAACTAAAGGAATACTGTTGATTAAGGGGTCATATAACTCTTACTAGTCAAAAAAGTATAAAAATAAATTATCATTTTTGATTTCTCAGACCAGTCTTGAAAACTACCAGTTTGAGAATCATAACTTTTTAACAGAGTTAGAAAAAATTATTTTCTTTACACATATATCTCATTAATTTTTTAAACTTAAAAATTATTTTGGTTAAAAAGTTTTAAATAAGAGACTTTTGTTGTTAACAAAAATAATATCAAGAGTAAAGCGCATGATTACTAAAAATATAATTAAGTTTAAGACGAACTTATTATTTTAAAACATACCTCAAAATAACTTAGAATCTAAATTTGTATATATTTGGTATACATATATATATTTAAAAAATATTTGAAAAAAAAGCATATTATAGAAATACGCAAGAAAATTTAGGTTCAATCGGATGAAAATTATACTGTATACAACATGCAAAAATTTCCTGAAAAAATATTAAAAACTTTTTGAGATAACATGAGCGTTACATAAAAAAAACACAGTGTGAGAAAAATCAAAGTTTTTTTAAGCTTAAATTTGTTTACAATAAACAGGTAAAACTTTTTCAGTTATAACTCCTCTCAATATTGGGTTTTTTTAAGCGGATTGATTTAAAGTGTTCAGAACTGAATTCCGTTTCACATAATTTTTTTTTCTGAAAAATCCAAATTTTTGCCGATTCAGTGGTATGTTTCCTTCAATATATTTTTTTGAATGTCAGCCCAATTTAATGCAGAACATGGGGAATGAAAATAGCTAGTTCTGGTACCACCGCGTAAGTTTGTTTTATTACTGGTAAAAATTGTGTAAATTAGATAATTAATGTAATACATTTCTTTAGTATTTTTAAAATTAAGTTTGAAAGCCAAAATCTGCTCACATCGCCGCCCTACCGTTCGAAATAAATTCACTTCCCACCTGCATAATTGCATCGCCCCCGTTGAGAACCACTGCTTTATATGGTTAACCTATGCTTTGTTTGAACAAGAAAACTCATTACAAGAAAATTTTACAAACTATTTTTCATCTGTCCCTAAAAAACAATGCTAGGCATATTACAGCTAGGTTTTAAAAGCTTCGGAAAAGAGATGATTCTTGTTCTGGGTGTATCCTTTCATTTCGGAATGCGTATATTCTTACCATGTTTTAACGGATTCGTCTCCCCAATTTTATTTCCGATAAAGGAAATACAAATTCATGCTTTCGAAACTCTCTTTAAGATCGCTTTCACGCTTGGGGTGCTTCGAGGGAGGGCCTCATTCGATATCACGATACACTCTGTCGATAACCCTTGGCGAATGACGCTCTAGCTTTCCCAGGGAGATTTCCAGCAGCATCTCGATTTTCTCCTTTTTTTCTTTTATTTGATTATCATTTTCTTTTTAGGCGTATGATGCACTGATTTCGCTAAACAGAAAATTGCCAGGTATACTTGAGCGATATATTCCGGGATTTGCTTATCTTCCGCGGACACGGGATAGTTAGTGTGTCGTTACACGGCCCATTGCTGCTCTGATATACTCTCATGTATCGCGTCTCTATCAGATGTGGTACTTATCGCAGGCTGCTGTTTCACAGAGCCTTTGCCGCTTCCCAGAATAGGAAGCGTCATGTGTTTCCACTGTTTAATTCCATTTCACGGATACCCCTTGTTCTGTGCGTACGGCCATCCATCTTCAACACGTGATTGTCGCCATAGAGTTGCAAAAGTACTCGTTCAATCTGTCGCTTAAAACGAATATGCATTGATAAGAACATAATTCACCACCTTCGTCGTCCATGACCAAATTTCTGAGTCACGATGATTGACGTCCGTAGATCACCTCTAAAACAGTAAATACCGATGTACTATAAATGAAGCACGATAATCAAACAATAAATTTAATTTGTATGAATGTTTTGCTATAAATTAAAGATGGAGAAGTTTTTATGGTTCGAATGTTTTCCTGATAAATAATTATGGGAAATAATATTATTTTATTTCCTTTTTATTTTATTTTTAGAAGAATGATGCACTGATTTCGATAAACAGAAAATTGTTAGGTATACTTGAGCAATATATTTCGGGATTCGTTCATCTGGCTCGATATGGTCGACATCGAGTTGCAAATGAGCTCATTTAATCTGTCGCTTGAAACGATTTTCCATTGATAAGAACATAATTCACCACATTCGTCGCAGCGACGAAGCAAAAGACCTCCTCCCCACGGACTTGGCCTCCCATTTCCAGAATTACTGTTTAAACTTGAGGAACATTACGACCACGAATCTACTTTATGTGCCCCAGTCAGGATCAGAGAACAGAATGGTCTTGACTTGTTTGGCCTCTTCAGCTATAACTTCACGCTTTCAGAACTGATCTATCACGTCTCAAACGCAGTTATAAAGAATGCAATTAATGAAAATATGAAGCTGAAAATAAGTTATTACAAATTTGTTATTTGTTAACAAAAGTGCTACTCATATCCACTGACACAAGACAATGTGTCTTTACACGACCGATTGCTGCTCTGATAAATCTCAAGTATCGTGTCTCTCAGATGTGTCACTTACCGCAAAGTGCAGCTTCGCAGATTCTTTGTTTCCCAGAATACGAAGCGACATTTGTTTGCACTGTTTAACTCTTTCCCGGATACATCTTGTACGTGGAGCCATACATCTTCAATACATGATTGTCGTCACCGAGTTGCAAAAGCACTCGTTGAATTAAAACGAATATGCATTCATAAGAAATTAATTCCTCACCTTCGTCACCCATGACCAAATTTCTGAATCACGATGATTGACGTCCGTGGATCACCTTTAAATGAAGAGTTGCTGAGGTACTAAAAATGAAGCACGTTAATCCAACAATAAATTTAAAAAATTAAACTCCTCGTAGCAATAGCCCAACTTGGGGGTCAGGACCTACGATGCCACACTCCGTTTTCAAAACCAAGGGGAATGGGGTGCGAAGCATATGGCACAGTTAGGTGGCCAACCTTACGTGGAATCCCCAGTGTTTAGACCTAAAGCATGTTTGGTCCTCAGTTTGTTTATCTACTGAAGGGATAAATTGCTGAGTCAACCTTGCCCAGCCCGGGGAGCAAACTTCGGATTTGTATTGAGGGAGAGCGACGCGCTAGCCCCACGCCACTGGGTTTCAATAATAAATTTAATTTATATAAATTTTTTGATTCGCTATAAACTGGTGATCTAGAAGATTTTATTTGGTTCAATTTTCCCCTGTTAGATTATTAAGTGACTTTAAATATTTTTTTTATTTGATTTTGATTTTAATTTTAATTTTAAGAGATTGGCCAACTGATTTTGTTAAACAGAAAAGTACAAAGAATACTGGAACGTTATATTCTGGAATTTGTTTATCTTCCATGAACGAGATAGTATCATTACGCGGACCATTGCTTCTTCCCTATACTGCCGAACGATGACCGAATGATTAAGGCGCTGATCTTTGGTACCCGAGGTCGTGAGTTCGAATCCCACTCTGGCATAGATCTTCTCAGCCGTTCGAAATAGGCTTTAAGCAGTAGGTTCCGGTCTTATTAGAGCTCGTGTTGCAAAAACTAGACGGTAGATCTCGAAACCAAACAAACAAAAAAAATATATCCCATATACTCACATTACACCCATGTACTTGCACTTATTGAAAGGTGCTCTTTCACAGACCTTTTGTCATTTCCAAAAATAGTATGCTCAATGATGTCCAAATGGATAAGCTCTGTTCTTGGGTTCATGGGTTCGAATCCCATGTCAGTTAGTAGCCGTTCGGTATCAGATTTTATAGGCCCCAGTCTCATGAATACTAGTGTAGCAAAAACATAGACTGCAGCACTCCAAGCCAAACCAAACCTAGATTTGCAAGATGGGATTGTTGACATCGAGTTGCAAATGCGCTCGTTTAATATGTCGCTTAAAACGAATGTCAATTGATAAAGTCAGTCACGGATGTTATTATCCGTTGTGTATCAGCTTTAGTAGGCCCCAGTCTCACCAATACTAGTGTAGCAAAAACAGACTGTAACACTCCAAGCCAAACCAAACTGAGAATGGGAAGACGAGATGGTCAACATCGAATTGCAAATGCGCTATTTTAATCTGTCGCTTGAAACGAATTTCTATTGATAAGAACATAATTCACCACATTCGTAGCAGCGACCAAGCAAAAGACCTCCTCCCCGTCGACTTGTCCTCCCATTTCCAGAATTACAGTTTAAACTTGAGGCACATTGCGACCACGATCCTACTTTATGGGCCCCAGCAGGATCAGAGAACAGAAGGGTCTTTGACTATCTTGGGCTCTCCAGCTACGACTGCAAGCTTTCAGAACTGATCTATCACGTCTCAAACGTAGTTATAAAGAATGCAATTCATGAAAATATGAAGCTGAAAAAAAAATTATTACAAATTTGTTGTTTGTTAACAAAATGGTACTCATATAGAGACATTTATCTTCGAGTTAGATGAGTTTGAAATTCCTGGTCTTATAGACCTCCGTCGTTTGTGAGGTATGCACTTAGAGATTTTTAAGATTATTTCCCCTTTAAATAATTTACATCATCTTAACATATTGATGTATTCAATGCAGTTTGCTCTATTACCATCCACCATTACTGCAGTGTTTTTCCCAACTGTTTCTGCTTAAAAAATTTCTATCACTGTTAATTGCTTCTCTAGAGTTGACAGTGTAATACCAAATGTTATTTTAGCGGTTCATAAAGCATGCTACTAGTACGTAACACCACCGAAATCTGTGTTGCTTTGTATGCAGTCAATTGAGTCCTCATTTCCGATTCTTCACACTTTTACTAAATAGAGTAGACTGTCGATTAACTCATATCGGTTTATCAGAGACAACAACAACAACAAAAAAAAAATAAAATAAAAACTCTACCGAAGAGTGATTTACATAGAAAGAAGGTTTAAAAAGGTTAGGCTGTCATGAAAATGTGGACGAGAAAGTATTGCAGCAATGAATTAACTAAAGTCCGAAATTGAAATGTTACGAAGTTTTCAGAGACGATGATTTCGTGTCACGTGTCGCTTGTGGTTCAGAAGAAACAAGGAGTTTCAAAGAATGGCCTGATTATGATGAAGAAAATCTTGTATTTCATCAAAAATTAACTCACAGTGACGCATTAGTACACAATGAGGCGTTACTAGATAGCTAAGAATAGAAAAATGATAGCACTCTTAAAAATAATATTGAGAAATTTAAATAATCAAATTTGTCGAAGAGCAAATGAAAAACGAAAGCAAACTTCCATCATTTCATTCTTCACATAGCAATGTGGCACTACATTTCTTTTTGTGTTGTACTAATTGTAAATTGAAATATTATTGAGATTTGGTCAAACTGTTTCTTTTGCAGTAAATTATTAATGCCCTAATGTATAAAAAATTCACATTTACAATTATATTATCAAAATATTTCTTGCAAAATTTGTATATTTTGATTAACGGTATATTCGCTTACCTCGAACAAGACATTTCCGGACAATCCAGATTAACCGAAAGTCTAGTATATTTTCTTATTGTCAAGAAAATTTTGATATGCTTTACTTATTGATACCTCTCGTACATGAAATTCCAAGACAGCATGCCTGAGAATAAAAAAAAATAAATAAAAACATAAAACAAAGAAACAAGATTTCAAAATCTACCCCACGTACTATTTTCTTAAACACAGACTTAGTTGCTGCATAAATATTTCTCCCCAATGTTTTGGCAGTGACGTTCATGTCTTGCATTTCAAAGTGCCGACGAGCAGATTTCACTTTTTTCTCCCTCTTCTGACTGCTAGGGATTAGCCAGAAAGGAAAGGCGTCTATCTTCAGATGTTTGTTTAAAATTGTTCCCGGGATACGAAGTACGCTAATAAGGGAAAGCTTCCAAGAATTCAAGTTACAGCTGAACAGTTACCAAGCTGAATTTCTTCAGACAGAAGCCACGTTCAGCTTGACAGCGTAGTAACTAAGTAGACGGCTAATAGGCTTGAAGCATCTGTCAGGCTTTCTTTTAAATCAGGCTATTAGATCACTCTAATAGCCTACTCTCATAATTTTGACTAATCTTTTGAAGAATGGATCTCTTTGCTTTCGGTAAACATCTTTTGAAGAGTCTTTTATTTTTAACACGATTTCAGACTCTACATATAGATCAGAGCTTCTTAAACTAAAGGTTGCGGTACCAAATGGGGTAGCAATACGAAGTATTGAAGTCATGAAAATTTAATTTAGACACAGAAATTTATAGAAACCTTAGTTGTAATATTTTTTTTCTCCCTCAATATCACATACTTGTGTGAATCGACTTTTTCAGCTATAATGCTTTTTAAACCCAGTTACCATTTAACGCTGAAAATGCTTTATTTCCAGTAATGTCAAATTTTGTACCAAGCTTTCATTGCCATGCAGCTGTTTTGATCACCAACTGTGACACTATTGCATCCGTCTCATTAAAACGGGATTTCCTAGCATTAATTTCTATATACTGAAGGCAAGTACTCAGTCAACTCCTTCTATTTATATATAAATTATTCAAAGAAAAATATTTATGGTTATATCTCTCATTTTATATTTAATATTTAAGGTCACGAAAAAACGTTGATGGATAAAAAGGGTTAAGAATGAAAAAAAATTTAAATAGTACTGATACGTATAAAGGATAGCAACGATTTTAAATTTCCCGCTTATGTCTTTTTTCTACTGTCTCTTTAGTGAAGCTCGACGTTATATATTTCTATCTACAGTCAAAGAAAAAGTCGTACACTAAGCTTTATATGCTCAGTTTAAAGCAACTCTAAATTATAAAAAATGTATGATCTTTGGTAGCTCACTCACAAAGGTATCGATCTCATAATCGGAGAGTTGAGAATTCGAGACTCAAGTTGGTCAAATATACGCCGTGTCATAAGGACGGCTGATGTAAACAAAATGGATTTTTGGTTACAGTGTCCACTAAGATCCCAAACTGTAGCTCTAGGGGATCTTCTGCTTGGTCCCTGATCCTAAATAACGTGGACCCACTTTGTTTGTGTTGTCTTAGGGAGTAATGTTGACATCCTATATGGATTTCCCATTATAAAATGGCCAACAAATATTTGCGACTTGGTTGTGTCAAATGCTATAAGTGCATGGGCACCCGCATTAGAAATTATAACTTTCGAAAAATGTCTTGTAGTCTGAATTTTTCTTCCGTGGATCGAATTTCCAAAATTTTATAATTAATATAATTTCATTCAATGGACGGATTTGCAATAGACTATTTTATAAATTGTTTTAGATATCGGCTTCTTATTACTGGAGCTGGGAGTATGAATAAGGAGGTAAAACTACACAATTGTACGATTCTTGAAAGCTTTTTTTCAATTTAAATAAATGCTTCCAGAATCTTTGCTTGTCATATGATACATTTTTGGTAAATGATTAAAAAGCTTTTCTTGTTGCTCAAAGCATTTTTTACCTTTCAGAGTATGACTTTTGAGAAAAATGTCTGTGAGCAACATCTAGAGACTAAAAATGTCCTTTGACGATAGTGAAAACATCATTTGGTAATCAAGAGCAATTTCTGAAACTCAATTTAAAATATAAAATTTATTTATCGAAATGTACAATCTAATAAAAAGCATATATAAACCAAATATTTTTTCTTTTTTGAACTGTGCCTGTACCTGACCTATTGGTCATAGGTGGACAAGCAGCTTAATAAAACGTACGATAAAAGGATGACAAAAACAATTCTCAAAAACTTAATCATCAACACCAATTGTAAATCAATCAAGAACAGCAACGTATAAGCTCTCCAATCATATGTATGCCACGGTCATATAGGAGGTAGATATCTGTATTTGTCAGTATACAGGTGGCTCTGTAAGAAACAAGTACGTGGCAAGCCTAAAGCAAGTCACACCAACAGCTCTGGGCAAAGACCTGGACATTATTACTGAATTATTGACTAGAAAGTTTCACTTTTTCCTAGTACTTTCTCTGTATACTGGCTGAAACGACAAGGTTCAATAGAGAGGGATATATAACACTTTATATGCTGGAAAAGCAAAAGAGGATGTAGTTGCATTGTTTCAGATACATTCATAGCCAGCATATCTGCCTGCTTATTTCCATATATCCCTCAGTGATTTGGAATCCAAAGCAGTGCAATGCAGTTCATGACTTTCAGCAGTTTATCTATCTTTGCCTTCAAGTTCCTATAAAACTTATAGTATTCATACTGATTAAAAGCAGTTAAGGTCATAATTATCATCCTCTAATCAACAAAAAAGACGTTTTTATTTCAACCTCAAAGTAGTCAAAGTGTTTTTCTATGAAGCAAGGTAATGTAAAATATGTAGAGTATATACCATATCCAGCATTTCTAATAGCCGAACCATCAGTATAGACATATAATGAAGAACCAACGGTTTCATGAATAGTAGTTAAATCAGTGTACTTCAATTCAGGATCAAGAAAAGATTTCTTGTTAACATCAGAGACAAGGTTTAAATAGTTCTAAGCAAGTTTAAATTTTTCAGGGGTTGGTTGGTTGTTTGATACTTAATGGCACTGAATTTACAAGGGACATATTGTGCCAAACACAGGGTTAAAAATTTTTCAAAGGACATTAAGGGAAAGGAAAATTAGTTGAATAATAAAAGTGTAGGATATTATGTAGATCTTTTATACAACAAAGAAAGTTTTTAGATTTTCAAACTCTAAACAACCGACCAGTAGTGACTCAAAATTGTCCTTTCTTCTCAAGAAAGTTTCAACAAGGTTTAAAGCCATTCTAGTGTCCCACAAGAGATTCAACCAAGTTTGAATTTCCTTCTGAGCTATTGGTGTAAATTTTGTACCTCGATTAAAGAATTTCAGGACACGATTTTGGAATATATCCTGTCTTTTCGATTGATTAGCTAAATATGTTTTTGTTATTTCTCATATGAAATGGCAACAGTAACATGTGAGAAAATAAACCTGATACTGACATTGATTTAAATGTTTTTCTTCGTTTATCTCGTTGCTGTTAAAAAAATAGAAATTTCGTATGTAAAAATTTAAAAAAAAAAAAGAAAATCTTCTTTAATAGCAAATTTTGGGGAAATAAATTTTGTTTTCTGAGCACAGTACTTTCGAAACTTAGTTCATTATTTGTAATACATTTTCTATACCAATATTCATTCTTTTCTTTTTACTGTGCACGATAACATCAATAGTAGTGTGACGTCGCTACACCCCATTCGCTCCACAAAGAGGTTTTGTTAAAGCCCAGGCCAAGGTGACTTTCTACATGGGTTTTTGATACTGTACTACAAAGGGTTTTTGCTTCAACATACCTTGAGATGTCCAAGTTGATTAGAACTTCGGACGTGACGCCGAAATATCATACTGTGAGTCGCTAACGAAAGAACAAATCGGAGGCTAGCAGGACGGCTAAGAGGGAAGAAAAAGCTAATGGGAAGAGGCGAAAGTCAGGCGGCGCGAGTTTCTCGCCAGAAAGTCTCTAGGACGAGAACGAGCGGAGGCTTCGACTTGTGGCTGTTGGTTTTTTGGAGAGCTTTTCTCCAGTTTTGTGTGGGTCTCAAGGAGTCCCAGTTGTACCCCTGTACAATGGTATATGTCGGCACCTGGCCTGAAATTGTTCTTTTTTTAGGTTCGCCTCGAACCTGGGACTTTTAGGTCGGCTCCAGCTCACCTGAGCCTTGTGATTTCCTTTCGGAAAACTTGTACATAACTTCTATTTAATCAAGAATAAACGTTGTTATTGTTCCAATCTGTACGTCGTGTCATAAACACTTCGAGACCCACACGCTGCCCGAGGATCCCGTGACGCTGCAGTAGTAAACATCATAGAAACGGGTACGATTTAACATAGTCGCTGTAAACAGGACGATCTTTAGAGTCGTTAAAATAAAACCGAGGACGATTTCGACTCATTTCTTTTTAGGTCTTTGAAGAAAATTAGTTAAATGAATTTTATTTTTTGGTGTAAATCACGTTTATATGCATGCAGTTGTTTGAGGGACTGGATTATAACCAGATTAACTTCTTAAGATGAAAAACATGACCAAAAAAGCCTGAATTTCGTTTGAATAATTAATGCGATTATGTGCCGCCCTGAATGAAAAATGAAATAAAATTTGTTCTTAAGATAACCATGTTATTTAAAATATATGTTTAATATACGATTAAGTATATGTTTAAAATATACTTAATCAGAGTTATTAAGTTAAGATAACAAAGACATTTTTCATTCAGGTAAATAAGATAAGATAACGAGGTCTCTGAAAGATAGTTCTCCAATAATTTGACTATTTAGATACCTCTGAGGGGGTTCGTAACAAATTAAAATTGATCTGAAATTACGCGTACAATGCTAGAGGATTATCAAATGTTTGATATAAACTTTACAAAATGTGATCTATTTTTTGTATTTACGATAGATAAAAAGGAATAACAATAAATAAATTGGTAATGTTTTTTTTGTCTTCGAAAAAATATAGTATAGAAATATAATAAAATAATCCAACTATCTTAATGAATAATAACTTGAGAAAACTATAAAGTAAAAGACTCTGTCTGTTACTTTATAGTTTTCCCTTACTTTATAGTGACTGTGTCTAATTAAAAACCTAACCTTTTTTACGTTCATGGTGCAAAATTCATGCAAAGGTTTCTTGGTTTTCTTTCTTATAGCTCGTCAATAATACTAGCATTTAGCCAGTCATATGACGGAATCAGTAAAATTTTTAATTTTACAGAATTATAAGTATTCTATGAGGCAGGTAGAAAAACTGTTTATCTTTTGGCTGAGAATTATATGGTACACGCTCAATAATTTGTTTATCTTCAAACTCCTACTGTGGATGCAGTTTAGAATCCCGTTGACTTCATTTAGAAAGATAATTCAAAGTTTTTTTAACTACTTCGAAATTATCGTTATGTTCTTCCCATTTTTTTCCCACAGTAATTAATGGAAGTAAAGGAATGAAACTATCATTTCCACTATACCCTAGAGGTAGACAGAATTTGTTGTCCATACCCATGATAAAATTTTCATTGCAACGAAAAACAGTCCATGATTAAATTTAAAATTATCACATATGTACTTAATCTCTTAGTTAAGCCAAATATGAAAGAAAATTATTTACGTAATATCTAAATTTGGGGATAAAAAGTATAAAAATAATGAAGACGATATTTAAGTATTTTAAAACAAGAAATTATTAAATGAGATGGTTAAAGGAATGACGTCATAATGCTAAAAAATGTTATTTTTACATATTTATTATGGGACAAATTGACAAATTTAATCGCCTGATCTTAACTGGGGAAAATAGAGCTAAAAATAATGGCATTAAATACTAGAAAAGGGGAATTCGAGGACAGACGGACAGATAACTTAGGCTATTATTATATAGGGGATATTAAAATAGATTTTTTTCAGTATAAATATAAAAATATAAAAATGTCTTATTTATTCATACTTTATGAGAGACCATTTAAAACATCAAAATCAAATTTAAAACGCTACGTAATATGTAGTTTAGAAGGGTTATTTTGCTTGATTTATGATCAGGCATTTGCTACGCTACTGTTCCAATAAGTTTTCCAAGGGCTTAATAAGTTTGGCAACCATTGATTTAGATTATGTCATAAATATTTTGTACTTAATTTTTTATTAAAGAAAAAAATCGTGATATCCGATGCCCATTTAATTTTTTTTCTATCTCTCGTCGTATCACATCTTGACATAGATTTTCTCCTAAAAAAGAGCCTTCAGCGTCCATTTCCGATTCCATTCCTCTCGATATAACAAGCAGTGGGCCTTCGCAGAAAAACTGAGTTAATCTGCGGTGCAGACGTTAATCCGCAACAGCTGAGAAACGACAGCTCCTGAAGTCCTGTCAGCGATGCTTGCCAAGATAGGACTCGATCCAGCTTCTTTGGAGAGCAGCGTGTTTCCTCGGAACACCCTGCCGACTTCGTATCCTGCGGATGAGACACACACAAAAAAATAAGAATAAATTATTCACTGTTTGGAAAGTACGTTGAAGTGTCTGTGCATAACACTTCGGAAAAGACAACACGTGAAACGTTTCGTTTGCTTTTTGGAAGGATTTTCGGCCCGCGAAAACAGAACTGAAGGCTGGTGAAGAATCTCGGATGGTGATACACCGAAGAGAGAATCTAATTATAGTTCATAACTAGATTATATGTTATAATTTTTCAGTCTAAGCAGGGCCGGATTATAGCACGGACACTTGGGCCACATGCCCTTGGCATGAAAATTTTAGGGGGCACGAAAATTTAGTCTAGTGCTTGAAACACATATTAAGTGGGGAAAAATTGCAAACTTACATTACCATCGTTAAATTTTAATAAATTATTGTACGAGGTAATTGTGTTTGTCATGGACTATATTGTTTCCTATCAACTTTACTTTTACTGTTATTTACCTGATAATTAATTCCATCAACAAACCTGGTGCTCTTTTTATCCTATGGGTTATTGCAGATTTATAAAACAGATTATTAGCAACGTACTACTACAAACCATTAAATCCTCTCATCAATTTAAATCATTTTTAATTCTATTATTATTTATTTTCTGCACCACAGAGCTTGTGAATGTGACAAGGTAAAAATTAAAAAAGGAGGTCACTCTAGGTCTTTAAAAGTCCTTAATTTTTAGCAGGGCGAAACAGAGATAAAAATGATTAGGTAAAATGAAAATTTGGTGTTTTTGGTTTTGAATATTACTCAAATGCTAATTTCTTAAATCTGTTTGTTAATTCAATATTATAATTTTTATATGACTGTAATTATGATAATAATTTTCGCTATAAATTTGCAGGGGTGGAAGGCACAAAAATTGGATTGTGCCGTGGGTACAAAAGTATCTTAGTCGGGCCCTGAGTCCAAATGACTAGCCTAGTGATTGCTTGGCTTTTATTAAGGACATAAGGACTGTTATTTATCACCGGATATTTGCACTACAGGTGAAAGACATGCATATAATGGAAAAACCTGCAGGAATTTTTATGAATTTCAAAATCTAAGGTTTGTGGTGTACTGCTGAAGTATTGAGCCTTTTTTAACAAGCATAATTCGTACTGTTTTGTACAGAAAACCTAAGTATATCCAAATAGTCATTTAAGAAAATTTATACTATGATATTTTAACACAATACTTTTTTATAATGTAAACAAACACCAAAAATCACTGTAAAATTTAAAAAATGACTAGGAAACTTAAATCTAGATAGACATATAGTACGATTAATATAAAATATGTAAAAATCATTTCTTTTTTTTTCCTATTTCGACAGTATTAGAATCCCAAGTAGAGTTATATACTGCTTTGTCATTGATATGAAGTATTTTATGATCATAATAAGCTCACTAATATATTATAAAACTGAAAAAGTATGAAACACTTGCTTTTTATGCAGGGTCTCTCTTTGAAACTGGAAGTTCTTAAAAAACCATTTTCATCGTAACCGTTTGTCGTGGACATGCACTTCCACTTACAAAAATGATTCAAATGAGATTGAGTTTCATTTTATGCTATATCTCAGGGGTGGCCAACCTGTGGTTCGCGAGCCACATGCGACTCTTTGAAGGATTATTTGTGGCTATCGGTAAATGTACCCTAGCTCCCTTTTCATTTTTGTGTTATTATATTAAAAAAATTATTATAACTGATGGAGCTCCGGTAATGCTGAGTAAAAAAAATAGGTCTTATTTGGCTTTTAAGAGATGATTCTCAAATTCCACAATTCATACCGATCCACTGCATAATTCACTGAGAACATCTCGTTACAAAATATTTAAAATTTCCTGATGTTATGAAAACAGTGCAACACATTGTAAATTACATTCGCACCAAAGCAAAAAATCATCGACAATTCAAAAATTTCCTTGAAAAATTTAAAGGACGAAGAACTTCCAAATGACATTCAATAAATATAATTCTCTTTACACAAACACAAAAAAATTAACACCTTTTTTGCATACCTTTTAAATGCGTATTTAATTGTGGCTCTCGAAATATTTCAAATTTTGAAAAATGGCTCGGACTATCAAGCAGCTTGGCCAGCCCTGCTATATATAAAAGATTACCTTTGTGGAAATAGTTAAATATAAATTTTATGCTGTCTCATCATCCCAATATTTATATTGCGTAAATTTTACTCTCATATAAACACAACATAGTAAGTTTCACTTCTGTGAGAGGTAAACATTAACCGTGATATTTAATTTGAAATTTTTGTCCTCGAAGGATTTAAAGATAAAATTATTTGAGATTAGAATCAGGGTGTAACGTTCTCTTAAAAAAAAAAGAGATTCCTCGACTATAAACGGTGGGTGTATATAGAGTAAAATGGAAATTATTCAGATTCAGCATGTATATTAAAATATTCTTCAAAAATCCTATGTAAATGTAAGTAAATTAATTATTTTATTGCCCATTTAAAGCATGTTTCCTTCATTCCAAGTGACTAACCTAATGATGAGTTGGATTTTATTAAGAACTTAAAGACTGATATTTCCCTCCTGATATTTGCCGAACGATGGCCGATTGGGTAGGGTGCTGGGCTTCGGTACCGGAGTTCGTGGGTTCGAATCCCACTGTGGCATGGATGTTCGTAGCCGTTTGGAATCGTCTTTAATCTGTAGCTTCCGGTCTCATTAACCCTCGTGTTGCAAAAAGTAGACCGTAGTACTCCAAGCCAAACCCACCTGATATTTGCCCTACAATTGAAAGTTGTCCATATTTACTGTTTGCCCCGATCTATGTGCATGAAGTATAATATGAGGATTGAGGAAAATAATTTTTTTGAATGTTAAACTCCTGTTTGGATAAACATTTTTTTAATCAAACCTCAGATTCAGAACAACAAATGTATATCTGAAAGATTATATAACACTTGATATATTACCTCATATACCAGTACAAAAAAAATTGCCTAATGGTATTAAATTTTAATTTTTGGCCTAAAGTTTCTTATCAGATTCTTATATCACCTTATTCAAAAATATTCAGTCCTTTTTTGTTTGTTTTTAATAACAAGCTGTTGGCTTTCTAAAACTTCTTCCTATTAAGTAAGAAGAGGGAAAATCAGTAATAGTGGTTCGGCAAAGAAAGTATTGTTCACGTATTGACCTTCTTTTATGTTACCAATCCCACTTTTTAAAACTTGCTATATGAAAATTTGTTTGACTGTGTGTCTGTAATGATAGAAAAGTTTAAAAAACTAACTTAAATAGTTTGATTCTAGAAGAAAGTATGCTTATAGTGTGTCTTGTCACTTGATAACATGTGAACATATTTTGTTCTGATAATCTTCCTATAAAGGCATTCAATACTTTTACCTATCATGGTTTTGATGGGAAAAATATATTGAGTGAAATATTCCCCTGTATATATTAATGATATATGAAAATAATAGAGTCTAACTTCCGTTATGACTACACTAGATGTTCGCCCAGACCAAGAATGGCAATTACATTGCCCAGCCTGCTAAATTTGGCAAGCCAAAAAATATCAGCTATCAATAAATAAAAATTATACATGTATCATGTATTACATATACGAACGTAAAGTACTAGTAACTCAATTTTTTTGATTTTGACACTTTGGTGAAATGCTATTTGCCATCTTTGGTCTAGACATTCTCTGTTCATCTCGAGCTTATTCTTGATATACTTTAATGTTCATCGATGATGAATCACCGAAACATAATTAATTCACCTCTCCCAAATGACTATTTGATCATCGTTAACTTCTTTAAAATTTCAAAGATATCTATCGAAAAGTCAGTACCGGCTTCGTTGAGAACCCTTGAACCAAAGGTTAGACATTACTAGTATAGAAATATTAGAGAATACAGGGGAGGGATATACTTTAGAGCAAAGGTAGGTATGACGACTTCAATGATCTTGAGTGAAGAAATAGCGTGAAGAAGGATCACAAACACAATAGAATTGGAAATCACTTTTATTTTTTCTGGAGTAAATACGGGGTATATACAGTATATACAAAGGGATTCTAATTCTCCCAAAACAAGTCGAAATGTAAAGGATTTTTTCTGGCAGTGAATTACCACGACGATTACAGTCCGAAAAGTAGGATTAAATAATCTCATAAATAGGGAGGCCTTTTCAGGGTGCAATGCAAACCCAATCTATCCCCCGTTCGGTGTCCGAGACCCTGCCGTTCCTTATGTGAGCGGGCTTTACGAGTCTCCCGAACGCAATCACTAAAAAGCTGGTTCTGGTCAAAAATTGCGGAAGCCTCCACGAGGTCAAAGCACCTCCGTAGTGATTCTTGCCACATCCATACCAGGTACGGGATTGGAATCCGTGTTATCCTATATCTAAAGGCAGCACCCTACCCATTTCACCATTGTCTGACCTGTTCATTCGAGAAAGCTTAAAAAATATGAAAAATAATGTGTATATGATTTATATTAGTGTTAACGAACTGTTAAAATAAATTTTTATTTTAAATTTGTCTTTTTAAATCTCTATATGTTGTGGATATAGTTTTATATGAAAAAATATCTTTCTCTCGTTTTTTCTGAAAACTTTTATATAGAATGAGTACTATTGCATAAAGTGACCCCTCTTATGGATGAAAGGCTCTCACTTCTTTAGAGTGATAAAATATTCTTTATATGTCAGCAGTTTACGTTACTTTTATAATCTAATCTGACTTCGGAAAGGATTGGTCCTAAGTTAACCTCCCTTGCCCACTCTGCTCCAAAATGTTATGCAGTTGAGTACATTGGGTGTGAAAATGAAACAGGTTGTGGAACTTTAATAAAAGCATTTATTCATTAGGACATTAAATGTATGAGTTAAAGCCTTGCATCGTCACTTTCTCTGCGGGTGATACAAGATTACGATTTTATCGTACTTTTTTTCTCGCCGAATCCGCGAAAATTCTCAAACCGGGAATAATCATTTCTTATGCCGTGCATGCCTCGGTGCTTGGCGGTGAATTTGAATCCCGAAATCAGAGGAACGACTCACGTATCCATCACCAAGCTCTTATCGCAATTCATAAATTTGTAGTGCGTCACTTACACACAACACTAGCCGTTGATAAGCCGGGCCATTGTTATTCTATCAGCGGGCTCGCTTTCGGATAAGATCAGGATTTAATTCAGAAAGTACCCTATCCCAAGATTCCATGGGTGCGATAGCTGAGGGGAGGAGAGGGACGCCTACTTAGTCTCGCCTCAGGAAATTGGAAAAAAACCTTTGTCTTACACGGCTCCCGTAGCACATTTTGGTTAAATGGTGTTGAGGAAAGGGCAGATGAAGACATCGGGTGTCTCTAATGGGATTTTTAGAGATTGTGAAATGGAGGAAATGGATAAAGATTAGGCAGAAGCTAATGATGAAACAATTGAAGCGAGAAGCTACTGCCTTCAGATGCAGCTTAATATTGTTTTTGAGTGTATCTCATCGGCATGCTTTGCCCATTTCTCTGGATTGGCAATATCAGATAGAAGGTGAGAATACGAACCTCTCATTGTCTTGCATGTGATATATGAGGTGTGATATAAAAGTAAGGTGACGAAGCCTGCAGTGAAACGTATAAATTTTATTTATACAAACAGTACAACCTGATAGTACATACATAAGGTTATTTTTCGACATCGTTTTCATGTGGTTTCATAGACACTTGCAGCTTCGTAGTGTGACGCCTTTAATGTTCTTCAGTGAAGAAGTAGCTGGAATGAAGATCACAGGCTTAACAGAATTAGAAATCCCTTTTATTTCTGGATAAATAGTTGCTATGTACAAAGGGATTCTAATATCCCTAAATGCAAAGGGTTGTTGCTTGGATAACACATCCACAACACATCACAGTCGTAAAAGAAAATTAATTAATCTCACACAATGTATTGGCTTTTCCAGGGTGCAACGCGAACCCAATCAATTCCCCGTTTGGTGTCCGAGACCCTGCCTTCCTTATATGAGCGGACTTTAATAGTCTCCCGAACGTCATTGCTAAAAAGCTGGCTCCGGTCAAAAGTCGCGGAAGCCTCCACGAGGTTAAAGCACCTACGTAAAAAATGTCGAAAAGCCCCGAGTCGCAAAATTCTAGGTTTTTTATACCTAGGGGTCAGTTACTACCTAGATTCCAGTTAACTGAGAACTCCAGCTAAGATTACAGCTAGTTAATTAGTCGAATTCTCATTCGCTAGCTGTCCCGTTTCGGAATTCTCGAGGCAATGCTCTGGAATCATTAACGCGACCGATCAGCGCGTGACGCCTATCAACCGATTAGCCCTCGTGTGCAAAACAGTAGACCGTAGCGCTCCAAACCAAACCAAACCTATCAACCGAACTGTCAACATCCCAGACACTGCTTCGCCGTGCTATTGTAGTCTGTCAAACAGGTGGGACCCAGCTCAGATGATTTCGGTAGTTAGTGTACTGAACAAAGGGGGGGAGGCTTCACAGTGGGATGAGTTTCAATATTCCCTCCTAGTAAAAACCCTTTCCTAGAGTGTTCCCCCACGTTATCGAGAAGTTCAATCTCCTCTTCTAAATTGGCTCCGAGGTACTAATTCAGATAAGTAAAGAAATGAAAGTTGCTTGGAGAAAGGACTGTAGGAAAGTCAGTCGAAGATGTTGCAATGAAACAATATTAACATGGTTTGTTTCTGAGCACTTCCTACACCATTCTGTGGCATACAGATGAGACATTACACGCTCTCCGTAAGCTTTACCAACGGCTAGATAATTTAAGCCGAAGTTACACGATTCATTCATAAAAATCGAATAACTGGTCAGATTTCTTCACAAGATCAGTTTTTCAAAGGAGTCATCATTTGTGTTAACATTATAATTAGCAAGGTAGGGAACAGGTGGTTTTAATTCTGCATAGTTGCCGACTGATGTATCAGAATAACCGCACACTTCTAATTTCTCCATAACAGGTGAAACTCCGAGAATATTAGCCTCGTACTTTTGATCACTCTTCGTATAATGAACAGTGATGTAAAAAAATAAGCATAATTGATCTTTATAAGCAAACTTAAGTTATTTTAAACAGAAATGAAAGAAAATGTGATATTCGAGTGTAAAAGCATTGTAAGCGAAATCAGTAAGAAAATAGAATAGTGATATTTACTTCTATTACTAAGGATACGAAAAAATGCAAGCGTAATAGTTATATCACTAATTTGAAAACTAGCAAAAAATAATAATTATTAATATTAAAAAATGGAATGCTAGAGTTTACGGTTTACAGTAATCAATAGTTTGATTTGGTGTGGAGAACAATACTCTACATTTTAAATAAAAAGTCAAGCATAGAAAAAACCAAAAATTATATAAAAACATGGGTATTTTTGGACAAATTCCTCGCAGATTCAGGTATTTCTCATATCAGTGGATTAGGTTTTCGATCAACTCCTTGTAAAACATTGACGATGTTGATTGTCCCAGTGATTATTCTATGTTAGTAGTAGAATTCACCAAACTAACCGAAAAGATTCAGACAATTCTTTGCCAAATTGAAGTTATGGTCACTAATTTTTTTTTGTGGGGGGGATCGAAAAAGTGGGGTACTGGTTGAATTAATACAACATAGGAAAGCAGTGGTTTATTGCCAGATTTTAGGACGACTGGGAAGACAAAAAGAACGGTCATTTCTAGAGTCTTGTCATTTCTTGTCATCATTTATGACATCATCTGATCTCTGAGTGTTGTTGTGTTATTCAACATCTTCTGTAGTAATTTAAATGGAACGTGTTTGGTCTCTAAGCATTGAGGAGTTTTAGACTTATGTCTCGAATGGTCGACTTGTTACCCGGCGGGGGGATTAGCTGTTTTTAAATTTTCTTCTCAAGCAGGTGAGGCTGGCTTTACAATGACGTAGAGACATGAAGTCTAGGTTTGTGACATTATAACATGATGGAGTCATGTCTCTGATGGCTAGAAGAGACAAATTAATATTAAGGCATATATCCACCTAGACATCCCAGCCTATGATGGCTCCGTAAAAAATAAGTGATGCCATACTCATACAACGTCACTTCGGGAGTTTTAAAAACGGAAGCGAACCAGCTCTAGGGCCTTTTTGCGTTTTGGAACCAGGCTTCGATTGGAGAGCGACGTGTCCTCTAGAAAGAGGAAAGTTTTGGTGTGACTCGAGACGCGACTTAGTTTTTGTGGACTACGGGCTGTGAGCTAAGTCCTGATTGTTAGACGATCAGAGTCTAAGAAGAGAAGGTTTCTCTTCCTTTTGCAGCAAAGTTGCCAGAAAGTATTAGGTAGCTATTAGCTTCATCTCGACGATAAGCAACAGAAGAAGAACGGGTTTCTACATCTGACATCGGCAGTAGAAGAGCTCAGCACTGAGGATCTTTGTATATGTACATTGTACATATCCATTTCATCCAAGGCACATTCAATAAAGGAAATTTAATTGTACTGATTATCTTGTGGGGTCTCCCTTAGTACCTGGGCCCTTTAGTCTAAGTTCTAAATACGTTACAGCATATAGTTCCGACATAGTAGAGAGATTTCCATCTTTTGTCTGAATTGTAAAACTAAGAGGCCTAAACACTATTAAATGCTATTTTACAACTCAGGCGAAAACCTTTTTTCGAGGAGTGGATCGGAAACAAGGTCTACTGATATGACAAATGGGATAATTGCCTGAATTTTCCCAACGATTATGCCAAAAAGTAACTATGTTTGCACATAATTTTTAGTAATAATTTCCCTTTCTTCTCTAAGCTTATGTTTTATTTATAGTTCATCGTACCTTGAATAAAAAAGACCTTCGTGTTTTAATAAAATTACCATTTTTTTATTGGATGATAAACAAATGTATAGTGAGCTTTTCTTCAAAACTGGAGTTCAACTTTCCAGCCAATAGGCAGGGTTTAAGCAGTAATCGTCTTGTAAAAAGTTAATTGTAGAAATGTAAACTAAATTACTAGTATCAACAATTGAGATTTTAGGTTGAAGTCACTTTAAGATGTTCACGGTTATATATATATATATATATATATATATATATATATATATATATATATATATATATATTGTCTCTTATCTCTATTCCAAACCATAGTATCTATGACTGATTTCCAGATTTTAGATTTCTGTTAAGGTCTTATCACACACCAACCCATACACGTTGAAAAAGCATTGGATTTAATTTTAGATTCCTTTTCTCAACTAAGAATGCATAAATTTCTTGTGTCATAGTTAAAATTTTCATACGCTTTATTTGGTCCAAGTTAACGTGGGAAAATAACATTAATCAGTTGAAACCTTTTAATAAAGTGCCTACTATGAAGAATGCACGAGATATCTACGCATTCTTCATCGGGAAAAGGAATTGTATACAAAATCCGTTGCTTTTTCAGCACGTAAAGTTATCCTGTGATAAGGCCTTCATTTGGTTGGAACCCCAGTCATAAACTTTTTACTACACTTGTATTTACTAGATCAGCTCCTTTCAAACTGCATCCAGCTGATCTCCGGAACAGAAGTTCGTGGGTTCGAATCCCATTGTAGCATGGATGTTCGTAGCCGTTCGAAATCGGCTGTAAGTCATTAGCTCTCGCGTTGCAAGCAAAAAAAGTAGACGCAGTGTTGTAAACCAAACCACACCTCAAACTGAATCCTCACACAAACTTGGGTATCACAATCAAGCGTGCTATTGCAATAATCAAGAGAAAATGTGAAATTATTAAAGGTGGCACGATGATACTTAAAATATGAAATTTAAGTTGTTTACTTGCACGACTGTGGCATTTTCAAATAGTTATAAGTTGTTATAGTCTTGATAAATATAAATGTTATATTTATCACGACTCATACTCTACATATAAGGTTGACAAACTGGGTCCCATGGCGAAAAAAGTTTGAGAACTAGAACAGGACCAACAGTCTAATGCCAGTTGGGCACGATTTGAAGCATCGATTTCAAAAGAGTAATTCGAAATCAATGACTCCGGTAGACTTTAGCCCGTTTAGTGTCGTTCTAAAGTATTATATATAAGCACGGAGTGTCAGATCAACTTGACAAATTCGGTAAGGTTTGAGAAAAAGCTCATTAAAAACAAAATAGGGATGATATCTACAAAATTCAATAAGAAGCATATTTCAAAATAAAGTGAGAACAAATTATTGTCATTTGTATTTTCAATATTTGTTGAAAATCCTATGATTTACATAAATATAAAACATTATGAAAATCAGAAAATCAATTTTTTTTTTTTGCACTCTAGAAAAACCATGGTTTGGTCATAGATTTATACACATCACATAGTATGATGCATAAATTTTGGGATTATGGCCTCAAGAAAATGTCAACTGTAGAATTTCTATCTTATCACCATAGCATATACACAGTTTTAGCACTTACTAGAGTATAATATAACAAACAGTAAAATTCATAAGCAGTTTTTTTATTATTTTCCAAAGAAATTAAACTATTTATAATGTTTTATAATTTTTTTACGATAGGGTCATCTCGTGATAAAATTAAGGTGCCATCATATTTGAAGCGATATATCGCCGTTGGCACTTTTCGCAAGTGTTGCGAACAATGGTGTATCTTTGTTCAGCTCTAAAACGGTAAAAGTTCCAAAGTCATTGAGTTATAAAACTGGAGTCATTCATTGTTTTACATTTTGGGTCATTATTCAGCCACCGTGCGGTGAAAGCATGCTACTGCGTAAAGGAAAAAATAAATAGAATGATGACTTAGTACATAAATCTTCCCAATCCTATTTTGCAACGTGTGTAATCACTTAATTCGATTCATATTCGATCGAGAATTTATGAGGCTAATTCCGAACAGAATCAATCACACACACACACACACACACACACACACACATATCTATCTTCTTATCTATCTATATCTTGCTCTCTCTCTGTATATATATATATATATATATATATATATATATATATATATATATATATATATATATATATATATATAATCATCTATAATATACATGGCTGTAACTAGGTCCTTTAGCGCCCTTGGCAAAAAACTAACTGCGCCCCTGCCACCAAACATAATGAAAAAATACTTATGTTTAATACACACACACATATATATATATATATATATATATATATATATATATATATATATATATATATATATATATATATATATATATATATATATATATATATATATATATATATATATATATATATATATATATATATATATATATTCAGAATGAACTGACAAAATATTTTGCTAATTCTTAAAATGTTCTTAGCATATTAAATTAAAAAAAAATTTCTGTTTTTTCTTATTAACATTTAAATATTTCTTAATAGATTGGGAGTATAATTTTGCTGATAAAGTGAGTAGTTTATTTGAGGGGATTATTTTTTATTTAAAAGTTGAATTTTCATAAAAAAAATTGGCAAATTTTTAAATTTTCAATCTAATTTTAATAACTTTAATAAATTAAAAATTGAAAACGAATACTTGGAATTACATTAAGATCTATTAAGAGTGTTTGGTAAATATTTGTAAGAATAATCTATAACAGTTAAATCTCTAGAAGCATTTCGAAAAATAAGAAATTTCATAAAAATAATTTTAAACATATTGGATTTTATAATAAAAAAAGGTATTTTTCAACTTTTCCTTATTTCCTTGTGGGATGAATCGTCCTCTTTCGGAACTCATTTTTCTCACGGTGCAGCACCCCTAAGACTGATGCGCCCATGGCAAATGCCATATTTGCCAAGCGCTAGTTACTGCTCTGATAATATATATATATATATATATATATATATATATATATATATATATATATTACACCGGGATAATAAATGAAACCAATACCTTAAAGTTGTAACCTGTTAGCTTGGTTTACTACTGACTTTTTAAGTGTTAAACATTCCTATATGTTTGTTAAAACACTACAGTTAATCTTTTATTACAGGAATTGGTTTGCTGTGGAGTGCTACGGTCTACTTTTTGCAACACGAGGGCTAAGGAGACCGGGACCTACAGCTTAAAGCCGATTCCGAAAGGCTACGAACATCCATGCCACTGTGGGATTCGGCCCCACGACCTCCGGTACCGAAGGTCAGTACCCTAACCAATCGGCTATCGTTCGGTCTTTTATTACAGGAAGTATGATTAGATGGGATCCAGTTTTAAAACTGATTTCGAACGTCTACGAATATTTATACCATCTGTGGGATTGGAAACTCACGGAAAATGTATTAGAGATTACAGGTGATTTTTTTAATATCTTAATCAAAATTTCAAGATTTTTTCCTCTAATCAAGGATAGGTTAATAGTTTAATTACAGTAATTCGAGGTTGAAATCAATTTAGCAACATCTCTTTTAACGGAGAGAGTTACATTCCCTGATTATACACAGGAGTGTATACTCAAGTGTATGTATAATAAACTCTAAAATCCATTCCATGCCTTTTACTGTATAACAGACATTGGTACCTGATTTCAACTTGAAATTACATCAATTAATCGACTAACCGATTCTTCTAAAAAGGAGAGTATATTTTTAATTTTCGAAATTTTGAATTGAAATATTTTGGCAATTTTTGTCACAAAGAAGTGAGATTTTTTGTGTTAGAGTTCTAAGGACAGGTTTCAATTTTTTTTCTAAATATAATTAGGAAGATATATTAATTTATGTTTTATAATTTTTGAAAATCGATTTTTTTTTATTTAAAAATGTTATAAAAGAAATTTTTATTTAATTTTTGTAATTGAATATGCTTACAACCAAAGGTTGTAAAGAAAAAAACCTATTGAGGACTTTACTATTCATCATGGATATCCATACATACATACATAATTGGGTAAGAAACAATAGGAATGGTATTTATAATCTACAACTCGTTTTAAAGGTATCACCTTGTTATTGGGAGCTGCACCTTATTTTCCACCGAAAGGCGTCCGAAAAAGAGAAACGCAATGCGGCCGTACTTGATTTTGAATCCTCTGAGTCAACACCCATTCGCTACGCGTCTCAGTTGACAGCTACCCGATATTAGAGGCATCTGCAGGGGAGCATACCCTCCCCCCCCATCAATATGCACTCGAACGAACCAGATCGTCTTGGAGCATTCTGAGCACGTATTCTCAGTCACGGGACGTTCTCCAAGTTCTGGCGCGCTTTATGTGACTTCTGGCGCTTTCGACATTCGATAAGAAGAGAAAAATAACTTCTTTTCGAATTCCGGTTACTTCCAGAAAATACGATCTTCCGAAAACAGACGTGCTACCTGAAATTGAATGCTGGTAAGAGAGTACAGCAAAGTTGAGAGGTGTCCCTCCCTTTATGTTGCTACGAAGGAAGGAATCCGAATATGCCTGTGAATAGAGTCATGTGCTGCACAGCTCTGAGGGAGAGGTCTTTGAAGTCTTGTTGCTCATTTCTCTATGCTTTAAGCGACTCACACACTATCAGTTAAACTGTAAAGTCTAACTGCACATTTGGACTGAGTAAAAAACTGAACGGGAAACTGAACTAAGAGGGTATGTGAAACGGAGATTTTCCATAAGTTTTTTCGCCAAATGATGGCCGAAAGGTTAGGGCCCTGAACTTAGGTTCTAGAGTTCGTGGGTTCGAATCCATTGCGGCATGCATGTTCGTGGCCGTTCTGAATCGGCTATTAAGCAGTAGATTCTGGTTCTCATTAGTCCTCGTATTACAAAATAGTAGACCGTAGTGCTCCAATCCAAACCTTAATTTTTTTCTTCGTTCTTGTCAGTTCCGTTGAGTGTGAATGGGGGACAAAAGGGATACATTAGTTCCAAAAACTAACCACCAGTTTTTTGAAGTACCAAAGGTTTGGTACGTAAACATTATTACTAGAAGCACCCGATTTTTTCGAATTGCTATTTTTATTCTCTCTTTTGTAAAAGAGGATCTATGGTTGTTACTTTTTTTACAACAAACTCACATCTTTCATCAGATTAATTAGCTTTTTACAGGCAACATTTTTTTAAATCTAGTTATAAGAATGTATAAGAATATTTTGTGTATACCAATTATTTTGTGTATCCCTCCCCCACTCTAA
This sequence comes from Pardosa pseudoannulata, assembly GCA_032207245.1. NCBI lineage: Eukaryota > Metazoa > Arthropoda > Arachnida > Araneae > Lycosidae > Pardosa > Pardosa pseudoannulata. The sequence goes on along the minus strand of CM063510.1, from coordinate 38,421,266 downwards.
AATTCAGGAAGTGACCGTTAAGTTTCAATAAAAGTCAAAAGAGCTTTTTATTTTTCGAAGTACCGGCCATGTCGAAAGCTAAGAGTGAACTAAATAAACTGTGTGTTTATACAGTTAATTTTTCATAAGAGGGTCCAATTGTTAAAGCAGTAGAAAAGAAGGAAAACTGACGTAAGCTGCATACTTTACACATAGCTTATTGTTCAGTTATGTCTTCACGGTATAACTGTACAGTTTAATTGTTTACGTATGGACTGTTTTAGATATTTAACCTCTATAAAGTCCTTATCGCACGCTAATCTGTTCGTGTAGAAAACGTAGTGGATTCAGTTAACAACTCATTTTCTCTATAAAAAATAGACGGATATTTCGAATGATAGTGAAAATTTTTCAGAGCATTTAAAGCGTTATCATACCTCAATCTGAACCAAAGTAAATCGATTCAAAAATTTTTAATATCACACGGTAAATCCGCGTACTTTTCATCGGGAAAGGGAATCGGAAACATTTTTTCTATGCTTGTACTCATCTTATAAAATTTTCTTTGTCCTAATATACAAAATAAAAACTTAGTATTTGTTTAGATCAGGGATGGGCAAACTCCGGCCTGCGGATAGAATTTTAAGTTGCCGGTCCGAGGCAAATTAAATATATATATATATATATATATATATATATACATTATATATCCATCTCCTTTTCTACTCTGCTTAAATATTATATCTCAAATTTATTATTTCACGCTCAGAAGATCAACGATATATTTGCTTCTTATATGTGAATAAGTGTTTTCAACTTTGAACCTTAGAAAAAATAATTTTGGATGTAGACTAACAGATGAGCATTTAGCATCGTTCCTTAAACCAGTATATCTCACTTCGAACCTCAGTATACTTTTAAAAATAAAATCGCAATTTCATTCACCTCATTTAAAACGTTAGGTACTTGTATATTGTTTTTAAAATTTTAGAAAAATTTATCTTGGCCCACCAAACTTGTTTTCTTCCGATTTTTGGGCCGCGGCCGAAAAATTTTGTCCATCCCTAATTTAGAGCATTGAGGGTTTTTTTTTTTTTTTTTTTTTTTTTTTTAACCAAAAATAATGGCGAAATTGAAACTAACTGCTTAAAGTCAATGCCAAAATTTTATATATTTATTATATTATATATTTATTTATATAATTTTATAATTTTATATATTTATTTACATTAAGCATTAGCTGTAAATTTTTGGTCTGAACAATAAATCATATTGAGAAATTTTTGCTTTTTTTCATTTGCTTCCCAACATTATTGTAAATTCCGATTGGAATTCTAACTCTATTCTTTTCTACCTCTCAGAAGGGAATGCGACATAACGTTCTATGATAATTATTTCTCGTCTGAATAAGTACCATCACCACTCTTATTTTGTAAAAATAATTTAGACTCACCCTGTAAACGGTTTTCGCTCAAGAAAACATTTCAAATCTAAGTAACCAGTATTTAATACAAAATCGATAATAAGCGGCTTTTTGTCTGGACCTACTGTAAATTCTTTACTTTTGTATAACTTTTGAATCTAACAAAACAAAACAGAGGCATATTTATTGAAATATCAATGTGTACCCAGACTTTAAATCTTTGAAATTTGCCGAGTGAAATGACGTGTTATGAATTTTAATAAGTATTATATATTCCTTTTCAAACTCGCTGTAATATTTTTATCATAGATGTAAGATCACCGATGACATCCACTTTTGAATAATTAAGTAAAAATTTGCTAAATATAGCACAGAAAGCCCTTTTTTATATTTATATACTATTCCACATTTCATTTCAGACATGGAAACAACACGAACTCGCTATTATGAAAAAGAAAGTCTGAGACAAAGACCGGGTAGAGCAGTGTAAGGTGAATAAATTTCTGGAAAGTCCTCTTGAGCATGTCCATTTTATGTTTTTTATGGATATCATGTTCAGAGAGTTCGCAGGCAACGGACCGAAGTCAAATATAAGAGGCACCGCCGGCAGTATTTTTTTTTTGTTGTCGTTGATCTAATCGCTGCCATATCTGTACATGTTTCAGATGCGTGTATGGCATCAATCATAACGTGCTGAAAGATAGTTTCATAGTCTAGTTCATTACACTTTCGTTTATACGTTGATGAGAATTTGAGGGCATCTGAAGGAAGAGTCTAAATGTGAAACCATCTCATGCATTCCCATTTAATTTCCCTTTTTTGCTATTATTATGATAAAAGAGATACAAAAGAGGCATTTTTCCAATCAACAATACGTTATGCATAAATTGATATAGAAAAAATGCTTTTTAAAAACTGAATCCTGGACTCATAAAAATCAAAGAAAAGTATTTCCTTGATTGTGATAGTGACAAATTGGATGGTGAAGTCTTTTAAAACAGAAGCATCCCAAATATAATCGTTGATTAATAGGGAAATATTACATTTCAATGAGGGTAAACCGTTTTGACTATTAGTTAGTCTTAAAATTTTACTAGATATTTGAATATGAATGTATAGTTTATTAAGAATGAAAGGGAATTTGTTTGAAGAAGAGTTACTCTTCAGAACACGCAACTGTGTCAAATTATGAATAAAGTCCTTGTGACATATCAACCCATATGTGTTGAAAGGCAACAGATTCAGTTTTCAACTCTTTTTCCCGATGTAGAATGTGCGGATTTCTCTGTGACAGGAAAAATGTTCAATCGATGATAGACCTAATGTTTCACCAAATTGAATCAAAAGAAATCGATTAAAAATTTTTAGTTATTGCACCAAAAATAAGCACAATATTCATCAGCAAAAGATATCCTAAAGTGAATCCATTGTTTCAATACCTATATATTGACGTGTCATAAGACCGTTACACATTGAGTTGGAATCGTATGCAACATCGAAAACCCGACCTTACTATATTTTAAAAAGTGCTGTAGGCAAGAAGACTTCAGTAGTAATTAATCCAATAGCTGACTTGCTACAGATTATCTTTTTAGTCTCTCCGATATTATTTTAAACTTCATCTTCATTGTTGCCGAACGATAGCCGAATGGTTAGGCACTCACCTTCGGATCCGGAGTTCGTGGGTTCGAGTCCCACTGTGGCATGGATGTTAGTAGCAGTTCGGAATCGGCTTTAAGCAGTAGGTCCCGGTCTCATTAGCCCTCGTGTTGCAAAAAAGTAGACCGTAGTGCTCCCAACTAACCAACATCTTCTTTGTTATAAAGTATAAGTAAAAAGTGACATATTATTTTTAAAACTCCTTTTCCCGATGTAGAATGCTCTGATTTCTCTGTGATATTAAAAATGTTCAAGCGATGAAAGGCCTTATGTCTCGTCAAATTGAATCAAAACAAATTGGTTGAAAATTTTTCGGTATTGCACCAGAAATACGACAATATTCATCAACAAAAGGTATCCTAAAATGAATTCTTTGTTTTTTTCAATATCTACATATTGACGTGTTATAACACAGTTACACATTGAGTTGGAATCGTATGCAACATCAAAAATCCGACCTTACTATATTTTAAAAAGTGTTGTAGAAGATCTCAGTAGTATTTAATCCATTACTCACTTACTACAGATTATCTTTTTAGTCATTCTGATATTATCTTAAACTTCATCTTCTTTGATATAAAGTATAAGTAAAAGATATAACTCATTTTTTTCATAACGTTCCAGATAACAAACGCAATAGCTGAATAGCAGGCAATAAATCTGCTTTTGATACCATAGTAATATGTTCAAATTCTATATCTTGTAGAAGTATTTGTAATTGTATAGAAATGACTTAAAGCAGGAGGTCTTGTGTAGTAAGAAAAACAAAATTGAGTGTAGTGCAAACCATCAAACCATCCGTGCAACAATGGATATAATAAAATATTATAACATCATTCTCTTCCGATACGCTGATTGCAAAAAGAGTGACAATGGAGACAGAAAATAATCATACTTGAATACAAAATGATGCTTCATAGATATCTACTCATATTGAAGCCCCACAATTTCATCACTTTTTTGTGTTGCAGCTTTTACATTATATTACCATTGGGTCATATAATTAGTTAATTGTATGCAGAAAATACAACAAATTTACTTGTGAGCGCTGTGAACTCTAGCCATTGTAAGGGGAGGAATATGGGAATGAATTAATGTGCAAAACTATGGTGGGAATGCACATCACTGCTTCTCATACCTAGATTCATTTTCTCTGTGCATAGTCTATGCTTGGAACATCCAACACCTCGCATCAGGAAACACTTGCTCCTCCATCCGCGCAGTAAAAGCATCTCGTTCGAGACCAACAAAGCGTTGAAGCATAACACCGCTGCAATCGCGCAACTGATCTCCGAAGAAAAACCGGAGATCATAAGAGGCTTGTACACGTATCAGACTTCCGTTTGGAGGCTTAAGTCGCATGATCTTGTTTGTAGAGTGACGCCGCAAACCGAAAAACGGCGCGATTGCTGGTGGCTGCTTATCTCTCTAGATTTCAGGAGTACTAATCTGTATTTTTCTCAATCCGTTGCCATCGTGCAGCTCACTCTCCAATAGTAACCTCCATGGGCTGTACGAAGGTTATCGAGAGATATCGAGCCTCGTTGCTAATGTCTGAAAAGCTTCAGAGGGTGGAGAAGACACGCCCGTTTGGTGTGTGCACAGCGCCTTCATTCGAAATTCTGCAACGGCTCATTTAACTAGTACTTATCTCTCGAATTTTCGGCAAAGAACTCAAAGGGTCTGTGCAACCCTCGACTAATAGTCGCTTTGGATGTCGATGATATCTGGAAAAGAGGATGCTGTTATTTGTTTATTTAAGTACTTTCGTTCGAAACATTGTATTATGAAAAGTGTCGTTTTGAATATTTGATGTCGCGCTGTGACAATATCTAATTTACCTGTGAACGGGGAAAATAGTATAACGTGCGACATCTGGTGTTGAGATTGAGAGAAGTTTTGAAGGATGAAAAGGCTTTGAGATGAACTGTTATTATTTTAAATGCATTTTATATAAAATTTTATATAATATATGTATTTTAATCACCATTGTACTTAAACTATTATAATGTTTAAAAGGAGCGTCTCCATTTCCAATTGCTTTCCCTTCGATATGAACGGATGTCCTTGGCCGCAAAAATATTGTGTTTTTTCCATCCCTAAACTCTCTCCTTTCTAATTTTTGTGTCACGAACTGCACTTATCCGCCCTTATCTTTCCTTTTTCTTATATGTATTTTATTTCTCACTTGTTGCTATTCATGCTTACTGAAAGAAACTCAGAAATGATGAGCTCGGCCCTTAGATTTCTGTTGACCCGTATACTGAAGATACTGAAGGTCCAATGTTCTCATATGAAGACATATCAGTTAATCTTTGTTATTGGACGGCAGATGTAAGAAAATTCTTGATAGGTTTTGCCCCTTCACATACATATTCCATTTAATATCAATTATGTTCCTGTTTGCGGAAAAATTATATGGAGTATTAGCACTTTCAGTTGTGTGTAAATAAATATGAGTTCTTTGTACCGTTTTATTGTGTTTATTGTATGCATTTTAACAAAAACTAATAACTAATTTGTATCAGTGATGCAAAATATAACTGTTTGAGTATAAGGAGCGATTGTAATCGTCTAAGAATTCGACTTCGACATTTTCAGGGCCTGATTAAAGCACGGGCCGACTGGGCCTAGGCCCTAGGCCCCCTAATTTTAGGGGTTCCCTAAAATTTGGTACTTAATTATTAAATTCTAAATAATTTAATTAACAAAATTTGAATTTTATTATTTTTTTTATCTTGTTAATTTTGTCTAAAAATCTACGAATAGCTATTATTTGTTAATCTTACCTATGCTAAAAACAAAAACAAAATACTATAACCGATTTTTTCTGTAAAATAGATTCCAGTGGTGTTTAAAGTAAAATTTCTTAACTGAATTCGAAGATATTCTATGGTAATTATGTTGTTTTCCTTTATTAACTGATTTGCAGAACGATGGCCTAATGATTAAGG
>CM063510.1:38222751-38412751 GCA_032207245.1 Pardosa pseudoannulata | reverse complement strand
ATATATTACAGACATATATATTATAACCAATTGCCATAGCAACGTCCCCTAAGCGAAGAAATCACTTTAAACTTTGAAAAGGAGCTTCAGTGACAGGTTGCATGACAAGGAACAGCTAATGTGGCTTCTAAATAAAATAAATCCATAACGGTGAATGAGAACCTACATTTAGCCATCGAAGAAAAACACAGAAGTCATTAAGGTGGTAATACCATCTTTAGCTATTCAAGTAACTCACAATGCAAGAGGCGATGAAAGTATTCTGTATGGTGATTTCTCCTTCTTCTCTTTTTGCAAGAATGATTGAGGTTGCTGGAACTAACAATGGGTGCTACCATATTGAGGTCAAAATATATGTTGGAGACTTCTACGTCATAATAACGTCAGAAATCGTTATAATGACAAAAGAAATCTCTAGAGAGGCGAATTTATTGTACCAATAGCTAATCTATGGTGACTTCTGACGTCATTGAGAAGCGAAGGTCGCCTGTGACATATCTCGACTGCAATATGGTAGAATCCGAAGAACTTCAGCTCTTTGAATTTCGAAACTGATCAAACGCCTGCATACGCTTACTCCCTTGTTTTCTGGACTATTCTAGGGGTTTCTGGAATGTTCAAGGAAAAATTGAGCTTGACTAAAATATACAGTGCTGACCTAGATTTCTGTTTTTTTTTTCTTTTTAGATTCTGAAAGGAATTGTTCGACTAACGCGTCAACGGTAGGCGCTGAAATAATCGTGACTTTTTAAAAAACTCCTGTTTTTTGTTGGGAGTCTATGGAAACTCCATAGTATTTTAGAGAAGTGAAACTTTAAGGTGTCACCTGGATCGTAGTGAAGTTTAAGAGTACCAGCTCTAGGAGAATTGAGTTTCGGGGTGATTTTAAGGAAGCCCAAGTGCTTCAGATAGCATTTCAGTTACAGAATTTTGTAGTTATATACCAGTAGACACAGTTCTTGTGAACTAACTGTTTTATCACTTATCGTCACTGAGAGCATCCTGTAGCTATTCTGATCTAGCAGAGTTCTTGTCAAAACTGCAAGTTAGTGATTATTTATACAATGTCTGAAATTTCTGCTAAATTCAGCTTGCATGTAAACTAATTGTTCATTTGTACAAATCTCTATTTCTTCATTTATTAATAAATGTACAGTAATTCAACGGTAGAAGTTTGAGTATCGAAAGTCCTGTTTCTCTCTTAAAGTTTTAGTACGGCTTCTTGCTAGTATTCTGCTGGGATGCTACATTGTCTCAAAAGCCATCTAAAAGTCCATGCACAATCTTGCTTAATATGTTGATATTAATATGAAATAATTTGAAGAAAAAATATTAAAATTTAAAAAAAAGTAGATGAAAGTTTAAAATTTTGAAATTTTATGTAAAAATCATATTTTGATTAAGTATGCAACTAAAAATGTATACTAGAAAATGTATAGTTATGTCAGTGTAAAAATGCACTTTAGTAAACTCCAGAATTTCTGGAAGGAGAGGTGAAGGGTATTTTGAGCCCGTTGAGCTCCCACTCCCACCCCCTGGTCTGGGAAATATTAGCTTAATGCATAATACGAAAGATAATATCTTTAGAGTTTGGTTTTGATTGATTGTGCAAGCATATCCCAGTCTGTCTAGACGGTTTGGTCAGCTGTCATGTAGCTCGATGGTAGATTTGGATGTTCCTGGCCACCTTGGTCTTGATTACTATAAACTCCATTTAGGGATTTGTAGTGGCCCAGGAGCTGTCTATCTATCTATCATACTCCAGTCACTATATTCTAAATGGAGTTTCAACTCTGACGTACTGCAGTTTTCTTCATACAAAGTAAATAAAGACGAGATCATCCTTAGCTGTTGAAGGATATTCAGTCAGTCAAAGTAAAACTTCAATAAGTTTTTTTTTAAATTTAATTTGATATTTTAAAAAATGAACTCCAGTAGCATGTGTTATAGCATGGAAATATTTAGATAAATAGACATTATGAAAATTTTACGTTCAGTTGCATCACTTTTAAATTTTTATGACTACTATCAGAACCTATACATTGTAACTAGATATAACTAACTACTAACTTGTGGATACTTTTGCCGAAAGGAATAGAGCTCCTCTTGAAAATAATATAGTTCTAAGAATGATTGGAGTTTTAAAAGTTTGAAGACCATTGATATACTCAAATATGCCTAAATCTAGATAAATATAACTGGTAAACTTATTTACCTACTTACACTGATTTATTTTAATGTGGAGCGGGATGATAATGTTACAAAGTAGTAGTTCTCAAACTTTTTAGCTGCAACACCCCTGGTAAGCTCTTGAGTTACCCAGCAGCGTTCACCTTGAAAACTAAGCAGGCAGAGAACTGTTTGCACCTCAAGATAAATACAATAAGAATTCCTAGTACGTTTCAATATTAGCACATTGTCGAGGGAAGACAAATTAAGTAAAAGTATTTCCATGCCTTCTTTTATATTTTCACAATTTTTCGTGATTATGGCACCCAGTTTGATAATCGCAATTGTAGAGAATACAATATTGGCTTTATTAGCACAAAGGAGAAAAAGAACCTTTCATTAGATTTTTCTTACTATCTGAAGATTTACATCCACTTTACAAATAAGATAACACTTCACAACTGAATAGGCAGTTGTTAAATTTTATTTGTTTAAAGAAAATTGCCGAACAATGACCAGACGGGTACCGCTGCTCTTGGGAGCTGAAGTTAGTGGGTTCGAATCCCACTGCCAATATGGATATTCGTAGCTATTTGGAAACGGCTTTAAACAGTCTTATTAGACCTGTAGCAAAAAAGTAGACCGTAGCTTTCCAAACTATTCATTCTATCTGTAAGATTCATCTATATATCAAAGTCCTGCAATTACTATGTGAAATCTTTGCATTTTATCAAAGAGTACTAATAGCAATGAGGCAATGAGTTAATACCATGTTTATTTAAAGAGAATGAGTCATTATGAATACTTAATGTACTTGTGAATACGCATATTTACAAACGTAAGTGCAAAAATGGTATCTAATTAAGGAAGAAATACCTTTAACTTATATCCGTAGCCTTGAACTCTGATTCAGCATAGGATCAAACAAAGAGGACAAATTCGTATCACAGAGGTCTTTTCTCTTGACACAAATTTCAAATATTATGTAGCTTATTCTCAATACAACTTCAGACATGAGAATAGACCCTTTTCTTTAATCGGAAATGAATTAATGAACCGAGCTACAAGAGAAAGTGTATAGTGCTTCAAACATTTCTGTATTATTATAATGACTAAGTAAAAGAAATCTTTTCCTGCTTTTGTTTTTTAATTTGAAAACAGCGTCAGTATAAAAAAAAGTATCGAGTAAATGAAATATACTGAAGAGTCATTATGTTTGTCCATGTGTTTAAAACATATTTTGATGTATTATTTATTGGCTTTTATTTGCCTCTCAACCTCAATGTATTGTATTTTTCCTCATACAAAGTAGATGAAAAGGAAATCCTTCGTTTTTTATAACATACTGTCAATCAAAGTAAAGTTCGTAGTTCATACAATAAGGTTTTTATATTCAAATTAATATTTTTTAAAGTGAAAATTTTCACACATTTTGTTTTATTTAAACAACAAATAAAGCAATATTTTTGCACAAAAAAATTTAAGCTTAATAAGTATAACAACAAACTTTTTAGATGTATATGGAAAAACAGGGTCAAAATAACACTCGTACACTAAACAAATTCTCACTTTGTAGAAGGATGAGACTCATTTATTCGAAAAGGTCGTTGTGAAATAATTAGTCTATTTTTAGGAACCATTTTTATTTCATTTTCAAAAACAACATATACAACGCACACACTGAGAGAGATCACTGGCACTATGGAAAACAAACTAGATGGCTCTCTTAGCGCCATCTATCATAAGAGGAGAGGGAAGTAATTTTACCCGATAAAAATTTTGGAAAACTTAAAAACATGATACTGCCCATTTAGTATTTTATTAAGTATCGTCTATGTCTTCTAGCTTATTTTATCATAATTTTCACTTTTAAAATCTCAAATTCAACAATAAAATATAGTGTACAGGCTTTAATTTGACTGAGTGAAAGCTATATTGTTACAAAAATAAATTGCTCCTTAAGTGATGACCAGAGTAGCCAGTGCAGCATTCAGAAATTTTGGATTCCTCTATTATCCATAAGGGCATAGATAATTTAATTATTACTTTAATAAGGAATATTACAAAAAAATAATTACTATTTAATATATTATTTTATTTGCCATAGTATTTTAGCTTTTTTACATACTGTCACTTACAAATATATGTAGGTACTCTATACTTGACTTTAAAAATTCTAAATTTTACAAATCAAAACAAGGTATATATTTTACGGGGATTGTTACTATATCTTAAACCTGGACCTTTTCTAGCTTTTGCTGCTCTAGGAAAGCCCAAAAATATGATGATTCAAAATATTTCATTTTTTGAAGGTAAAACAGAATTATAAAAGATCTACGTTAACGAAAAAACGGCATGAAATTAAATTAAACTAATAAAGCTAAATGCATATTTTAAAAGAAAACTTTTACTTAAAAAAATTTGCCTTCACTACATTTAGCCGCCATATGCAGTCGTCTACCTTGTATTCTTCGTTGAGCCGACCCTGCCTTAAACTGTCATATTTGGTGTTGAAGGCATGTGTAAGTTTTAAATATTGTTTTGGTAATTCAAAAATCTAACTCAAAAATATAGCACATATTGTACTTCTTTTTCACCTAGATAGGCCTTCCCACCGTCCTCCTATTTCCTACTAATCTCAAGTATTAGAGCGTTTCACAATGGTATGTGCCACGTGGTGTCTAATAAGATTTCTAAAGTTCCTATATTGTTCCATTGCATTACCATGCATACATCTCGGAATAAAACTTGACTATTTTTTTCTTTAAAAAAAAAACTAATTCTAGGACTCTTAGAATATCTTCGCATATGTACATCCCTCTTAGATCAAGACTTGAAACTCGTGAAGTATACGAAAATATGGTAGGAGAGCGCGAGAATGCAACACACATTGCATATACTTAATACTTACTAATGCATAAACAAATACGTCCGTTCTTCTATCTACGAAACGTCACGCGATTTCTCCATATTCGAGGCACAATCACGACGGCAAAAGGGAAAAAAACATCATTATCACCAAAACTTTAATGAAACCCGACATTTTCGCGCCCCGTTCTGTATTAGAGGGAAGTACGCCCAGCCCCGCCCCCTCTCGGAAAGGTCCCGCTGCAATTGTTGCTTCGAAATGTACACACATGTATTCGGATGTAATTTCCGCGGGGAAAAAAAGAAGGAGAACCTTTTTGTTTTCGGGAGAACGGTTTTCGTGCGTTGGGAGTTTGGCAGACGAAGTAAAACGTTCGCTTAGGATTTGAGTTTAGGTAAATGAGTAAACACAACAAAAACAAAGGGGGGTTGAGGTGAGAGGGTTGCATGGAAGGCATTCGCAACTCTCTGCTAAACTCTTCGAAAGAATAGATGAATCACGTAAAGGTGGATGGTAAAACCTCGGCTATAAAACAAATTGGATTGCCTGAATCCACGCTCTTCTGTGAGAAATAGGCGGCACACGACGACAAAAGAGATGACACGTGTCATAAGATAAGTAGAGCACATTTGAAATGTCTTTGCTTTATTCGTTGATGAGATCGCTCTGCACAGTTATTAAACGGAAGTCTGTGTTCCTGATGCATTTGCTCTACTCGCAAAATTTGTATCTTCAAAATTTTTTAGAAAGATTCCTCTAAGCCCTGAGAAAGAGGGAATAATTACTTGTCCGAATAGTGATAATAATCACTCGTTTCTAAGACATTGACTGATAAATAACTAAAGAGCAAACGTTTTGTTAGACATTGGTTTAAAGGCCTCGAAGCTTTTTCATTTTTACACTATTCCGTTCAAAAAGACTACTTAATCCTATTTCATTTATCTACTTTAGTTTACTTGAACAAATTCGAAGTGCATTTAATTATTTATGATGTTATAATTTTAAAAAGACTGCCCATAGGTTGGAAACTTGTCAATTTTTAGGACAATTTTATCTTTAAAAAATTATCATTAATTAACTGTTAGTACCTAGTGAACTTGGTAACTCACTGCCGATTGCCTAATTTATGATGACTCATCAAAGTACTCTTAAATTTGCAACCATCATGAAGAGAGGACTGTTTCTCCCTTTATACCGTATCTCTACCACCTGTCAAACTGTGGCGAGAGGATGTTCAGCTCCAGTAATTTACCCTTACAGGAAGATGATTTAGAGTCCACAAGGTTTGACCCAAGCACCCTGGAATTCTAGCTCAGAACGATGATGTCTAGGCCATCTTGGTTTTTCCCTTGTTGTAATATTTCTTCTTACAGGCATTCAGTAAATCGAAATTGCTGACTTACTGGAAAAAGACTAAATACAAAATTATACATAGGATAATCGAACAATCAAATTCTTTTCTACACAATTAAAAGGTAAAAAAAATCTTTCAGCGAAGCCTTTTGGAAAGATATCAGGGAGACAAACAAGAATAAAAAATGGATAGAAGAATATTTAAATTCTAATTCATAATCAAGGGAATGATTGGTCATTATATTTTATCCTGCTACTAGCCATGACTGCCTCTAAAAGCATCTTTTCTGAATCCATATCTCCTCAAGTTCTCTGCGCAAATTATTCAACTTTAACTTAAATAACGGTTGTCAACCAATTGAGTCTCGGAGTTGGACTCAGTACATTATCTATGAGGAAAATATTGGAAGACTAGACAAAGGTTAAGGATTTATAGACTTTAGTGTAGACTTGTTTTGTTGTTTTTCATGTACTTTTGTTATTTTAATTTTAATGAACTGTTTTGTCTTGTCTACTGTTAAGAGATTGTGATCTTCTAGGATATACTGTTGGTGCAATAAGTTTACTAACACTTAAAGGCAACTCTTTATTTAAAAAAATGACGAATAAATTATTCAAGCATGAATAAAGGTAATATTAAAATACTCATACCACAGAATTACCAATACTAATATGACTTATAATACAATTATTTATTTAATTTCAATAAGAGTTCATCGGTTAGTTAATTCCTTAGCATATGCCTTTCAATTAGAAAAAGATTTAGTCGACCTTTCTATAAATGTTAAGATAACACTGGCCACAGTTTAGAAATATTAGAGCCATTGTACAAATATTTTATCGATTATATAAAATAATGAATAACAAAAGAGTACAATAATGCAGTAAACTGTGGAAAAGGGTAAAACTGTTCAATGCATATTAAATAACCGTTCACAAAAAGAGCTTTTTAAATCTAGCTGAATTACGAGTGTGATTTGAATAGAACTTCTTGTTTCTCATGTGATAAATTCGACAAAGTATTTAAAACCATATGATACTCAATTATTGGAATAATCATCTTATCAACACCTGCAGGGAAGTAATTGGAGTCCGAAGTTCCTTAACAGCAACAAGCATCCTAGTTTTTAAAAAAGTTGAAAGAATGGAATTAGCCAAAGAACTTTTACCGAAGGACCTCTTGCTTTCCTCCCGAACTTTTCTATGTATTTCAAAAAGTGGACCATGAAATAAACCTTTGGCCCAAACTCTCCAATCACAGGATTCTAACGATAGTGTCAGCACTCATCAGTCAATCCAGTTCTTGGATGCTGCTAGCTTTTTGACTCGCCTCTCGTATTCAAGTTTCCATAGTAAATATTAAGTTTGTCGACTTCTGTCTCAAAGAAAATGTAAAAATAACATGATGCATGTTTGCATCATAACAGTTTACAGTTGTCTTTTAATCTATCAATGGGAAATTAAAAATATGTTTCCATACAGTCCATAGTATGAGAACAACAATGTGAGCATTTAAACTAGCAGAAAAATATAGAGAAAATCTAGAACCTCTAAATCTGGCTACCAGGAAAAAGTAGGCAGTTGTTTCCAGTCTTGAGAGGCCTGGTGGTTAGCATGCAACTCATACCAGGATGACAGATTTGATCCCTAGTATGTGTCTAAACATCCTATGATAACCATGTCGTCAAGGTAGTACCCCACAAAGACAGACCTTATACTTCAGTCTAAAGAACGTCACTGGTTACATTGGAAGGTTAGAATATCAGTTTGGTTTGGTTTGGAGTGCTACGGTCTACTTTTTGCAATACGAGGGCTAATGAGACCGGAACTTACAGCTTAAAGCCGCTACGAACATCCATGCCACTGTGGGATTCGAACCCACGAACTCCGGTTCCTGCGAGCACCCTAACCAATCGGTCATCTTTCGGCTAAAATATCAGAGTGCTTGGATTGAGGACTTGCACGAGCCTTAAACATGTCCCAGTATACCCAGATAATATGTAGCAGGATAATTGAAATGAATCTCTAGTGTGATCATGAATGCTTTTCCCTCTTCAGGGTCCATATTCTATAGCAAGTCATCAAAGTAATCAAAAACCGTGGACTTCAAATTATGCCATAGGAATAAAGTCATTTAAGGTTATATGCAGGGAACGAGTAGGCGAAGTAATGTAAAAAAGCAATTTATGACCATTTCTTCTCTAATTTTTTTCTAACGCAGCTGGCAATACAAACACTATATGCCTTTATGCCATTACAAGGCTGCAAAGCTGTTATCCCTTTAGCACCACCCGACGAGCACGTGTAGCTTAAGGTAGGCTATGGACGCGAGTAACATTATCCCTGCTGGGTCCTCGTAATTTAGAAGTAGGGACCAATCAGAAGACCCCCCCCCAGGCTTGACCTGCTCTCCCAGAGGTATTTTTCTCTAAAGTAATAACGTAACATCCACTGTACCGAAAAACCAATGGTCATTGGTACTCCTTCCTGTTTAAGAGTTAATTTGTTCAGCACTGCCTCTGGAATTGAAGAATGACAAAATTATTCAGCATACATAATATCTTAAGGGTAGAGTCTGTAGAGAGAGAGAGAGAAAAGGTCCGATGAGACTGCTGTGGCTCCACACTAAGATTTTGTGATTGCAATGGGATATATCTTGAAGTGTGTAGGGTTATTTGGATATCCTAATTTGAAAATTGGGAGTGTTGGCAGTCGCAGTTAGAGAAAAATAGATTTGATCTTTCCACAGAATTCTCCACAACCAAATATTTCGGTCCTCCATCCTGGCAAAAAATATCAGATGTAATTCCACCCATGTATCATAACCATGGTGTTTTAATTTCTTCAGGGATGATTCTGTATAGCTAGAAGTGGAGAACCTTCAGCAAGATTATACATATCGCCGAAATGATTAAATTTTCGCTCAACTCTTTGGTCTTTCGTACTGTCAGCAGTGATCTCATGGGTGTCGTGAGTGGTTGCGATAATGCCATCAATAATTTTCTGTTCTGATACTAATTTAAATTCTCTACAAGATGGTAATGCCGAGAATCCTGGTTTTTCAAACTTCTGGATCACATATTTCAGTATATTAATTGAAGGAAGGCCATTACGTCTGTTGTTATGACATTTAAACTCTTAAAGTGTCTTGCAGAGTCTGCGTTCAACAAGTGGAGAATAAACAACTTTTTAAGTAACGTGAGGTAAGGTTAAGTGAGACATATGTTGGTTTGCATAATGGTAGGTTTGAAGTACTACGATCTACTTCTTGCTACATGAGAGCTAATGAGACTGGGACAATACTATTTAAAGCTGATTCCGAATTGCTTGCATAATGGTAGGTTTGCTAATAGTTGGTTTGCATAATGGTAGGTTTGAAGTACTACGATCTACTTCTTGCTACATGTGAGCTAATGAGACTGGGACAATACTATTTAAAGCTGATTCCGAATTGCTTGCATAATGGTAGGTTTGCTAATAGTTGGTTTGCATAATGGTAGGTTTGAAGTACTACGATCTACTTCTTGCTACATGAGAGCTAATGAGACTGGGACAATACTATTCAAATCTGATTCCGAATTGCTTGCATAATGGTAGGTTTGCTAATAGTTGGTTTGCATAATGGTAGGTTTGAAGTACTACGATCTACTTCTTGCTACATGAGAGCTAATGAGACTGGGACAATACTATTTAAAGCTGATTCCGAATTTCTTGCATAATGGTAGGTTTGCTAATAGTTGGTTTGCATAATGGTAGGTTTGAAGTACTACGATCTACTTCTTGCTACATGAGAGCTAATGAGACTAGGAAAATACTATTTAAAGCTGATTCCGATTTGCTATATATATATATGTATGTAATATATCAAAATAATTACACCTAAAATATATATCTAAAACTCTTCTTTTACACCATCTCATTCTTTTATACTTAATTTCCCAAGTGTAAAATGTCAGATTTAAAGGAATATTCGACGACTTAAATTCTTTTTACCCGTCTCCCAAAACTAACTCTAGAATGAATGCTAATTTTTTGTCCAAAGGCTCATTTCCTTTTGTCTTAGAGAAATAGTTTCACTCTCCCAATGCCTAAATTGCTACATATGGGGGTTTTGAGCTAACTTAAATGATCAAAGTTCATTCCTGACTGGCAATAAGGCTGAGCAATCTGTTGGACTCTTGAGAAAAAACTCCACGTAATATCTCGCTATTGGATTCGAAATTTGTGATATGTGTGTATTCATGAGCATTGGATACAAAGCTGTTGTCTGGCAAAGACGTTCATTTTTAGTCTCAATAAATTTAAAGTTCTACTGCGTTTCACTTCGCTATTTTTTTTAATAGAGCCTCGACTTCAAATCATTTAGGTTCTCTCATTGTCAAGTAAGCCCAGGCAATCCAAATAACAGGGGCTAAATTTTCTTGTAATCGGCGAGAATAATTTCGACTGTTACATGTATGTATATATATATATATATATATATATATATATATATATATATACATATATATATATTTATATATATATATATATATATACATATATATACATATATATACATATATATATGTGTGTGTCTATGTGTGTATATACATATATATGTATGCATATATATATGCATATATATATGTATATATATGTATGTATATATATATATATATATATATATATATATATATATATATATATATATATATATATATATATAGATAGATAGATATATAGATAGATAGATAGATAGATAGATACATACATATATATATGCATATATATACATATACAGTCAAACCTGTCTATCTCGAATCACTTGGGAGTAAATAAAAAATTCGAGATAAACAGGTTTCGAGATACACAGGTTTTATGAAAATAGACTAAAAAAATTTCTTTACACAATGCAAAAGATTGAAAATTTGAAGTACTTTTAGTTTTATTTATACACCTTACATAAAGTAATTCGTTAGGAATTTTTGATGCAAAAGTTTTTTAAACTGGACAATTTTTTGTAGTTTTGACACAGTGGCGAAACAATCCTTATCATTATTTTCTTGGGATTAAAAAAAATTCTTAAGGTTTCAATAACTTTTTTTTTTTTTTTTTTGCTTAACAACTCTTTCTACATCGATGCTGTTCTCTTTGTCATGATCATTTTCATCATCAGAAGTTCCCAGAACGTTTTCTAATATTTCGGAATCAGTTAATAATGTTCCGCTCGTTACCACTGATTTATCTATTTCTATAAAATCTTTAAATGAAGTGTCAGTATTCAGTTTCTGTCTGATAATTATACATTCCTTCGGGTTTTCATCAATTTCCTCGCCCGGTTGCTTTTCGGTTTCTTTTAGATGATGTTCTCAGACTGTGCATTTTTAGTACAATTCCCACCCAGTCCCTGACCAAATAACCCCCCCGAGAGAGAAAACTAGAAGTGTATTTCCTAGAAATGGGAACTTGTGCGGTTATCAACGCAATAAGGCTCTAAACTGGAATGTTGTGTTTCTTAAGAAAATTCGAGATAGACAGGTTTGGGAAAAAAATAATTTGAGATAGGTTTGGAAAATACGTTAAATTTTTATTTAAAATGTAGGGAAATTGAAAAAATTCGACATAGACAGGTTTTTTAGATAAGCAGGTTTCGAGATAGACAGGTTTGACTGTGTATATGTATATATATATATATATATATATATATATATATATATATATATATATATATATATATATATACATATATACATATATATACATATATATATACATATATACATATATATATATATATATATATATATATATATATATATATATATATATATATATATATATATATATATATATATATTCAGTAGGGACAATAGATCAAAAATCATCAATACAATGCGCCAAGACCTTTCATCTGCCATTCTTTGCACCGCTTAATCGAAAGGCGTCCCGTCCCCTTCCACCCTCCCGCTGTTGTCTGTCCGTTTCTGGGCGCTAATGACATTGTCAGCAACCCCTAGCGAATGCTTTTTCTTTCCCGGTTGAGTAGAACTCAATTAGTCGTCTGTCAGTTTGACGAATGGCGAGCGATCGTGCCCGCTTACCTGGATCTCCGTCAGTACTTGTGCTTGGCGGCAAATGGGATTGTGCGGTGTTCCCCCTTCCAGGATTTCGTGGCTGTTGCCACCGTCAATAATGGAGGTGTCTTTCTCTTCTGTTCTTTTATTCTCTTCTTTTAGAAGTCTGTGGCAATTCATTACGCGTCACCCGTGGTAAAAGTGTCGACAGTCACTCCCTGTCGTGTCGTCAAACCCTGAATTAGCTTTCTTTATCGGGTAATCGGACGTTGGAAATTGGTTGAATGGAAAGTGTTTTCAGAATGGATACTTTTTTTTAAGCGAAGAACTTTTTTAGTACAAAGAAACTTCATGCATTGCTCACCACTTACTTAATCCGGTAAAATTCACCACGCAAATGTAGATGCCTCTCACTTTCATAACGTCGTGAGTTGCTCGGTATTATAAGACAACTTTTTACTTTTAGAGAACCATGGATCTTAAAGCTTGGTTTTAAAAAATATTTAACTTTTACAGGCATCCCTAATGGAAGCGTAAACGACACATATGTGCCATGTTTACTATACATATTATCCGATAAAATCCACATCACAAAAGTAGCTGTCTCTCACTATCACATTCCTAACCTTGTGGGTTGTTCATCATTGCAAGGTAATTTTATACTATTCGGGGACAAGGGAATTTAAAACTCATTGTTGTTTAAAAAAAAGATTAAAATTTTACCTGCATTCGTAATGGAAGAAAAAACATGCCTTTGCATCGTTTACCATAGGTTTAATTCGATAAAATCCACCACACAAAAGTAGCTGTCTCTCACTATCACATTCCTAACCTTGTGCGTCGTTCATCATTGCAAGATAATTTTATACTATTCGGGGACAAGGGAATTTAAAACTCATTGTTGTTTAAAAAAAAGATTAAAATTTTACCTTCATTCTTAATGGTAGAAAAAACATGCCTTTGCATCGTTTACCATAGGTTTAATTCGATAAAATCCACATCACAAAAGTAGCTGTCTCTCACTATCACATTCCTAACCTTGTGGGTTGTTCATCATTGCAAGATAATTTTATACTATTCGGGGACAAGGGAATTTAAAACTCATTGTTGTTTAAAAAAAAGATTAAAATTTTACCTGCATTTATTCGTAATGGAAGAAAAAAACCTGCCTTTGCATCGTTTACCATAGGTTTAATTCGATAAAATCCACCACACAAAAGTAGATGTCTCTCACTATCACATTCCTAACCTTGTGGATAATTTTATACTATTCGGGGACAAGCGATTTTAAAACTTATTGTTGCTTAAAAAAAAGATTAAAATTTTACCTTCATTCTTAATGGAAGAAAAAACATGCCTTTGCATCGTTTACCATAGGTTTAATTCGATAAAATCCACCACACAAAAGTAGATGTCTCTCACTATCACATTCCTAACCTTGTGGATAATTTTATACTATTCGGGGACAAGCGATTTTAAAACTCATTGTTGTTTAAAAAAAGATTAAAATTTTACCTGCATTCGTAATGGAAGAAAAAACATGCCTTTGAACCGTTTACCATAGGTTTAATTCGATAAAATTCACCTCACAAAAGTAGATGTCTCTCACTATCACATTCCTAACCTTGTGGATAATTTTATATTATTCGGAGACAAGGGATTTTAAACTTCATTTTTGTTTTAAAAAAGATTAAAATTTTACCGGCATTCGTAACATGCCTTTGAAAAATGTGCCTTTACGTCGTTTACCATAGGTTTAATTCGATAAAATCCACCTCACAAAAATAGATGTCTCTCATTTTTTACTTTAGTAACCTCATGGTTTGCACAGTACTACAAGATCATGTTTTATTAATTAATTAATTAATTTATTAATTTTTAATTTTAAAAAGTAGAAGAAACTTAAACCTCGGTTTTTAAAATATTTAATTTTTAGCTTTATTAACAACTAGCATATAGCCCGTCATATGACGGGGCCAGTAAAATTTTTAATTTTCCAGAATTGTTAAGTACTCTATGAGGCAGGTAAAAAAATCGTTTGCTTTTGGCTTCGAATTAACTGGTACACGCTCATTAATTTGTATATCTTCATACTCCTCTAGTATTCCAATACTGTGAATGTTGTTTAGAATCCCGTTGAATTCATTTAGAAAGATAATTCAAAGTTTTCTTAGCTACGTCGTAATTACTGTTAAGTTCTTCCCAATTTTTTGCCACAGTAATTAATTTAAATAAAGGAATGAAATTATCATTTCCACGATATCCTGGAGATAGATAGAATTTGTTGTTAACACCGGAGATAAAATTTCCATTGCAACAAAAAATAATCGATGATTAAATTTAAAATTATCACACATGTACCTAATCCTTTAAACCAAATATAAAAGAAAATTATTTACGTCATATCTAAGTTCAGCGATAAAACGTATGAAAATAATGCAGAAGATATTTAAATAATTTAAAATAAGAAACGTTTAAATGATATGGTTAAAGGAATGACGTCATAATGCTAGAAAAAATGTTACTTTTACCTATTTATTATGTGAACAAATTAATAAATTTAATCGCCTGATCTTAACCGGGGAAAATAATGCTTGAAATAATAGCCTTAAACGCTCGAAAAAGGGGAATAGGATGGATTTCGAACGTTTATAAGAAGACATTATTTTTTGCTGTGATATGAAGCATATTTATACCAATTTATTTTATAATCGGATCGATAGTTTAGGAGAAGATAAACTTTACTCGCTTTGAATTTTGCTAACCCTAACTCATCAAGAATCCAATATGGATGACTCTATCCATTCCAGGTCCAACCGCTTCATAAATTCGAGGACAGACGGACAGATAGAATATTATTATAAAGGAACTCCGAATGGCTACAAACATCTATGCCAGAAGAAGGATTCGAAACCGTGAACTCCAGCATCAGAAAAGCAGCGTTTTACCGTTCGGCCATCGTTCAGCTAAAGTAGGAAAAAAGTATTCTTAATAAAGGACATGCACAGGTTCTCTAAGCGTTTCTATAATAATAAAGAAAATTGCATCGAAAGATTTTCGTTATTTTTCTATGTTGTCTTTATCTATAATACACAATGTAAAATTATTTGGTAATCGTAAAATTATAATAAGTCAAAAAGAAAAAATGAAATTACAAAAAATTTTGGTGACCTCCGATGCAGGCACCTGGTTCCCAATCACGGTCATGACTCACAGTTTAAGAAACTCTGACTTAGAGTATAAAAAAGTTGGGTATATCTGCTCTGATAGTTGACTAAATGTTATTAATTATTAGAGACAACCCCATCTTGAACTAATAAACTGAGTAGAATGCACGGTGTGGCGTCGCTACACCCCTCTGGCTTCGCAAAGAGGTTTTCTTAAAGCCCAGGCCAAGGCAACTTTCTGCCTGAGTTTTTGACACTATGCTACAAAGGGTTCTTGCTTCGACAAGCCTTGAGATGTCCGAGGTGATTAGAAGGTCAGACGCGACGCCGAAATGTTAGACTGTGAGGCGCCAACTAAAGGACCAAATGGAGGCTATCAGGAAGGAAAAGCCAATGGGAATAGGCGAAAGGTGACGTCAGGCGGCACCAGTTTTTCGCCGGTGAGTTTCCCTATGGAAGAGACGAAAAGCGGCTTTGATTTGTGGTGGTCAGTTTTTTGGAGAGCCTTTCTCAAGTTTTGTGTCTGATACAAGGAGTCACAGTTGTACCCCTGTACAACGGTATCTGTCGGCACCTAACCGCAAATTGTTTATTTATTTTTTTGTTGTTGTTGTTGTTGTTCTCCTTGAACCTGAGACTTTCAGGTCTGTACCAACTCACCTAAGCTTTGTGTTTTCCATTCGGAAAATTTGTACATAACTTCTATTTAATCAAGAATAAACGTTGTTATTGTTTTAAGCTGTACGTCGTGTCATAACCACTTAGACACCCACATGCTACCCGAGGATCCCGTGACGTTACAACGGTGTGCTTGCAGATGAAAATCCATAACAAAGATTTATATGGTCTTTGAAAGCCAGCTCGTTGAAAGCAAAACTCATAGCATTTCTCGTATTGGACAGAGACAAAAAAGGAGCAAACCTTTGAAACGCTGATATAGTTTCCCTTCTTGAACTAAAACACTGAGTAGAATGCACCGTGTGTTTGCAGATAAAAATTGAAATCAAAGAATTATGAAGAGAAAGCCATCTTGTCGAATTGAAAGCAAAACTCATGGCTCCTAATGGACAGAGACCAAAAAATGAGCAACACACTTGAAACGCTGATATAGTTTCCCTTCTTGAACTAAAATAAAAAATGGGTTGAATACATAGTGTCCTTTCAGATAAAAACCCAAATCAAAGATTTATAAAGCGAAAGCCAGCTCGTTGAAAGCAAAACTCATAGCATGACTCCTATAGAGAACAGACAAAAAAGAAGCAACAAATAGAAACAGTGAAGGAGTGAACTACAAAAAGTGCCAATGATAAATAAAAAGTTTCATACTAAGGATACAAGCCATTACCAAGCAATGCTAATCACTGACCAAAAATCCTCTTGGCACACTTGAAAATTTCCTACTGCATACAGGTTGAAAATCACTGCCTAAAAACAACAATGGACTTCAGAGATCTATATTTACAATATTCAATTTTTAACTCACATTCTTAAATGAAATCAAACAATGCTATTAAGTTAAACATTTAAGGCTTTAAAACTTTCCAGAATCTACTAGCGTACATACAGCTATCGAGGCGGAAATTTCTCAGGAACCCTGCTAACTACAATGATCCCAATACAAAATGTCAACAGTGATAGATTATTAACATTTATTTATTTAAAATTAAATAGCTAAAATTATCTGGAAGATAAAAATAAACTAACGACTAAATGTTATTGAAGCTACATTTAGTAGACTTACATATTTACAAAAGTTTATTAATACTTTTTGAGTAATTTAAAATCATTTGTGAATTTTAAAAAGTTTTTAATCTATCTGTCAATAAAAAATATCACAAAAGATGTTACAGACTTTCTAAGTTCAAGTCTGCTTAACATGCAATTCCGAAATTACTACAACAATTGTTAACATCATAAAATTTGTTCATGTGATGTAAGCATTTAAAATCTCATCGTAAGCAATGTTTTTAAGCTATCTTCTAATTTTTCAGGCGATGTCTTTCATCACTCCTCAACGTTATAGCATATACACTTAAAAAATGTTCTTCAAACCCCCTCCCTTCTTGGTAAAAGGTCCAGGACAGTCCCTATCTAACCCACCTTCGGTATGTCTGTGCTAGAAACAAATTTCATATTAAAGTGGAAACCTTTAGCATAAAATTTGAGTCATCATGCACCGTTTTTTCCCCGAATAATACTTCAAGTTAATACGGGGCACTGCATTTTAATAAAAGACTTTGTGAATTCGAATTCCAATTCTGGCATGGAAGTTGAAGTCTTTTGGAGTCATTTTTAGAGATACCTGTTTAATTATCCTTCTAGATGCAAAAACTACATATTGCATACTAATTAATTAGACTAAATTTTTATACGATGTTTAGATCTATATAAAAACATAATTGTGGTGGTTTATAGGACAAAGAGTGCTGTTTAAGGTATATTATTTAAAATTGACATTAGAAAATGGGAAGGTTAAATCATCTTTCTATGCATCCACTAAATCTTTCGTACAATTGATAAATTGCAATCATTTAATAAATTTCCTGAAAATAAAATGGAGTTAAAAATGAAATAATGATATAAAAGAGAAATATTGATGCATAATCAATATTGATATATAATCAATATTGATATTGATATATAGTATTTATACATAATAGAAAGATATAAATAATAATCTAATTTTAAAAATAACAAGCAGAAATGTGTTGGCCATTTCCAAGTTAGGGTATTCCCGGCACCCAGTTCAATGGGGTTGCCAAGGGTGGGAGATACCGCAAATTCTAGAACCCTATTTTCTGGCAAACCTTGCTCTTCTTCTCGGACTCTTCCACCACCCCCTAAAAAAGGTGGGGGTGTCAATCGGCGCCTTTATTTTAGGGTACTGGGGGAAATGACACGTGATTTGAATATCTGACCCTTATTGGTTCCTGTAACTAACAATACTCCAAGACAGCTGAATTTGGATTTTCTAAGAGTCCATTTCAAGTCTTTGTCCATTTTGCTTGAGCTCTTGTGGTATTTTTTTTTCGTTTTTTAAATTTAATACTGGAGCTCACACCAATACAATTGAAAGCTTGTGGAGCTCAATTAAAATCCCTCACAGTTAAATGTAAGTGTAATAAAAGCGGTCCGCATATCCTATCTCCTAAGTCGTCAGTCAGTTGATTATGATCATGGGTCTCGAAAATGGAGCAGAATGACGAAAATGAAAATCAAGAGAGAAAGTGTAAAACTTAACAACGTTGATTTATTCAACAACTAAGCAAACATTTTAAAAGCTTTCAGTACAATCGTTGAGAGAGAGCGCATTCGAGAGTCACCTACTCATTTGCAAATCCTGGGAGTGTCCTTCCCGTCTTTTTGTTTCACCAGAAACCTCGGTTCCAGGGGAGAGCGAATCCCCTTTATTCGCCTTGAAGAAGTCGAATCACACAAAAGCAATCTCTTCCTTTTCTGACAAACGCAGCTTTGACATTCTAATAGTCGATGTGTCAAAAGGACCATTACTGCCTTTTTGTTCGGCGTTTTTTAAAATGTTCGTTACAATAGACCAAAGGTTCACTTTAGCCGACACATTCCTTTGATGCTCAATTAAGAGATCCCTCCGCACAGTTCAAAATGTAAGAAAATCCACAACGTGCTTTTCAGGATTTTTTAAATTAGATCAAACGTGTATATCCACCAACAATTCAGGATACTTAAATTAGGTTAGCGCTTTATTTATTTTATATTTTATGCTTAATTTTCGAAGGGTAACAAGTGATGTTATATTTCACATTTATATATCTTTTTATTTACTGCTTTTTGAACTTTATTCAAAATTGTGTCTTAATTTAATACAAAATGAAGAAGAAATATTTTAAACTATATTATTTTATAGTGTATTACATTGTTAAAAGTGATACGCTAAGTAATAAAAGTAATTTTATTACGACCGTCTACCGATATTGTTACGGAAAATCAAGGGGAACTTTACCTCACATAGATAAGAAAATTATTTCACTCCTATACTTTGTTCAGAATTTTAAGCTAAAAATTTATTATTTATTTAAAACATTTACTCCATTCTTATATTTCCATTTAAAGCTAATAATTTGTAGAAGTAATTTGTAGCGTACTTTATTACTTTTTGACCTTTTGATAGTTTTAAAATAATTTCATTAAATGGCAACCGTATTTTATAAATATAACTAAATATTTTTTATAAGTATAATTGCCTAAATATAACAAACTAATGTTTATATTTTGCTTAATTTGCACTTATTGCAAAAATTCCGCATTGTTTAGTTCAATAAACACTACAAAAGCGTCTTTAAATACATTAAAAACTCAAATTTAAATTTGTATTCATCTTAACAAAATTTCAAACTTTTTTTTTATTTATTTTTTTATTTTTTTTATATGCTTTGAAATTCGGTATAAACTTAATACACAAATTGTAGACATCATTTGGCAACAATTTGGCTATCACTTGTACAAATATAGAGCTAAGTTTTTCTTTTTACCGATAGATGGCTGCACCTTAATCAAACGCAAACCTAAATGACGTTCGGTGTAGTTGAGGGTATGGATTGAGGCATGCTATTTTCTTGTAAGCAGTCAGTAAATTTAGGCTATTTATATTATTTATACTGCCTACAGGAACAAAGTACCTTAAAAATCACAGAGTTCGAACAAAAATACGAAATTATTATTTATTTAATATTCATTTACTTATTTTTTCGTGAAGGAATGATTAATCATCGAATCAAATTTTTGCAACCGAATGATTGTTTAATTTTCTTAAAATCTATTTTTTTTGTGTTGCACCTTTGTTTTATAATTTAAAAATAATATTTTTTAGTTTTATTTTTTTTAAACTTTTTGCTGGTTTAAAAATATTTTAGGTGCATTTTTTTTTATCAGTTTACCTTAAATTTTTTTGCATTGTTTATTAATGAGTTTGTCATAAAATTATGTATACTTTATTTAAATTTAAGGAAATTTGTCAAGTTGTAGAGGATTTAGTGAAGCAACAGAAATATCGAAATTATTTTTTAAATGTAAATTACATGTAATACATGCAAAAATACAGGAGCTGGACGAAAACAGGAACACATCTCGTCAAATGCATGCTTGGACTTAAAAGTTTTTTCTAGTCAAGTTTATTGTTGTATGTTGTTTTGCTGTATTTGCTCACTAGCACTAGCTGTACAATGTTGACAATATTGTAAGTGACACCAGCTGTTAGGACAGTGTTCTGTGTAGTTGCCAGGGTATAAGTTTTGAGCAGAGGAAATTCGTGAATAAGAAAATTTTTTGTTGCTCTTATGGTGAGTGCTTCCGTAACTAAAGTAGCCCAAATGCTTGATGTTTCAAAACAAACCGTATCGAAAATCTGTACCACATAGGACAAGCAGCGGGTAAATACCATCCGCTAGATCCCAACACAGAAGAAAGAGTATGTTGAGTGATTGTGACGAAAAACAAAAAGACAGCAGTGGCAAAAGTCACTTCTGATCTGAATGACGAGCTCACAAACTCTTTCAATTCAAAAATAATACGAAGACAGCTTTCTCAGCAGGAACAAGAAAATGGGGAGTCGAAGCCATAAAACCTGATCTATGGAGTAATGGTTTGGTTTGGAGCGCTACAGTCTACTATTTTGCACACAAGGGCTAATTAAACCGGGACCTACTGCTTAAAGCCGATTCCAAAAGGCTACGAACATCCATGCGATAGTGGGATTCGAACCCACGAACTAAAGTACCGACGATCAGCGCCCTAACCAATCGGCCAGCGTTCGGCATGCAGTAATGGAAGAGAGGCATTTCGACAGATAATTATTGTTCCACACCATTTCCAACTTCTGGCCGATTTTCCGTCAAGCGGCTATGATACAGACTACTTGCTTTCAAGAGTAAAACATGGAGCTGGCATAAGCAACCATGGTCATGATTTGCCAAGCTATGTCGTAGTATTCCATGGTATCCTTGATAACAGTGCAAGGTTGAATTGCTAGCAAGGAGTATGTTGTGCCAGAACTAATTTATCTATATCTATATTTGAATGGATTGTAACGTCACTGGATCCTCGGGTAGCGTGTGGGTGTCGAAGTTGTAGTGCTTAAGCAGTACTTTAAGCAGTACTACGGCTTTAAGCAGTAGGTCTGGTATCATTAGCCTTCGTGTAACAAAACGGTAGAGCTTATTGCTTCTAACCAAACCTAATCTTCTGCACTAAGCAATTAAGAGACCCTAAATATTAAAATAAAACAACATATTTACTTTACTAACAGTCTGATTTGCTTTATTATTCGCATTCAGGTTGAATCAGTAATTATTCTGTTTTCAAATGTTTTGTACCAAATAATTAAGAGACCTTAAATGTCAAAATGATACAATATATGTGCAATTCATATCTGATTCGCTTTATGAAATAAGAGTATCTTTCACTTTCAATTACAATACATTGTTTAATTAGAATTTTTTTCTTAACTGTATTACACTATCATTGTCGAGCATTGTCTGGCAGACATAACAAAAATAACAGATTTTTAAATTTTTTTTAAGGCAAATAAAGGTAACTAACACAAGTACTTGTATTTGAAAAATGATTTATTTCACATTAAAGTTATTTTCTACTTTTAGTACATGATTATTTTAATTACAAAGCGTCTCCGAGAGGTAAGAATAGTGATCACTTATATAAAGCTTGAAAAATTGCATAATTTTATTCCTCGTTATACCTCAATAAAATTTTGAAGAAGTTCTTTGGATTGAAATGCAAGCAACGCATTAATTAACTTCGTCCGTTTAACGAGAGTGTTTAATCAAATTCTGGTATTTTTCCGGCCCAATAAAAGATCTTTTACACGTCTTTTCAGCTTCTTCTTGTCATCGCCAGCTCTGAGTTGAGTGAATTTTCCAATGGCGATACTCCTCTGTTCGTCTCCGAGAATTCGAAATTTGTTTTTTTCCTCCTCGTCCCTTTTGCGACACCGCTGCTGTCACCAGATCACTTCAAATTACGCGTTTGAAGCGAGACGATAATGCATTCGATATTCACCAGCGCTGTTCTAATCCAACTCATTAAGAAAAGTCTTTTCTTGAGAGAGTTTTAATTATGAAAGGATTAAAAAAAGGATCCGTCAGGGGGCTCTCCCGTCTCAGTCCATCCATCTGTTTCCTCCTTGCAGCCATATTCCCATCTTTCTCCTCCTAATCAATACTAACCGTGTCCTTAACTAAATTGCATTAACTAATTAAAATAATCATGCATAGCGGCCCGGTTGTCAGCCTTCCTAACGACACACGACACTAAGTTCTTTCTAAAGTGTGCGTATTAGAGGGGCAGGCCACCCTTTTAGAGTCGGGGTGCCCCAATGCTCGCATCAATTATGATGATTTCAATTACATTGGCATTAATCCCCTAATGCCGGCGACTTTCTAAAAGTCTTATTTTCGTTCGCTTGTTCTGAGATCATTCCCTTCCTCTCTACCTCCCCCCCTCCTGGGAGGAAGGGGAGGGGGCGTTCGAAGAATGGTCTCCTGGCGCATCGGCGGGAACGTGAAATTGGAGAAGATGCGGGAATTTAATCACGATGACAGTGGGCGTTTATTCTTTGGGATCCTTTGAGACTTGGGATAGGAATGGGGAACGGGAGAACTTTCTACCACATTTGGCGAAAAACTGATGATTTGGCAGGACATCATAGTCTCCTACTTTAGAAACATTGGGAAAGAAAAAGTTTGGAAAATTTCTAATCTTTATTTTTGTTTCTAACTTTCCCTTCGTTTTTATCCATAGAAATATTTCTTAAAATTATATTTATTGGGCAGCTCAGAATACATGTTAAATCCGTTATTTCGATCACCATTAAGATTGAAGTCTTTTAGAGGGTTTGGTTTGTTTAGTTTGGAGAGCTACGATCTACTTTTTTACAACACGAGGGCTAATGAGACTAGGGCCTACTGTTTAAAGTCAATTCCGAATGGTTACGAACATCCATACCGCAGTGGGATTCGAACCCACGAACTCCGGTACCGACGATCAGCGTCCCAACCGTTCGGCGATCTTTTAGAGATAACTTCTGATTAAAATTCAAGGTATTATAATCTACCCGTGCATTTTGTAGATTGGGTAAATACTCCGTCTCCCCTTTAGAGCAGTGAGAAAACTATGATAAAATTTCGATTTCGTTCCATGTTTAACATTTTTCTGTTTTCTTATTAAGTTTCGCTTGTAATTCAAAATACAGCCTTCGATACTTTCACATAGTTAAGACTGTTAAAAAGTACTGCTAGTTCACAAGTAAGGTACCTTATACATTGTAAACAATTTTGTCGTTATACCAGGGACATTTGGCTTATAGTTTAACAATGCTCTGCAAACTTTTGTACACTTAGCTGTTTTTCAATCCCTGTTTTGCAACTTTTTAAAAGTATTCTTTTCGCTTCAATTCTCCATCACTTTTGTAAGATTTTTAGAAAGAAAAATTAGCATTCTCTAATGACATGCTTAGTATTGCTTGTATGTCATCTTAATATCAGAACATCCACCTCAGAAAAATTCTTGCAGTTTGGTTCTAATTTGATTGGATCTACATAATTTAATTCGGAAACTCATTTTTAGGACTATACAAAAACATGAAATATTAAAAGCCTATTAAAATTCTTCCAGGGCTGGAATGAAATATTTTAACTTAAACCATTATTTTTTTTTCTGCAAATGTCGAAGCTATTTCAAGGTGCATCCACATAACATTTCGACATGTGACAAAGACGGAAAATTCTTAACTACAAAATAATTATTTTTATTACCAAATAAAAAATCTCCATTTATCTAAGCTTAGAAAGCCAATTAAAAGGTTGATATGGTTGGTGATAGCTTAAAAGTTCTTCGGAAATTTGATTTATTTAAAAATTATATTTTCTTAGTTCTTTTTACTAGAACATGTTTTAAACATGATGTTATTGCTGCACTATATTAAAGTAATTTGAATTAACAAGATAATCTAATGAATGATACAACTATAGTTTTCATTTACTTCTAATTAACGTGAGAGTAGCATTCTATTTCTGGCTAGAATTAACTGTTAATGAAAGAATATTTCCGGCAGATGTCACTTTTATTCTTACTAAGAGCTAATATATATTTTCAATATATAGGAATATATTTTCAATATATAGGACCGTATAAATTTTCTCAGTATTATGCAAGTCTTTGAAATACCGACACTTAAATGTTGGGATTTTGTTGTTTATGCAACCTCCTTTCAGTGTCGCCTGACTGTATCATAAAACGACATGGTGTTTGTAATCCATATACCGCTTGTAGATGTAGTATTATGCAAGTCTTCGAAATACCGACACTTAAATGTTGTGATTTCGTTGTTTATGCAGCCTCCTTTCATTGTTGCCTGTCTGTATCATAAAACGACATGGTGTTTGTTGTCCATATACCGCTTGTAGATGTAGTATTATGCAAGTCTTCGAAATACCGACACTTAAATGTTGTGATTTCGTTGTTTATGCAGCCTCCTTTCATTGTTGAATGTCTGTATCATAAAACGACATGGTGTTTGTTGTCCATATACCGCTTGTAGATGTTGACATTCTGAGGGAAGTCTGCACTCCTAATAATTGTACATTAAAAAGTATGTATTTTTATAGTAAATAAATAAATTGTACTACCAGTGAGGAAAATTGTGTTTCGAGTATTTGTATATTTAAGGCGTTGGAATTTCCAGTTGTCTTTTTTTATACCCTTTTTTAGTAATTAACGCTATAATTACTTCAGTATGTCAAGTACTATTTAGTTTTTATTTAAATTTATTTATTTAACTCAAATAGGAGAAGCAACTCGTAAATAGTTAGAAATAATTTCTGATACCATCATTTTAACCATGGAGAGAGGAATTTTCGCTCTTGTTATGGTGTCGTTATCTTTATGGAAGTCATTTCTGCTTACGAAGTGTAAATTGGAGCTGGAAGCGGTAGTTGATCTACATATAATCTCCATGGTCAATTTTTACATTTAAATAGTGCGAGCTTTTAAGAATCATTTGTTGGAATATTTTAAGAGTCACCATGAATTGATTACGTAAATCATTAGATGTAACCAGAATCATTAATTTTTTTTCTTCTCATTGTAGGAGTACATGTGTCTGTGCATGGATGAGAAGTATTGTAAAAGTTACCTCTTCATTCAATTAAAACAAATTTAAGAGTTTTCTTTGTGCCGCTACAGTAGATCTGAAGAGTAAGACAATGGAGCTCCTTATTGTTAAAAAGACTTCTCCAGCAAAGACGACTGGGTCCGGTTTATTGTTTTGGCGTCAACCACTTGGCGACCTGCCCTCGGCAACCATAGCATCATAAAAGCTCGCGCGTTACGACAGGGGAGGGGAAATGTGTAACGCTGAAGCGGTGTTAATGTATCGTAGGCGGGGGGAAACGAAGTGAAGTGAAGAGGGATTGGTTTTAGAGACACTTTTTGATGCCCGTGTATGTGTATGTGTGTGTGTGAGAGAGAGAGCGAGTCTTTTATTCCCGAGACCGGGTGTTGTAATCCCGTACGACTTTGCCCTAACACCTTCCACAATCACGGCTGCATCCCCCCACCCCCTAAAACCCCCGTTTGCCTCGACGTCTCTTTAGGGAGGGGTTGCCGAACGTGCACTGCGCCAAAGAAAGAAATATTTTTGGCGACCGTTTTTAAGTTTCACTTGTTCCATGGATAGTTAGGCCACCATTCATTCACAATTTGTATTCTCAAATTCCACCCACTGATCTTGAGGGATCTTAAGAAGGGAGAGTCTTTCACTCTTAACCATATTACATAAGATCGCGCTTATCGCACAAAAGCTCTGTTGACTTGTTAATTAATTTACTTGAACTCACATTAAAATACATTATTCTAAATTTTAAAGAGAAATAATTTTTTATTGTATTTTCCTCGATGTCGGTTAGTGTTTCTTGATAGTTTTTTAGCATTTAACTCAGGTTGTGATTATCTCAAAGTAACGAAAGAAGTAGTTTAGTAACTGCTCTTAAGTTTCAGTTTTTCAATGATAATTACGATGTGACTATTCATTTACAATTTGTATTCTCACATGCAAGCCTAACCACATCGTTTATGCTCGTACTTATCTCACTGAAGCTATGTTGTCGTGCTAATTTACTTGATGTCGTAACAATGCATAATACTTATATTTAAAGGTGATACACATTTTCGTTATTCGAATTACTAAAGCAGTTCAGCTGATGTTCCCTGACAGCGATGCCGATATTTCAACCTTTAATTGAAAGGTTGATCTTAAAACGAAGGAAACAAATAGTGTGTTGACCATTTTTAAATTTTGGTTCTTCAATGATAGTTACGTGGTGACTATTTATTCCCGATTTGTAATCTTACATGACACACATGGATTTTGACAGGTCTTTAACCCCTTCCTCCTCGCCTCCGTCAAAGTGATGGGGTGGAGTGTACAAAAGTAACGACCTAAAATATTAAAACAATCTATTTCTTAAGCTCAGAATCATGTTTATTTCTCAATCTATTACACCCTATAGCAGTACCCAACTATCTCTAATGTGTCAGGCCAAACTATTTTTATCTCGTACCTTATTTACTAAAAAACAAAGACAAAAAATAAAAGAAAAGAAAAATCAGGTACCATTGCAAAAAGAGGCCAGCCAAACTTAGTGTAACGACTTCAATATTCTTGGGTGAAGAAGTAGCGTGAAGAAGGATCACAGTCATAATAGAAGTGAAAATCACTTTTATTTTTTCTGAAGTAAATACTGGTTACATACAAAGGGATTCTAATTCTCCCAAAACAATTCGAAATGCAGAGGATTGTTGCTTGCATAAAATTACCACGACGATCACAGTCGGAAAAAAAGATTAAATAATCTCACAAAATGGGGAGGCCTTTCCAGGATGCATTGCAAACCCAATCTATCCCCCGTTCGGTATCCGAGACCCTGCCTTTCCTTATGTGAGTGGACTTTACGAATCTCCCGAACGTAATCACTAAACAGCTGGCTCCGGTCAAAAGTCGCGGAAGCCTCCACGAGGTTAAAGCACCTACGTAAAAAAATGTCGAAAAGCCCCGAGCCACAAAATTCTAGGCTTTTTATACCTGAGAGTCAGTTACGGTCCCGTCAACTGTTTTTTGGTCAGTTACCTGAGAACTCCAGCTAAGGTTACAGCTAGTTTTTTTTAGCTGAGTTTTAATTCGCTAGCTGTTCCGATTCCGGACTTCTCCAGGCAATCCTCTGGGATCATTACCGCAACCGATCAGGGGCAAGACGCCTATTCAACCAAACTGTCAACATCCCAGACACTGCGTCGCTGCGTTATTGTAGCCGGATCGAAACAGGAGGAAATCAGATCAGCTGATTTCGGTCTTTCATGTTCTGAACAAAGGGGGGGGGTGTCTTCACATTAGACAATAACCCCAACCGTTTGATTGAAAGTCATGTTATTTGATAAACCACTTTTATTAACCACTGTGGAATTTTCTGAAATAAAACTGTCTCCAACCCGTTTCAAAAAATTTTTAACTAGCTTGAAACATGGCAAGGGATTTTAACAGAAAGTTGCAGGTAGATGAGAAAGATACGGACCAATTGTGATTTAGAGAGATTATAATAACTTATGTATTCGCCAATACAATACCGAGAGCTTGAAGACCATTTTATTATGGAAGCACCACACAGGTGGTCAACAAATCCTCCTGAAGGCAGAATACGTATAAAATTCAAGTCATGCGAGGGATTTGAGACTACACTGTTACGTCATGGGATCCTCGGGTAGCCTTTCGGGACAGACTACTTCTTTTCAAGAGTAAAACATGAAGCTGGCATCGCCTCTTCCCATTGGCTTTTCTTTCCCCCGTCGCCGTCCTGGTAGCCTCTGATTGGTTCCTTCGTTGGTGCCTCACAGTCTGACATTTTGTTGTCGCGTCCGACCTTCCAATCATCTCGGACATCTCAAGGCTTGGTCGAAGCGAAAACACTTTGTAGTATAGTGTCAAAAATCCAGACAAAAAAGTGCCTTGGTTTGGGCTTTAACAAAACCTCTTAGTGGAACCAATGGGGTGTAGTGACGTTACAACACCCTCTACATAATAGGCGAGTACTGTAACCACTATTCCTACCGGGTAGCATGAATAAGTGTAGTAAGTTAAAAAAATTTATGTAAATTTGATGAGAAATAGAATTAGAATAAAAGTATAAATGTTTGGGTCATTAAAAATATATCAAGTGATTAAATATCGAAATGGTTTTGGTTTGGAGTGCTACGATAGACTATTTTGAAACACGAGAGCTAATGAGACCGGGAACTGTGCCTAAAGCTGATCCGAACATCCATGCCACAGAGGAATTTGAACCCATGTACTCTCGTACCGAAGATCAGCGCCCTAACCATTCTGCCATCGCAATAGAATGATATTTATTCCTTCTATAGAAAATACAACCATATACACACAAAAAATCACACTCATATAATGAATAAAATTTTAAAAATGCTACTGATCACGCATGCCATATAATTTAAAATTATTTTATATTTAAACGCACTATATTTTCATAATCATTTAAGAATTATAATTTAATATTTTTATAAGAGCTGGAATAAGCCATTCCATAAAATATCTCCCAGATTATAATAAATTATATTAAATTATTACCCTTCGTGAAGCAAAAATGTTAGACCACAGAGAATTATACCAATCCATTTCCTATTAAGTTGTTCATTATCTCACCAAAATTTGGTAATTTAAGCTAGTATTCAAGAATTTATGATTAGTTTAAGAACAACTTTTGATATGCATAAAAACTCCTAAAAGATACGAGACTCCTTAAAAGATGAAATGTTTTAAAATTATACGTAGACATATTACTTACTGCATTACAAGGAACTGCTTCAGTATGAGTACTGTGATTAGGCTTTTTGCTACGTGTGAAGGCTACACTTCATGTAGCAAACAGCATGACCACAGCATTCAAAGTCATTTAACGAAAAAGTGCGAATGCTTAGATTTTTATATTCAATTTGATATTTTAAAAGTAAAAATTTGAATACAGGTTTTAAAATAACAAATAATAAAGCGATGAATGTTTTACACAAAGAATGGGAAACTTTTCACAGCATTTAAACAATGTATTACTATTTAGATACCCAGATAGAAGATTTAGTTTGCAGTAAACTTGCAGC
Organism: Pardosa pseudoannulata; assembly: GCA_032207245.1. Classification (NCBI taxonomy): domain Eukaryota; kingdom Metazoa; phylum Arthropoda; class Arachnida; order Araneae; family Lycosidae; genus Pardosa; species Pardosa pseudoannulata. Next base: position 38,382,926 of record CM063510.1, on the reverse strand, counting down.
AGTCTAGCTTTGCAAGCCTGCAAACTTGCAGCAAGTTCAGCATGACAAGTCTGTAAGTTTGAAACAACACTGCATCAAGTCTAAGAAGTTTCCTTCCTTCCAGGTTGTCATGACAATGTTGCCACAGTTTTGCAGCAAAATAGCGTTGCAAAGGAGAAGGTCGCTTCACGTTCAGTTTAACTTGCAGGAGTTTTGTTATGACAATATATCAAATTTGTTATGACAAGATATTATCCAGAAAAAAATCAAACTTGCTGCAATTATGCATGCTATCTCGGTAGAAATTTAAAAAAAAAAGAAAAAAAAAAAAAAAAAAAATCAAATTAAAACTCATGCATTTTACAAAATTCTGAATTTTAGAAAAGTTAAAAACAAGATATTTTCAGTTTAGTATTACTGTATTGAGTTATTTAAGTCTCCTAACGTGTTTTTACTTGATTTTCATTTTAAAAATCTTATATAGAAGATAGAAAGCATAATGTACGAGTATGACTAATTGCAACTAGTCTGAGACCTACTGATTAACCTTAAAACGCTATCATTATTATTCGGAGATGTTTCGCAATTAAAACAAACTATGGAAATAATATTAATGTACAATAAACCATTTTTATTACACTGAAAGTGTCCGCATTATTTACCTAAAGTTCAGAATCCTATCGAAATAAACTCTTCCAGTGTGATTTTTACTGGGATTTTGCTTTAAAATTAATTTTTTAAAAGTTGTCTCACAGACTTAACAATATTAACAGTGCTCAAAAAATAAATAATAGCGTTCTAAGGTTAAAATTACATCACTGTCCCTGTCATGGTATTTGCTGTGTACGAATCACATAGCAAATTCAAATATCTACTAACATTCGTGCATGGAGAGGGATTTGAACCTATATACTTCTTACCAAAAGGTTGCATCATGTTTAGATATCATCCGATCATTGATTAGAAAATAAATTGGTTAGGTTAACCCTTTATATCCTGAATTAACTTACCATGAACTTTCTTACTACATTTTTGTATCATTAGATAAGTTTTAACTAAACTGAGAATAATCATAGAAAAAAGAAAATTAATTTTTACTGTATTTTAGTAGTTAATTTTGCAGCTGGTACTTTCTAGTACCAACATATATTTTTGACTCTATAGAAAATAACTTATAGAAAACTTTGACTTATAGAAAATAAAACATTAAATTGTGAATAAAACAAATGAAATGCTTACCTGCGAAGTATAGAAGTCTCTAAAAAATAATAGTATCAAGTAACTGGTAATAAACCACTAAATTTACTCAGTTGAACAACACGTGTATCAACTCTACCATAAAATAATCTTCGAATGCAGCAAGCCAATTATAAAATCCCTACTATGGGAATAAAAAGGATTCCTGATTGGTGCTGTCATTTCTTTTCTGCTGTAGGAACTGCATCGTTCATGTCTTTGTGAGTACCGTAAGGAAAAACGGCTTTATTAGAATATATAGGTGTTTGATTGAAGCCGTACTTCTAAGTTCCGTCAGGATAAAAAGGATTAATGGAAAAAGAGCCGCGGAATATAAGGATGAATGTGAAAGATTTTCATTCGCAAAATTTCAAATCTTACCAACTTAAATGTTTTTTCAAAAGTTTAAAAGATTTAAGGATCATCCACCTCTTAATCTTCCAGTGCTGTTTTTTTTTTTTTTTTTTAAATACATTTTAACCTAACCTCTGCACCTCATATTGCAAGCCCAACGATGATCGAATGGGTTGGGGCTCTGCTTTTCGCAACGGAGTTTCTATATTAAAATCTTGCATCCATGGGTGTTCATAGCCATTCGAAATCGGCTTTAAGCAGTAGGTCAAGGTCTCATTAACTCTCGTGTAGGAAAATAGTAGATCGTGGCACTCCAAACCAATTAACTAATTAACCTCAGATTCCCTAGAAGTTTGTGTATCCAACAGAAATCCATAGTTGCCGGGTTCGACCATAGAAAGAGCATCGAAACATTCCTATGTACATGGAGTACATGCAGGATAAACTTGAGTCTCAAAAGCACTCCCTGTTTGAGTTAGCGGGTAGGAAAGTAGTACGGTATAGGGAAAATCTTTCTTGGGAATGGTCAAAATTGAGTGGATAATCAGTGGATAATCCATGTACCAATAGGTACTTGTGGCGATCTGGTTGTTTAGTTTCAAGAGAAGATTCATTTTTATGAATAGCCATGGTTAATGGGAATGATGATAATGGCTCATCATACTCATTAGCCCAAACAACAACATGAATGCAGGTATATACTGTTCGTCTTCAACAAAAACTACTAAACTACTGAGCATCCAGTCCACAAGTTAGTGTATGCTGCACACTTACCAAGAAAAGTGTTAACTTTCCTTAAAGATAATATTTTTCAAAACAGACTTGTTTAGCGTTTATGATAGTTTTCGTCCTAGGATAAATGGTTTTAATTGAACGCTTATCATGTTTAAGTTTATGTACTGAAAGTTGTGTTTCTTTATTCAAAAGCATTTATTTTCAAATATTTATCCTATGGAATATTGGATATCCTTAAATATTGTTAAGAATGGAATTAATAGACAACAAAAATGGAATTAGGTGACGTCTATAGAAAGAAAGAAAAAGGAAGAAAAGCAAAATAAAATGGGAAAATACTGTTGTTATATACCAAACCAGAATTCGACATATTTTAAAATGTCCCCAGTACATAATTTACCATTATGTCCACTTTCCAAAGTTCCAACCTCTGACTATGTTTCTGTGACCCGATGAAACATTTTCAGCATATTGTTTGTTTTTAATATTTTATTACCAGATTTTTGCAGAAAATTTCATTTATTATGTAGAGATTTGATCCATTTTCCATAGTTTTCTTCCAGTTCTTAGCGGTCTCATTAGTTCTCCTGTGGAAAAATAAAGACCATAGGCCTTCAAACTAAACTAGACCGTCTTTTCTGAGATCTTCCAAGTAAAATAGAGTACATCAACGGATGTGAGACCTCTGGTTTGGAGAGTGCCAAGAAGATTCCATTTCATCTGTAGGCAACGAGGCTCGATGAAATTGGAGGGAAACTTCAGCTATTCCACCAAGGCGGGAATTTGCAATGGAGGACAGTTGCTCTCCCATTTGAAAAAATGTCTCAAAATTAGTACATTAATCATTACATATACATTATATACATACAACATTCCTTATGGAAGGTTGTAAACCCCTACCTTTGCTACGTCACCGATTCCAACGCTACATTGTGTAAATTGTCTTTTAATATCTTTTAATTGCCTTGTTTTGCTTCGATCTTTTATATACAAATTTTCACTTTCTATTAAACCTTGAAGAAATAAAAATAAAATAAGCACTTTCAAATGTTTCATATCACATATTTCTAAAAACATCCCGGAACTCCGAATACTTTATAAACAAATTCATCTTAGGCAATGGACTTCCCTAACATAGGAAAAGTTATTCTGACTAGACTTGCTTTTCCCACACATGCACAAATCTGACAAGGTTTATTTGATCCATGGAAGAACAACAATAATTTATGTTTTACCCTATCGCAGTACTTGGCAGACCGCGGCTTGCGAGTCACATATGAATGTTTGCATAGATGTTTGCGTTCTTCAGACTTCTGTCTCTATGTATTGTAAGAACAACAATAAATGTAAATGGCTCTCTTATACCTTCCGTCTTCTGTTAATTTATAATCTATCTTTTCTTTCTCGAAAATCTACCGACCCCTGCCCTAGTCGTGCAGTCCAGTAAAATTTAATCGGTTATTTAAAACAGCAACCGATTATTAACCATTAAAAATATAGCAACTATAAACAAAATTTGAACTAACTTCAGCCCAGGCAGCCATACAAGGCCGTAGGCAGGGGGAGGGATTTGGAAGACTGGTCCCCCCCCGAAATTTTGAAAGATCAATTTGTAGATAGACAATGCCCCACGTTTGTGTGTGTGTGTGTGTGCTATCTGCCTATCTGTTCATGAATATGGAAAGTTATTCTCTTCGGAAAAAAAAAACGCTCAGATTATAAGAGTCTTGTTGGGCCTCTGGCCGGAAACACAGTGCTTTCATCAATTGAAGTACCATTCACAAATAAAGATGTCTTTCTCCCTTGGTCCCCCTCCGAAAATAATTTCTGGCTACGGCCCTGCCGCCATATCACAGATTTATTGAAAATATCCCCAGGAGGGAACTGCTTTTTATTCCAAGGTATAATATATTACAAAATATCCAAAAATTACAATCTTGCAGAAGATTCTTAATATGTTATATAGATAAACAACAAAAATAGTGCTCTGTCTTATAATGCAAATGAAACTCAATCTAAATAATAATTAAATAACTCCCATTAAGATTTTTGTACAGGTTCGGAATCCATTGAACAATACCTAAAATAGTTGTACTTCAGTTTTTACTTAGTGTCAGTTACTATATTTATTAAGTCATATAGTGCCTGTATCGCCAGCTGCGTTAAGAAAAATAATGATATTTATTAAATAATTAATGAACTGGTCTTCAAAAACAAAACACCATTGTATTGTCACTTTATAAATATCTTTGTTACTCTAATGTCAACCCAATGTTTTTTTGAGAAAAGTTAAATATTACTGCTTATTGGGATTTACTAGGTCTTGAATTGGGTTCCTTGATTGTCCTTAAGAAAACTGCACACATGAACTAACTGATCAGTTTAAGTTTGAGATTGGTTTGGAGCACTACGGTCTACTGTTTTACACACGAGGGCTAATGAGACCGGTACCTACTGCTTAAAGCCGATTCCGAACGGCTACGAACATCCATGCCATAAGGAGATTCGAACCCACGTACTCCGATACCGAAGAACAGCGCCCTAACCAATCGGCCAGCGTTCGGCAACTGATCAGTTGCAATAGTAAATTGTCCTATTAGAAAATTGCATCTTATAGCTAATATGTTTTACCATTTTGAGAACGTGTAACACTTTAAAAACTTCTAACAGAGAAGTTTTGACATAATAGTTACTTTGTATATAAATATGTATCTACACATGTAAGAATGATTGAGAATTTGGGGAGCAGGGAGTGTTTAACCCCTTATCACTTAAAATTTAAGTCTACTTTTACGTTTTCACCATTATCAATGAATAGAACCTAATTGGGATACTTCAAGGTATTTTTCGCCAAACTCAGAGATCGAAACCTTTGCCTAGCACCCCCATACGGGTTCATTATTGCTTATTTACGTGGTCTTTTCCTGAAGAAGAATGAGCCAGCCAGAAGATGAGGAATTGTGACGCTCCGTCAGGGAGAGAGACACAGAAAAGGGAGCTGGGGGGAGAGAAAAGCAGCGTGCATTGTGCGTAGAAAAGGTGGCGAAGATATTAAGGGATTATAACGCGGGGTCCCTGAAATTACTTACCCTTAATTAAACTGAGATTAAAGTGGCGAAAAGAGCAGCGCGCTGGGCTATTTCTCTACACCCTTCTCCTCGAAACAGTGTGGCGAAAAGAATGGAAGTGTGTGACATAAAGCCGTCAGAAATTTTTCCGCTTTACATTGTGTGGCACGCGGGGGCAGGATTACTTCTGCCCGGCGTGTCACAGATATTTGTTCTGCTCTCGTCGTTAGCGAAAGAGCAAATAATTTGCCCGGAAAGAAGAAAGGCGAAGTCAGTGCTTGTGGGAGGGGAGGAAGGGAGAGAGAGAAAAGAAAGTGAGAATTAAAATTGCTTGCTTCACACTCACGCCCGAGTCGCTTGATGAGCTTGTGGCATTCTGGAGGGGCTTGTTAAGAAGAAGAACGACGCGGTGTAGGTAGGTTGATAGTCAGGGAATTGGTCCAGGCAAATAGACACCAAACATAGGATCAAAGGGAGAAAATCTGATGTGGACAACCCGTAACTTTCTTGTACGTCGTTCATATATATATTATATATATATATATATATATATATATATATATATATATATATATATATATATATATATATATATATATATGTGTGTGTGTGTGTGTGTGTGTGTGTGTGTGTGTAACAATATCGATATCTAAGCCCTAAAGTCTATCCAGAATTATCCCTTTTCCCCATTCATTATTCTAGATCTTAATTTCTTCTCTCTATATTAATAATATTTTCCCAGCCATGCAAATTGAACGAGGAAGTTTTCGTTCCTTCAGCCGAACCCCGAAATTATTTCTATGATTCCCAAAACAGAAAATGATATAGCTGGCATTTTTAATTAGGAAGCAACAACTCTCCCAGGAAAATCTGTAACAATCAGCAATAATACTCTTCTGAAACGCCACACTTTGGCAGATGGCTCTAATCAAAGGTTACTCTCTATACGCAATTAACAGTTGCCTCAGCATTTTTCCACGACATTAAACCACACATGGTATTTAGTTGTCTCTCGCTAAAGGTTGCCGTTGCCACATGTAGGAGAGAGAGCGTTCTGACATTCAGATGCCTCTGGATTTTGTCCGAGTGTGAGAAGATGAAATAAAGATTAAGTTCGGCCACGACGACTAATGTGTTTCTTTCGAACAGACGATTAGCAGGATTCTTGGCAGCCCAGCATGCCCAGGCTGAGGAAAATAATAGGGGCAATTTTAAAATGAACTCATCAAGTGTAAATTCGGGGTGGTTAGTCCCATAGCCGATTGCACACACACACACACTTATATATAAACGGCGGATCTTTTGTAGGCTTGAGCCCCGAATCCACAGCCTTCCGGTTGCCAGATATTTGCCTTTGACGACTGAACTACAGCGGATCATATTCATAAATAAGGTAGGAATAATTCAGCCGTTAATGGATTAATGTGTTGCACATGTTTTTTTAAATGCAAAATAATTATGAACCTCTCTGACGTCTATTTTTGCAAAGTATACTTTCCAGTTAGGTTGCTTTTCTGGGGGAAAAGCTATCTGTAAGTAAAAGAACCACGTGTTTGATGCTGTAAATACAATTTGACACACATTTATGAATTCAACAGTTGTGACAGTTTGGATTTTGATTTAAATTTCTAATTCATTAATATAGTAGGAATAATTCAGCCGTCAATGGATTAATGTGATACATATTTTTTTAAAATGCAAAATAATTATGCACCTCTCTGACGTCTATTTTTGTAAAGTATGCTTTCCAGTTCGGTTGCTTTTCTGGTGGAAAAGCTAGCTTGAAGTAAAAGAACCATGTGTTTGACGATGTAAATAAAATTTAGCACACATTTATGCAACAATTGTGACAATTCGGCTTTTGATTTCTATTCATACAGCCAATTTGACATATTTTTATATATCAGTTGTGTGTTTATTTTTAGCACAATATGGCAAGAAAAAGAAAGCATTATTTGGTTAATAACTTAAAAATAACTTTAGGAAATACAAGAAAAGAATATATTGCTTGGTATCTGTAGGAAAGGAGATAAGTAATTGTATTGTTGAACAGTTGATGATTGATAAGAATGGGTTTAGAATGGTTTTAATGAAGCAGAAATGTAAAGAACCAATACTGTTTAGTTCCCCAAAACGTCCACTGCTTTCCATCTTGGTAAGTTAATACAGGTCACAAGGATCAAAGTAAGAATCCTAAGTGATGAAGAGACAAATAATATCAACAGTGAAGTGTAAAAAAGTAGTAATAAAAAATATTGTCTTAAAACATAAATATTAAGAAACAAGCCGGAAAAGGATTTAGTTACAAATTTAGTTATTTAAAATTGTATATTTAAAACTATGGAGTAATATTCTAATCAATTTTAATTGAAATATTTAAAGACGATGTTAAAAATAATTAAACATTAAGAATTATAGTAAGACTGTAAAAGAGAGGAAGATAAATAAAGTAGATTGGCGGTATGAGTGAAAATTTAAAAGGATTGAATTTTAAAGAGTAATTAAGATGCAGAAAATTAATATTAGCTATAAGGTAACATGATGGCGCGAGTTTATGTGATTCAATACAGTGACCGTAGTTAGTTAATGACTATTTTATTTGGTAATGAATAAAGTGTATTATAAAATTGATTAGAAATTTTGATGCATTGCTGCTTTATGGTTAAAATATCAAAGTCAATACGGACGATATCATTTCGTAGGTACCGATTCCAAACGTCCATTTCTAATCAGAGTCACAAAAAGAAAGGATTAGACTTGAGGAAGAAAAGAAGCCTCAACTTAGAAGTTGTCGAGTTAACCCTCAGACTGTGGGACCCATATATACCTAATGACTCAGTGTTGATCTTTTTAATCTTAGAATATTATTCTTCTGTTTCGAGTACGTTTTACAATTAAAATAACTAACTGTTGAAGGATGAAAATAACTGTAATGTGTAAAAAATACCTTTTCAGATTGTCAAAGTATCTATTAATTTGATTTTTCTTGCTTTAAAATAGTTTTTTGGTAAAGTTGTCTTGAATACATTACAATAGCAAAAAACGTTCAGCTAGAACAGGATAGTGTTCTAGGGTTTAAAAAAAAAAGTTTAGGCCTTATCACACGTCAATATATGGTTTTGATTTGGTTTTGGAGAGCTATGGTCTACTTTTTGCAACACGAGGGCTAATGATACCGGGACTTACTGCTTAAAGCCGATTCCGAACGACTACGAACATCCATACGATAGTGGGACTTGAATCCACGAACTCCGGTTTCAACGGGCAGCACCCTAACCTTTTGACCATCGTTCGGCACGTCAACATATGAGTATTGATAAAACAAGAAATTCCTTTTCCCGATGAGTGAATTTCTTATGTGATATCGAAAAACTTCAACCTATTACAGGCCTTATAACACGTGTGCTGGAATTAAAACTAATCGGTTGAAAATGTTATCACACCAAAAATTCCGGCAGATTCCTCGTCTTATAAGCATTAACTTGCCCTATAAGGAAATTTTACGTTTTGTACAGTTCAGATTGCAATTGAACAGGGAGGTGCACAATTAGATTTTATATCAGTCTTAAGTACAAACTTAACCTCTTACAACTAATCGTTTTTGATTTATGCTAGATACATACGTGCATATGTCAAAACGAGATAGCCCAAGTGCTCTTGGTGATGGTCCAATTGATTACTTCAGCTTTCAAACTTTGTTTCGTTGTATGCAAGACCAGACATAACACGGAAACTTGTCAAAATTGATTCAGACAGGATCAAAATGAATATTTTCGTTGAAATTTGAACACTGAAATTTCTGTTATGAAACTTCCTTTACTGCTTACAAGAAAGAAAATTACGTAGTGTTTGTAAAATGTATAAATTTTATTTTATTTGTCAAATATGATTTTTACATATTCTCAAAATGTTAGGTTAATTCAAAAAATATAACAACCAATAATTGTGTGTTTAAAACAATTTCACAATTTCGAATACACAATCGAAATCTCTCTTTGTGTTCTGAAAATCTGCTTACTGAATCGTTTTACCAGCTTAGAGGTAAATGCAGTGAATGTAGCTCAAAATTGTGATTTTCCCTACCAATACATATGAATGTGTTATAGGATTAAAAATACAATTGTAAAAGACGCAATAGGTTCACCCTAAGCATTGTTAATTTCAGATCAATCCTTTTGCATTATGCCATAGCCCAAGTATCTACCATAAGTAGGTTATGTAGAAGAATTATTGTACTAAATGCGCACTTTTCAGATATTCACTTACATTAATTCTCACTTTCAGTGTTAAGCTCTCAAATTTCACAAAGAAAGGGTTTATTTAGAATAAACAGTCTGAAATGTAATACCCAGATTATTCCTTACTATGTTAATGAATTTGTGGATGTCCTGATGCATAATATTTATGGAGAATAAATATTTTTATCGAAATATTTGAAATTAGATATCTTTATAGATGAATAAAGGTATTACAATTTAATACTTAGATCTGACACAAATTAAAGGTTTACCCAAATCTTTTAACGTAATTTTCAGAGTAAGAAATAATGTTAAAGTGTCGAAAACAAATTACCGAATTTTAATGGGGAATACAATAGATAATTTTGATAGGGTTTATAAAAAGTAATTTTAAACTAAATGTACACATTTGTTATATTTTCTTCTGTATTTTGAGTTTATATATATTCGGTTTTCAAACTTGGGTGCCGCTCCGAACAGCCTGAGAGCAATCCTGAAGAATTGGGTTCCTCTTGGCAAATTTGGCGAAAATATTTACGATATTTACTAAAACACAAAGGTAATCTATCCAAACATTGTATTTCTTGTGCTTTTTCTGGCGATTTTAATCACAGTGCGCCATTGTAACAGAATTATATACTCTTACTTAATTAAAGAAAACGACTTGAAAACCGGACATTTATATTTATGGGCAATTAATCAATTAAAGTACCGTCTACGTTAAAAACGTCATTTTTTGCCAAAAATCATAATTTTTTTTTTATTTATCTATTGTAAAATTTCAACTTTTAGGCCTCTAAATCTGTTTTTGTTTTGTTTCCACGGCATTTTAAAGAAAAGTTACAGCTGTTTAAACACCAGTGACAATTGTCAAAACAAAACGGAAGTAGCGACTTCGGAACCGGAAGTTATGAATTTAAAGCCTTTTTAAAGAGCATTTTTTGGACAAAACTTTTTAAATTTTCTTGAAGATTAGTTTAAACATTTTTTTTCGTATTTTTAATAATTAGCAATTTGGCAATTAGAAAGTTTTGAAGCAAGAAAGTATGGGGAATTTTAAACATGCATTTTAATTTTTTAATAGTTAAAGTTGCTTTCGTAAACTTCAAATGCGTTTTTCTCAGAACAGTATTTTTAATAAAATGTTGAAACTTAAAATGTGATTTCTCAAAAAGTTCTTAAAATATTTTGTTGAAAATTATTATGAATGCTTTTGATAGTATTTACTAGTGAATGACCTAAAAGATTTAAATTTGGATAATTTTTAATGATGTTACACTCATAGTTAGATATAAAGGTAATGAAAATTTGTTAAAAATTCAATGTGTATGATTTTGAAGGACCAAAAATTCTTACCAAATGTAAATTAAGCAAAGATTTTAGGTGATTCACTAGTCCAGTTAAGAAATGTGCTGCATCAAAAAATATTGAAATAATTTAATTTATTTAAAAATTAGACCTTTTGAAAAAACCCGATTTTTTTACTACATTTTCTTTATTAATTAGAACTTTTATAAAAACTTCTCCAGGAATAAATTTTTTGAGAGCAATTCTTTATGATAATATAAAAAATAAATCTAAAAATGTAAAAACATGAACTAGTTTCTACGTTTAATGAAAAAAGTTCTCCGAACGTAAACGGATACCTTAACAATTTACAAATGCAACAGCTCCAAATTATTAAAAATCAGCCATAGTGAACCATTAATGGTTTGTTATATCTAAATTTTTTAAGCATTATGCACTTTTAATATATAAGAAAAGGTGACACAAGGATAGTTGGATGCAAATAAAATATAAATCATAATATAGATACAGATTCTTTGTAAACGGTGAGATCAGGAGAAAATGTTAGGCGACCATACTCAAATCATTATCGCCAAGTTGGCGGGAAAACCCAATTCTTCAGTCAACCCCACCCTGAGATGCATGGAGTGTATGCCAGGGGTGCAGCGGCAATAATCAAGGTCAAGTGAACTGGTTGTAAAAATAACTAAACTTCACATAAACGTAAAGGAAATAATGAAAAAATGAATTCAATCAGTTTTATCCATCACGTTAAAGACAAATTGGCATTACATTTGCATAATTTTTTCTATTTTTTCCATTATATTAAAACTGCTTTATGTGTAGCTATATTACATAATGCTTTTTGCTTGCATAAAGTTTGCGACGGACTAGTCTATATGATTTATCTATAATCCCTACTCTATTACTGAACTCTCGAATGTACTAACATGTAACATTTAGAAAAATCCTTTTATCCAAATATTTTAAATTAAGTGATTTTTATAAATAGATAGAGGTAGAGAGATAAAGGAAATTAATGCCTAAATCTGATGTAGATATATGGTTTTAGTTCACTAATCAAGCTTGTTTGTAAATTAACTCGTATGTGAAAATTTTTCCATTACAATTGATTGAGATGAGAAAAACTCACGTAAAAGAAAATGCAATAAAACCCTATTTTATCATAAGTTGTGTTTTAATGTTTCTTAACACACACACACTTATATATATACCTTACCGACTGCGTGTAAGGTAGTATTTGGCCGCTCCCTATCTATGCGTATACCTAATAGATATCAGCTACCCTGAGAATTTCGTTGTTTGTGTGCATGTACGGACTGCACACTTACTAACCCCAGCCCTGTATATATATACATATATATATATATATAGGTAATATATTAAAATTATTTAACTTTAATATTTCCTTAAAAATCTCCTCTCTCCCATTCTAATTCCTTAAAATCTTTTTCCAGCCTCTAAATGTCTAAACCAAATAAATGTCTTCGACTTAAAATTCTTTCGATACAATTCCCAAAGTTTTCTGTCCTATAGAAATAAATTTTATGTCTATTCACCACGGTTTCCAGCTGTCGGCGGAAAATGGCTCCTCGTTTTTTCCTGATCTTAACACTTAATTCACTGAGTAAATTTCTTCTACCTTGGAAAAATTCTTTCTGCCTTCTCTTTTGGGTGCACCTCTGTTCGTGCAGAGTGATTTCTATGTTATTCTCTTGTCTGTCGTTGACTAAAACTTCTATCTGTTCAATCTGCATCGTTTGTTATTACTGCCAGCTTAAGTAAAAATAATAGGGGCTATAATATCCAGTAGTTTTAATATTTCCTTAAAAATCTCCTCTATCCCATTCTAATTCCTTAAAATCTTTTTCCAGCCTCTAAATGTCTAAACCAAATAAGTGTCTTCGACTTAAAATTCTTTCGATACAATTCCCAAAGTTTTCTGTCCTATAGAAATAAATTTTATGTCTATTCAACACGGTTTCCAGCTGTCGGCGGAAAATGGCTCCTCGTTTTTTCCTGATCTTAACACTTAATTCACTGAGTAAATTTCTTCTACTTTGGGAAAATTCTTTCTGCCTTCTCTTTTGGGTGCACCTCTGTTCGTGCAGAGTGATTTCTATGTTATTCTCTTGTCTGTCGTTGACTAGTAAAAATGTCTATTTTAGAAGCTCTAAAATAAAATTTTAATTAAACTTCTGCAGTTCTGTTCAATGTGGCCAGTCTGCATCGTTTGTTATTACTGCCAGCTTACTATACTCTGTGTAAACTCTGTAGGCACTTCAAGGTCACTGATTTTTCCCCGATGACCAACTGTAACTATGGTAACGACAGTTGGGGAAAGACTTTACTTTTTTATCCCACTGTGTTAAGGGGTGTCATGCATCGTGTGGGAAGGTAAACTTTCTATTCCAAAATTGCACTGTATTAATTATTTTATGATTTTACGAGAATTGAAAGAGGTCTTAATGCAATAACAATATTTTGTATAATTTTATTATGTATTTAAAGATTTATGGTCTGTTGACGCACTTTTAGAAAGTGAAAATTTCTTTAGAAGGTACAGATTCCTAATGTTTTAGTAGGAATTCTGCATTAAAATAAATTTTTGTATTTTTACAAGAACATCTATGATTTACTATAAACTTTTTACACATATTGTTAAACTTTTCTTTAAAAACTAAATAAAAAATATTTCCTGTTTTTTAGTTAAACGGCATTAAAGGCAGAAAAGGTGACACTTTTGTCGAAATCATCTAATTCTGTTACGAGCCTATTATGTGAAATTTTTTTTTTAATATTGTCGCAGTTCTGGATCGGCACAAATTCTTTTAGAAATACCACGGGCATCAGCAGTTGCTTGTTGAGTTTGCGAAAACAATTCCAAAACTGTAGCAGCTGGTTTGGATTCAACAACACCTTTCAAGTACCTGTATACGTTAAATATCAGTATTTTGGACTGTTTTCTAACATCAAAACTAGCCATTACAGGAAATATTTTATAAAGTAAAAAATTAATAATAAAATTAAAAATAAATATGAAGCAAAATTTAAATAAAACAATGAATTAAAAGATAAAAAATGAGAGTGTAATATCAGATAAGCGCAAAATAAATATCTACGAGAAGAAAGAAAAGCAAGAACGTATTGGAATCAAATCCTCAACTGAAGTGCTGAAAATAAGTGTGAATGCACATGCTTCTTTGTCGCTACCATAGTAACCGATGACTGGGGAAACGAGAAAGTGTGACCTTGAAGCGCCAATATATTTTACAAGGACTATAGGCTTCTCCTTGCCCAGTTGCCCGGGCATGTAAAAATAATAGGGGCTATAATATCCAGTAGTTTTACAATTATTGGATTACATATATATATACGTATGTATGTGTGTGTGTGTGTGTGTGTGTAATATATCAAAATTATTACACTTAAAATATCTCTTAAAAAATTTCCTCTTCTCATTCTAATTTTTTATACATATTTTCCCTGCCACAAAATCTCAAAATAAAAATGAGTGTTCTCGACTTTCCTTCTTTGAACCCATTTCTCAAAGCTGATGTAAATGTAAATTCTGAAGTAAATGTAAATTTCCGGTCCAGTTGCCACATTTTCCAGCAGTTCCCGGGAAAAGGGCTCAGTTTCCTACTGATCTAAGTTCCTTTTTGACTATTAAATTAGCTGACTAAGCCGCCAGTTCCTTGGGAATCTTCTTTGCTTCATCTCGCTGTGGGGCTCAACTAGTGTTTTCATGTATCAGTTTTTATTCTGGTCTAGCCAGAGAAAGATGTCCGTTATTGAACCTTAATTAAAGTTAAGTTCCACTACGGACTCACCGTTTACTTCTTATGGTATGGCCTGCCTGTATTATAAGCTTCAGTGAAGTCTTCACTACTCAGTTAGTTCGGTCAATTAAAAATAATAGGGGCTTAATTTCACATGTAATTTGCGGATTTAATTTCGCCATGATTACACACACATATGACGCCTGAATCTAGCTCATTTTTGGGATTCCCATTCGAGGAAGAATTGAGTCATGATTCGCAACTCTAAAAATTCGTATGTTGGTACCCTCATAATTCAATGTCCTAAATAATCTGTTGTTAGCCTTTTCAACGCTCTGAAGTTAGAGAAATCACTAAATCCATGAGTCAGACTTTTAAGCAGTAAAAGTGTACCCTGAGTGAAATGAAAAGTGCGTGATCTTAAAATAAATTTTAAAAAGGAACCTTATTTTATAAGAATCCATCAACCCGGCATAACAGTAACAAAGACGCCTACAAGAACCTGCAGAGAAAACGCAGAGGATGAGATGAGAGACATATCGCGAACGGGAGTCATTTCTCAGAACTCTCGAGCTATCGCAAATACTTCACTGTATGCACCCCCCTCCTTGCCTTTCACAGGATGAGTTGACTGTTTACCTGTCACACACCGCGAGCTAACAACTCCGGGTGCAGGTGAATAATTCGTGCGACGCCAGATGGACCCGTCTCGAAGTCAAGAGGTCACTAATGCACGCCCTCCATTAGGCTAAAGGAGATCCCCCCACCCTCCCAGGGTTGTCAAAAGATGACAGACGGGCAGACGGTGGCTCCCGAAGCAGAACGACTGCTTTGGCAGCTTTTAATCACCTCCGCATTGTTAAAACGTGCCATTTGTTGTCAAAACTCAGGTTAAAACTTTCTAAAAAGGGAGAGCCGTGGCGCAACATTTCATCGAATCTAGTCTACCTAGGCCCTGAGCCATGCATAATCGATGCGAGAGAAAAAAGAAAAATATTACATTATATTGTGTTGATGAATGATTTGTAGAGATACAGGCAAAAAGAACCGTGGTGGAGTAGACGATTTGCTACAGGCGTGCTATTAACAGATAAAATAGGAGCCCATTATATGATTAGCCAGGAGATTTTACAGTTGCCAGTTGTACCTGAAAAACGTAGATATTTTGCGTAAAGACGTCTTTAAGACACTGGTAAAAGAAACGCTTATCATCAAGAAAACATCTGTATTTCCGATGACTACTATTAATCTTATCGGGAATATATATTTTCCTGATGATAAGCATCTATTCCTCATTAGTACTATTAAACTTATGACCCTTGGTAGCTTAGTCGACAAAGCGTCGAACTCATAGCCGAACGATTGCTGTTTGGGGATCAAGCTGGCCCAAATCCATAGTGTTCCCTAAAATGATGGCTGGGGCACATAAAATAGGTCCGTAGTAGCAATGTTTTCCTAGCCCAAACGATGACTTTAGAGGTGGCGAAGTCAAGCCTGGGTATCTTCTGCTTGGTTGGTTTGGAGTGCTACAGTATACTTTTTTGCAACACAAGTATCTTCTTCTTGAGTTTCCAAATTACGAGGACCAACTTTAAGCGGGGCTCAATGCTACTCGCATCCATAGTATTCCATAAGATCGTGCTCTAGGGTGATGCTAAGTAAGAAACAGCTCCACAAAATTCAAGTGTATTTGATGTCTGTATAACGTTAGGATAATTATCTATTCTGCCTTTAGCATTGAAGAAAAATATTAAACTTTTACCATACCAATTTTTTAATTCATATTAAGTGAAATTGGATAGCATGTCATATATGTTTGAGAAACCTAATAAACAAAAATGTCATTTGAAGAAGCGTTAAAAATAAAGATATTAAGTCATTTATAACATGGATAAAATGCACTTATAAGTATATTAGTATTTTTGTGCATGCGTATCATTGTCTGTTTATTTG
Organism: Pardosa pseudoannulata; assembly: GCA_032207245.1. Taxonomy (NCBI): domain Eukaryota; kingdom Metazoa; phylum Arthropoda; class Arachnida; order Araneae; family Lycosidae; genus Pardosa; species Pardosa pseudoannulata. Next base: position 38,366,273 of record CM063510.1, on the reverse strand, counting down.
TTGGTACGTATATGGTAATTCAAAACCGAAATGAATTCCATGGATAACATTTATATTATTTATTTTGCTCCAAAATGGGATATCTGTAACCAGGTTTAGGTCTAATTAGTCGATCGATGGAATATTTGTAGAATATTTTGTTGCAAAATACATAGGTGGTGTAGAAACCAGATCAGAAGGCAAGTTGACGATTTTGGCGACTGTATGAAATGAACGCCAAATTAGTGTCGCCTATTAGTATTATTAGTTCTTACTCTTTCACTAGTTATCAACAGAACTTAAAGCAATAATTGGAAACGACGTCAAAATGGAGCCGACTGGTGGGTCATTAAATTTATAGTTTTTTTGACATGATGAAATCATTGAAAAAAAAAATAGTTATACATTAGAAATGATATGCAGAAAACAAAAGGACTTCCAATATTTTTTTTGGCTCACTCGAATAAATGAGTATAAAAGTAATTTATTTAAATAACAGAGGGAAAATTTTCGCCTTTCTCGAAAGAGAAGGGAAATTTTTTTTGAACGTCGCCCATAACAAATGCGGTCTTCCACGTGACGCGCACTGTCAAGCGTGAGCGCATGCGCTTGACGTCTTCGCCCTGATTAAATGATTCCGGTCCGAGCTTCGGCTTCTGTCCGGTCACGTATTATCCGAGCACCGGACATGGGACACAATTTCCTCCTATCCGAGAATCCGGCTGATTGCCCTTCTCATCCAATCATTGCTGGACCCCACATATTTCGACTCGTCTGCCCTTTTGCCACATGCTTTGCTTGTTTCTTTTTTCCCTTTATCTTTTTTTAGGGGTTCTTTCCTTCTTTGATTTGCTTCCCTGTTTATTCGGTACTTTTAGTCTCTTCTTGTTTCTTTCCTTCCTGATTTTTTGTTTACTGTATACAATGTAAATTCACTTAAAAGAGTGGGAACAGAAAATTCTTCGTATAAGTGAATAGTTCGTACATGTGAATAGTAGACGTTTCTACCTATAAATGCTACCTATGAAACCAATATTATATGGATTTTCCGAGTTATCTTTCAATAGATAAATGTAGATTAAGAAAAAAATCTTCACGTTAACATTTGTAGAGTATAGTAACAACAAAATACTATATACAATGTCAACTCACTAATATGAGTGGTAAAGGAAAATTTTTGATATAAGTGAATAGTTCGTATATATAAATAGTAGACATTCCTGTCTATAAATGCATGAAATCAAAATTATATGGATTTTCGTTATCTTTCAATAGATAAATGTAGATTAAGACTGAAATAAGAGTTATATCTGTAGATTATAATAATAAAACTAATTTATTTCGTCTACATTAAATACAACATGCTGCTGTAAGTGTTGACTGTATACGATGTAACCAATATCCAGGTCCATAACTAGGGCGTGGCAAAGGTGGCATCTGCTAAGGGCGCATAAGTCTTAGGGGCGCCGAACCATGAAGAAAACGGTTCCGAAAGAGAACGATTCGCCTCGAATAGCAGAAAAGAAAAGTTGAAAAATAATTTTTGTTTATTACAAAATCCAATAAGTTTTAAATTGATTTTTTTATGAATTCCCTTATTTTTTTAAAATGCTTCTAGAGACTAAATTTGTTACATATTCTTACTAAACGTTTACCAAACACTCCTATTATTCCTTACTACAAATGATTTTAAATTTTAAATTTATTAAAACTAAATTTAAATTTAGAAGTTCATCAATTTTCTATGAAAATTCAACGTTCATATAAAAAAATATTCCCCTAAAAAAAACTATTCAGTTTAATAGCAAAATAATACCTAAAAAGTGTTTAAAAATATTTTTAAGTATTAATAAGTTAAAATAGAAGAAAATTAAAAATTAATGTACTGGGAAAATTTTAAGAATTAACAAAATATTTTGCGAGGTTATTCTGAATATATGATAGAAAAAAAAATCATGTTTACATATTTTTTCACTACATATGGGGGTAGGGGCGCAGACCAGTTTTTTTTTTTCCTCGGGTGATAAAGGACTTAGTTACGGCCCTGCCAATATCTCTATATAAATCGTATAATAAAATGCATCAGCTCCAGTTAGATTGTAAACGCTTCTTATAGCTGAATAAAATCAACGATTTGGGTCGTACATTCCTTTGAATAAGTTAATTTTTCATATAAATGAGTAACTAAATGCATATACCTCATGCGAGTTTTGTTCCCTCATTTTTGTATTAATTTTAATGCTTATCTATTCTTATGTAGTCAACCTCTAAATCTTCGAAATTGGATGTTAAGAAACTTTGTACTACATTTTTACAACTTCTGTACTACAGTATCTTAAACCTTTGTATCGTTGTGCTGCATGTCTATAACAAACACAAGAAACAATGTCGTTTTCTACGCGCTTCAGTAACAGACTGCAAAAAACGTAAAAATACGTTGCCCGCACGCGAAGTGTTAACAGAATTTTCCCACGAAATCCCTATCAAATGACATTGCAATCAAAGCCTATTATAGCGAACTCAGCATTTAACGAAGGAAAATTTTCCTATTATTTTAATATTGATATATTCTTTTATAGAGAACCAAATCTTTGAGATCAAATGTAACGAAACTTTTTTCTATGTATACAATTTTATATAATTTCTATAGTACAGTATCTTAACCCTGTTTAAATTAAATAGTTATGTAAGATAAACTGAGTAAGCTGAAATTAAGTTGGCATCCTCGTGTAAAACAAACGTAATCAGGATTAAAAAAGAAACAGACTTTTGGCCAAAGTTGTTTTTGCAAGTTACGTAATACAATACCATTTGTATCATTGTGCTGCAAATCTGCAATATACACAAAAATCAATGTCATTTCCACAGCTATCTTGAAAAGACTACTATGTTGATTGATTGTTGTGATTTTCTAACACTGATTAACACAATTTCAACCATTGCATTCCAATCAAATGGCGATACAGCAAAACTCCGTTATACCGAACCCAGCAAAGAACGAACTACATGATATAACGAACAAAAATTTTGATCCTGAATTTTCCCATTATTTTAATTCTAATTTATTCTTTAATAGTGAACTTCCACATATCTGAAATCGGATATAGCGAACACCTAAAAAAGTAAATTTATACAACATCTTTGTTTCATTGTTCTGCAAGTGTGGCAAGTCTGCCACATACACAAAAATCAATGCCGTTAACACAGCTAGCTTGGAAAGATTGCTTTGTTCACTGATTGTTGTGATCTTCCAACACTGCCATTAACACAATTTTCCCACAGAATTCCAAACCAGTGGCGATACAGCCAAACCTCGTTATATCAAACCCATCATCTAATGAAGTTCCAGATATAACGAAAAAAAATTTTGATCCTGCTGTTTTCCAATTATTTTTAATGCTAATTTATTCTTTTATAATGAACTTCCAAATCTTTGAAATCGGATGTAATGACACTTTTTTATATAAAATCTTATAAGTTCTGCAGTACAGTATCTTAACTATTTTTAAATCAAGTAGTTATATAAAATTAATTAAACTAAACAGAAATTAAGTTGGTATTTTCGTGGTCATCAAAGCTTACCAGCATGTAAAAAAAAAAGAGATTACCAGATACAAAAAAATTCTTCAAAGGTTGTCATTTTGGATATAGAATAACCAGAAATTTATTTTAGTCTATAATTATAGTTATTAATATATTGCTGGTTAGTTAGGTTAAAATATCATTATGTATATATATGGAAAGATATTTTAACCCAAAACTAAGTTAATTAAAATTGTATTCTGTATTATTTCTTAGCAATTCTATCCATAAAAATAGAACCTTTGACGAGATGCTTTTATTACTTTTCTGATTGTGGTAACCTTCGATGACTTCGCATGCATCCAAATTAATTTCTGCTTAGCTCAACTATCCTTATAAAACACCTTTAGGCAGCTTTGTTTCGATTTCACTTCCCCATGTGACTATCAATATTCTTAATGGTTGGCTCACTAGCGCTCCACACCATTTTAAAATCAAATGTTGCATGTTTTGAACGCCATAGACGAGTTGTCTCAATTAGGTACGTTATTTTTAATTTCAGTGTTTACTTTCTGAGCCATGACTGTAATTATCCTACCAGGATATTGTAACGGCATTCCTTAACGGTGTGCCTCCCTCACAAAGACTTTGTTTAGCGAAAGAGATTGGGAAATAGATTTTGTTTATGTGGAAACAAAGGAGTTGTTTTCTCCGGGACCACGATGGCTAGACTTTTGTGTCCTACACGTAGCGGAACAACAGGGCAGATAGCCGGGCGCCCAGAAAGACAAACAAGAACGATGATCGTCGGTAACGCAAGTATTCAAAGGGGTTGCCAGGGCGCTAGATCTTTCGCTGACTCGGAATTCCGGAGACTCCCGTGTGTGCAGCCGGTGATTGTCTAGTCCAGACCAATCAAGTTGGTTGAAGGTGAGATCATCGCCAGATGATCCAATGAAGAAATCGTGGGTGAGGCCCCTCTCCTACAAAAGACGTGATGAGATTTTTTTAACAAGTGAGCTAGTTAGTTAACTAGCAGCCAGCTAATTTGGAGGTCGTCTTGACCAGTCTCTCCACCGGAGAGCTTTCTTAATGAAAATCCCAACTTGGGATCCTCTCTTTTCGAGATTGTTAGTTATACCTTGTGCCTTGGGTTTTTTTTTTAAATCCGATTGCTCTTTCGGATCGATCACAGTTATATTGCTCCTAGGAATCCTTACTTTATTTTTATCTTCTTTGAAGAAATCAATTTGCAACTGCAAACCCCCTCGTCTAATTGAGTGTACTGTCTTTATAATTTACCACCGAGAACTATTAACGCAAAACTACCATGAATTGTTTTCTTCCGTCGGTTCTCAAAGCTTTCGGCAGCCATAAATTGTACGTCTCTACTCAAGCCTACGTCTATTGTATTACATAATTATGAACTGTAATTTATTGTTTGTAAACAGAAATGTGTACATAGATGCAAGGTGTAAATAAATCATTTGATCAAGAAACACCTGCTTCTTCATTGTGTCACCTGAAACAGGGGCCGGATACGTTACAATATCATTTTTCATTTGCTATGGGTTTACAACTCCCATTACACATACACATACACACATACATATATGTTTTTAGGCGTGTCAGTTTTGGAAATTTTAAGTTAGAAATTAAAGAATTAATTAATAAAATGAGTGCGAACTCTTTGGGAGGTGTAAGAATATGGAGTAAAACAACACTATATAAAAGCAGAGCGTGAAAAAATTCACGAGAAAGAAAAGGTAAATCTCTTCAGCTTGTGACCATTTGTTGGATTGAGCATCGTACTTAAAAAAATGGCAAAGATTGAATAAGCAGTTTGAATAAACTTTTAAAGCCTGGAATGAATGTATGTCTCGTTTATCTTCGCAGGCTGTGATACTGGCAGATATATAAATGTATATATATATATATATATATATATATATATATATATATATATATATATATATATATATATATATATATATATATATATATATATATATATATATATATATATATATATATATATATATATATATATATATATATATATATATATATATATATATATATATATATATGTCAGGTCTAAAAAAGGGGTAGTTGGAAATTACGTGAGTTATAAACGATTTTAAAAAGGGAACTCTTTTATAATAATGAAATAAATGAAAAAGACCCACGCTTGCGTAACCTTTTGGAGTAATGCCGTCAGGCTCAGAGATATTTCACTGGAAGTTGATGACTAATCAAGCGAGAAGTAGTAGTTAACGCGTCGACATGGAACTCTCAACACCTTTCCATGCTTAGTTTCGCCCCGAATAAATGAAAATGGCGCAAGCATCGTCTGAAACGGAAATCCAAATTAAAACATAATTATGTTTTTTTACTAAGAAGGGCTAATTATTCCTTTCACCTTAACACTGGACCATGTTATATATATATATATATATATATATATATATATATATATATATATATATATATATATATACACCCACCCACCCACACACACACACACACACACACACATATATATATATATATATATATATATATATATATATATATATATATATATATGTATATATATATATATATATATATATATATATATATATATATATATATATATATACACCCATACACACACACACACACACACACACACACATATATATATATATATATATATATAATTTGCATAAATACAAAATAAATCTAAAGAGAATACAGTTCGCTGCTTATTCTTATTTTATTCAAAATCTTCTAATGTAAGAATGAAACTATCCAGAACTATTGGTGATATCTCTCCAGTTTATGATTGTTTCATCTTTTCTTTCTAGTCACGTGTATCTTCGTTGTGTCTGGTCACCACACAATTTCCTGTTCAATTTTGTTTGAAAATAGGAAAGAAAGAATCTTTGTGGTATAAAAAATCAAATCTGAGTGACCGAAGCTCTGTTTAGAGGATTTTAAAGAAAAAAAAAGAAATATTATGAACAAAGGGTACAAATTCTAGGCTTTAAATAGGAATATTTTATCGACAAGCTGACTGGAAGAAAATTTTTAATTTCCATTTCTTTTTAATTGATAGAAAGTATTTTTATAATAAAGTGAGTATAAAGTGGTTCACTTTGTAGAAAATATTGCTCAATTTTGCCTTCTGCTGACAGATGGCACTGAGATAGGAAAATGAGTATTCGAATTAAAGAAGGCAACGAAAAGCCAAAAATTTCTGAAGAATTAATTGATTCTTTTCCAGAGCCATAGCTATAGTTTAAATTCTGAGATTGACGGGGAGGGTAAGGCTTAAACTGGAATAAATTGAATACATATTTCACTATTTTTAACTAAAAATATATAATTTAAAGTTTATGTAATTTAATATCAATATTTAATACCATTAATAGAATTTATAATAACGTAAAATTTATTATCATATATTTATAACAAACACACACACACATACATATGTCACATATGATATGTGTGTGTGTTTGTTTAAATATATCTATATCATGTATAATATATTGTAAAATATTAATAAAACAATTTAAAGCAAAAATATTGAAATTTTAGAAAAGTAGATAGCTGTTAATTTAAATGGAATCTAACAAAAAAATTTAAATATTTATTTAAAAAATTAAATTTTGATTAAGTATGCAGTTTGAAAAAAATAAAGATTTAAAATGTGCTTTTATGCCACTGTTAAGAACATTCGACTTCACACAATATAAAAATCTTTAACTTTTAAAAACCTCAATATTTTTAAATAAAAGAAATTTTGTAACTAAAATACTTCCATAATTATGCTACATACCTATCCTATTATATTACAAAGCAAACTTCTTCAATATTTTCCTTTTTTAACTTAATGTAGACAATCAAGTAAGCACTTACAAAATTTTTATAAAACCCTTAAACAACTTTTTTTTATTATTTTTAAAACCATAAAGTACACTTTGCAATTAATAAAAATGTATTTAATTTTAAACGAAATAGTTTTAAATCAATTATGTTAAGAAAAAAGTTTTATAAAAGGAAATTAGTTAAAAAATATTTGAAATTCCTTTTTTACAAATTTTACAAATAAAAAAATATTATATATAAAATAAGTAAATTATATTCATTAACTGAAATGATATCATAGAAATAGTTATATGAAATTTCACATCTTTAAAAAAAAGTTATTTATTTACAAGCGTACTGAATTGGTGAAAAAATACATTTTGAAAAAAACTCAATTAGCTTTATGATTTTATGTACATGATTACAGTTTTTTTACATTGTGTTATCTTCATTAACTATTGTATTCTTCTAACCAACTTCAAACTAACTTCTGATTAATTTCATTAATTATTGTATTAACTTCATTAAATTTTGGTTCTTACAAAAACTATATATTTTTGGAATAAGTAAAACACCTTCAATTTTTTTAAATAAAGATTAAAAATTAATTTTTTAAAGAATGAGTATGTCCCAGTTTCTTTAAAATGCAACACATTAAATTCCATAATACTGGAGGGGGAGGGCTTGCTGTGGTCGACCCCCTTCACCCCCCCTGACTTCGTCGTTGTTGTATCTGATAGAGCTAAATCAGTGGTTCTAAAGTTCTGCCACGTGACTTACTAGTGGTTCCTGGACAATAAATTTATTTTGGGGTGCATGAAAAATGGTCGAATGTCTACGAAAAATTCAATATTTACTGACACATTTCCATTTTTATGAAAGTTAATACAAAAAGAAATAAAAATTAAAAATTAGCAACCATCTTTGAGATGTTCTTTAAAAGTGAGATGAAAATTATTTGTTTATTATAAACGCTTAATGGCTCTTCATTCGGATTTCAGAGAAAATTTGAAAAACATTCTTTACATCTCCGATGAAGTGGATACTTTTGCATGTAACTTATAACCTCAAATAAATATATTCTTCTACATAAGCAACTTTTTGAACTATCCATACACGGAGAGATGAAACGAATTTTTGAATTAGGATACCACGAACTCTGGTCCCAAAAATACCACAGTTCTGAGTAAATAATCTCATATTAACACATTAGGCTCAACAGTCTCATTGGTGGAACTGAAAAAAGTTTTATACTTTAAAATGCATGATATAATTACAATAGATGTTATTTCAGGATAATTCTTTTATTATAGGTGTTTTTAAAACATTTAAAAAATTAAACTTTTTCTTTTTTCCCGTGCTTAAAACGTTTTTCATCAGAAAGAGAAAAATGATTCTATATAAAACAGTTCTTAAGATAAGGAACGAAAAAGTTTTTCTGTGTCTGAAAACGTGCCTCTGGATCAGTGTTTGTAGAACAATGATTCTCAACCTTTTTACGACAGAGCCACACTGAGTTGCTTTTGAATCTGATGCCCCCATATGGTGAGCATATTTAATAACTGGAGTTTCATGGAGCCACATTTACATAGATCTTGCCTCGACCAGCTAAGCTATGCTAAAGATAATATTTTTTTAATTAAAAAATTAAGTGTGTTTTAAATATTATAAACTGATAAAGTAAAATTCATAGTTAATAAAAAGAGAAATTTTATTTTATTTTATTTAAGTACAATAAGATGAAGGTAGGTATCTAATGCAGCTGCCGAAATTCATCTTTTAAAAAAAATAGGAAGCACTTCAAAAAAATTAGTGAGACTCTTGCGCATGATGTCTACTGCAAAGAGATTTTATATTAAGCACAAATTTAGCTTCAGTTTCATATCTCATCGTTTAATAATATCTAGTGAATTTCCATCAATAGCATAGCAAATTTATAGGCTATAGTATAGAATACTAAAGCCATGTTCCACTAAATATAAAGATGGAAATGGCAACCTAGCTTGAAAGGATTAAAGATTCTATTGCCTATTGTAAAATCAAATACTCACCGGTTTTTCCCTGGGTGGTACGGACACCCCATGTTGAGAAACACGGTTGTAGAAGAAGAGAGGAGGTGAATCTGTATAGAATATATTCCCTACTTCTCCCTGAAACAGTTTAGAGGCAAAGAGTTAATAAATGCATTAATTTTTACCAGAAAATTAATTCTTTATTTTTTAAATGATTTTAATAATTTTTTCAATGATATTAGACTCCACTGATTTTAGTGAACAAGAATTTTTGATCTTATGACATCTTTATTATTTGTCTTGAAATGAACTTTATTTTTGAAATTTTTATGCTTTAATAAAAATAATATCAATCATTGAACAGCTTTAAACAGGAGAAATAAGACTGATATAGATTGATTTCGTTTTTACCAAGTGGTATTTCTAAGTTAAAGAAAATTATTTTTTCAGGACAATGACGATATTATGAAGACCTCCCCCCCCCTTTGTTCAGAAAACTAACGACCAAAATCACCTCATCTGAATCCCTCCTGTTTCCACCCGTGTACAATAGCGTGGCGACGAAGTGTCTGGGATATTGACAGTTCGGTTGAATAGGCGTCACGCCCCTGGTCGGTCGTGGTAATGATCCCGAAGAATTGCCTCTAGAATTCTGGAATCGGGACAGCTAGAGAAGAATAATTCAACTAAAAAAAACTAGCTGTAACTTTAGCTGGAGTTCTCAGGTAACTGGAATCGTAACTGACCAAAAAACGGTTGGTGGTACCGTAACTAACCCCCAGGTATAAAAAGCCTAGAATTTTGCTACTCGGAGCTTTTCGACAATTTTTTACGTAGGTGCTTTGACCTCGTGGGGGCTTCCGCGACTTTTGACTGAAGCCAGCTCTTCAGTGATTATGTTCGGGAGACTCGTAAAGTCCGCTCATATAAGGAACGGCACCGAACGGGGGATAGATTGGGTTTGCATTGCACCCTAGAAAAGCCTCCCCCTTTTATGAAATTATCTATTCTTTTTTTTTCGACTGTGATCGTCGTGGTAATATTATGCAAGCAACAATCCTTTACATTTCGACTTGTTTTGGGAGATTCGAACCCCCTTGTATATAACCAGTATTTACTCTAGAAAATAAAAGTGATTTCCAATTCTGTTATGTCTGTGATCCGTCTTCGCCCTACTTCTTCACTCAAGAACATTGAAGGCTCACAATATGCAACTCCTGAAATTAATATCTGGTTACGCCACCGACCGAAATAATATAGTTAAGACGTTGATTAGTTTTCACTATAGTTTTATGAACAAAAAACTAGCATAATCAAAGGTCTCATATTTGTATCCTATCAGGTATTTATATTTGTTGTCAATGTTATTCAGTTATTCCTATACTAGCATATAGCCCATCATATGACGGGATCCGTAAAATTTTTAATTTTCCAGAATTGTAAAGTACCGTATGAGGCAGTTAAAAAAAGGGTTTGTTTTTTAGTTGAGAATTATCTTTCAACTAAAATAATCGATTAAAATTATTCTATATGTGACTGATCTATTATTTAAGCCAAATATAAAAGAAAATTATTTAAGTAATGTCTAAGTTTAATGATAAAATGTATGGAATAAATGCAGAAGATATTTAAATAATCTAAAATAAATGATTAAATAAGATGGTTAAAGGAATGACGTCATACTGCTAGAAAAAATTATTTACCTATTTTAGAAAAAGTTATTTTCCCCTATTTATGTGATAAATTAATAAATTTATTTTGCTGATCTTTAAATGGGGCTTGATATAATGGCAATAAGTGAATTTAATAAAACAAAAATCATAAAAATCATAAAAACTTGAAAGAATATTAAAAATTTATTTTAAAAATAATAAAACTTTAAAAATAATAAAACAACTTTAGGAATAAGAATTCAAAAGAAAAAGCAGAAATTATTAAATTAATTGGACATTTAGAAAACTTTGGCTGCTTCGGGGGTAGAACCATTAACCCGAGAACCGCGGCGATCAATTGGCCGGCACTCTACCCCATGTGCCAGCCTACACGTGGTGATAGATATGATTAGAGTATATGAGGGTCAACTAAAAACAGTCCAGAATTTTAAATATTGCGCTCCACCCTCTCCATCCTATTAAGAATGAAATTAGTACAGAATAAGAGGGAGAACAAGGCTTGAAATAATATCATTAAAAGCTCGAAAAGGGGGGTTGAGGTGGATTTCGAACTCGCTTTTAATTTTGCTAACTCTAACTCAAAAAAAATCCAATATGGAATGCGGTATCCATTCCAGGTACAACCGCTTCATAAATTCGCGGACAGACAACTTAGGCTATTATTATATAGGGGATTACAAAATAAGTCTAAAAGAGTTTAAACTTTTATTATTTTGTATTAAGATAACTGTGCAGCTAAAAAGTTGAAAAAGAAAGAAAAATCTTAATTTATAAGAGAGGCTGGAGCCCTATTAACTCCAACATGGCTGCTTCACTGGAGAGAAATCTGTTATTTTTAGAGCATGACAAGGGGATATAACGAGTTTCGAATTATGCATTACTTTGCCTGAAACTTTTCCCATCATTTACGGGTGAAAACATTTGAAAATAAAAAAAAAAGTTACAGATGCATCCCGAATGGATTTTGTGTTCTTTTTCTGGCTGTCGGTCGGGGTGTTTAGTGACATTATTCGCCCATGATAACCTTCGTCGTTCCAATTATGGTCCAGAGCGGGTCCCCCGGTAATAAGCAGTGTCTTCCCTTTTTATCATTTCATTATCTCAGAACAAATCCTCCCGGTCCAATCCGGGAATAATGCACATTCCGCGTTTCTCAATTAGGAGAAACTTTGTCCGGGCGCCCCTTCTAATTACGCCCCACTGCCCCTTTTATGCGGCGACGCCACCTTCCAAAGTTTATCACTCAATTAAAATAACTCATTAGTATATATACTTTCCCGGAGGCAGGGAGAAGGGGGTGGGCTAACAGCATTATATTTTAGTGATGCGTGCCAAAGGGGTGTTGCCTGATAAAACGCGGGCGCTGTCTCATTAGGGGCGCAATGAGTGAGGAGAAGAATGTGTCAAGTGCTCCGTGCGGTAGGAGAAGGAGGGTTGCCAGCGAGGCAAAGCTGAGTGCTTGGCGACGGCAACAGAAATTTGCTTATTTAGAGGTAGAGAGAAATTTGGTTCTACATTCCAAAGGTTTGGTTATTTTTCCAAGAAAAAAAGGAGTAAATGATTACTACCAGTGGCGAGACACGATTTCGTAAGGATGAAACGTAAAAGAACCTCTCTGTGAATAATTTTTAAACATTCATATTATAAATAATATGTATCCAGTAAAAACATTCTTCTCCGGTCACACGCAAGAAATAGCCCATATTTTCAATTTTCCTGTTTGTTACATTGTTAAGGCTTGCTTGACAATGTAACAAACAGGATCGTAACCAGGATGTTGTACGAGAAGTGGAAGGTGCTCGAAATAAACTGAACCAATTATATATTTCCCTATCATTTTTAAGTAAAAACAATTAATGTGTTTAAAAAATATGTATATAATTGAATTTTAATATTTACTATTAAAACAACATTAAAATAATATAAAATTTAATAATATATACATTTAAAATGTCCATGAACAACTTTGTGTATATATTGTAATATGTTGCAATATATATAACTACAAAGGCATAAAATATTGAAGCAGAAACATTAACATTAAAAATGTATGCACATTTTTTAAATTAGAATTTTTATTTAAAAAATAAATTTTGAATAAGTATACAGTTTTAGAAAATTATATTGGAAAACACATAAAACAAATAAACTGAAGTAATTATATATTTTCCTATCATTTTTAAGTAAAAACACATATTTTTTAAATATATATATATATATATTCGAATACTATTATTTAATATTAAAACAACATTTAAATAATATAAAATTTAATAATATATACATTTAAAGAGTCCATGCAATACATTGTGTATATATTGCAATATATTGCAATATATTACTACAAAGATATAAAATATTGAAGCAAAAACATTAACATTAAAAATGTATACACATTTTTTTTTAAATTGGAATTTTTATTTAAAAAATAAATTTTAAATAAGTATACAGTTTTAGAAAACTAAATTGGAAAACATATTTTTACATGAATGTTAAAGTTTAAAAAAAATTAAACTCCAAAATTCTTGGGGAGGGGGAATGAGCCCTTATTCCCCCTCCTCGGTCTACAGCCCTGGCGCCAAATTGGATCTCTATTTTATAAAGTAGAAGCAACATATGCAAAGAAAAATGTATTATCCAAAGATATTTTGTTCAATATCGCAAACAGAATAGACTAACATGTTATTGTCAATTATTATCACTTTGATAATATTTCTCCTGTAAATTTGTATAAATTTACTTTACAATGTATCCTATAATTTTTTTTTCAGTCAACACTGTAGTTATTTTTTAGAATACAATTTAAAGCTTACCCCAAAAAGTAGTCTGCTCTAGACAGACATGCAGACAGACTCTTACTAGTACAGCCAAACTCACAGAGTTTCTGACTGCCAAAGCCAAGACACTAGAAATGACATTAGAACTAGAAGTGACATTATCCGCTAAATCACCTAAAATGACCACTGGGGATTAAGTAAAATGTGATACACTTCAATATTACACTTAAACATAATATGCAGTTGCACTTTTTTAATAATTTAAACCAGAGATTATCAAATTACCGATTAAGAGCTACTTACAGCTAGCAGAAAAATTTTCGGTAACTCGCAATGTCCCAGTCAGGTTGGCCAACATAGTATTTTTGAACTAAACTCAGACACTTTTATGTATTTTTTAATGCACAATTCAGTTTCAATTTCTTTTCTCATTTAGTTATATTAATTTGATCAAATGCATAATATATAAAACAAATTTAATATATTATGCAGTTATATTAAATTTGATTTCATATTTACTAAGAATGTTTGTTCATAGAAGGGCCTTACGAGATCGGGGAAGTTCTTCCCAATCAAAATTAATACAGCAAGTCTTACATAAATAATATATGTGTACAGTAATCTTTAGGGGGAGTTATAACGCCCACATCTCTCCCTTAGCTAATTATTGGTCAAAGGTATATTATAATGAATTATCTAGAGCTTATACTTCTTAGTTATTAATCATCTTCTTTCGCTTTTAATGGTAACAAGAAAAATTTCATTAGACCTTACATATTTTAGCAAAATAGAGACATTTATTAACTGTCTTATATTTAAAAAATTAAAAATTTATCCATTGCTATTTGTCTTTTCCAAAACAACTAGATAATTAAAATTAAGGCACAACATACTTTAACTATTGATATTTTCTCATAATTTGCTCTCCTATTTGCCACTTTAAGGGGTTATTGAAAATTTACTTTGAATATAGTGTGGAATAAAATTTTAGTCCGAAAATTAATACCATAACTTACTCCTGAAATATCTTAATATGAGATGGAATGGTGAAGCCGATCAAATTATGCATCTAACCTGGAGAACGCAGTCACTAATCATCAAATAGATGTCCATGCTCTCACCTCTGCCGGCTATTGGTGGAGAGCTCGGTTCTCGCGAGTTATTTTCTCATTTTATAATATTTCGTAATCCTATATCGAACTCATTAACTCCGGGAAAATGACCGCTGGCCATAAACCCTTGCTTTGTCCATTTCGACATACGGAAACGCCGGGTCGGGAGTTTATCTGGCTGACCACGCGTCCACCTTCCCCCTATATTCAGTCGGCGATCAAATCACGCAACGGTCACCCGAATTTGCTACCTGGGGGGCTTCAAACTTCATCAAAATTCATCACAGCGAACGTTTAAAACCTCTCCGTGGTCATCAGTCGACTGCTAGCCGTGTTCCATTAGGGCTTGTTGAGTTGTTAATGTGCCGTTCCGCCGAGTGTTGATTGTTCGGAAGGGGCAGGGAGGGGGCCGCCAACTCAATTTGTTCGGCCATCACGCGCCCGTAAGTTCTGCAGCACGCGACGTTTAGGAGCACGATTCGGGAAAAGTGTATGAGTGTGGGAGAGAGTCCCCCCACACTTCCATAAAGCTGTTTGTTTTGCGGTTTACAGTCAGGTATGTGCAGGCCAGCAATTTGTCATGGCTCCACAAAGAGAGTGCTTTTACTGGTATTTTTTTTTCTCGCTCTTGTTCATTGCTGCCAGTGGAAGTTAATTCGCTTTTTCGTCAACCCGTTTACGTGCTAACGCCGCATGATGCCTGTCGACCGCATTAAATGCGCACAAAGGCCATGTTATAACATCAAATTTGCTCCTAAACAGGGGCACGTGCTGTTGAATGCACGGTGCTTTTGGGTTTCTTTTTTTATTGTGTGTGGTCAATCTGTGCCCGCTACTATAAGAGTTAATTTGCCGCCGTGTCACCTTTGTATATTACGTCTGCATACCTGTATTTTATGAATTGCATGAGGTCTGTCAGATGTGAAGTGCGCCTATCCTTGTAAAGTGCGTTAACCTATCTGAACTCATCAGAAACATCTGTTCTTAAATTTAACATTGGGATTTGAAATTTATTTATCATTTTATCTGAGTTTAAGGGGACATAGTACCTTTCAGGACTCAACATCTTCATTATAACAGCCTTAATTCAATTCATCATAAAATAAAACGCTCTGCTCCTTTTAGAATTAATGTTTTTAAAAGTTCTTTAATAGCTCTTTAGCACTTAGAAAATTATTTGGTTTTATTATTTCAAGTAGTACACATTCTCAAAATGTCATAAGAAATACACACCGATTAAAAAAAAAGCAGTTACTTTATTTTCAAGATAAATTGAGAATTCTGTGTTAGAAACTAAATTTTTGATTAAATTGAAATAAACTATAGGTTTTATTCTATAAATAGAAATTGTTCAGATATGATATTTTTTAATATATAAAAAAATTATTAAAACATAAAATGAAATATATTGCTCGTATTAATACAATTTAGTTCACAGAATAAATATTATAATTGATTTGGTATTATAATTAAAATTAGTTTCAATTTACATTTTTTAAAGTAATATAAGTTCTTTTATAATTCTCAGTCTTTAAAAACATTTTGTTGTTTTGTAATTTTAGGTTATAATATTGCAGCATAAAGACGCTTTGCCAACGGGCTCTGTGGCTGAATGATCAGAACACGAGATCCAGACAGAAAGCTTGTGGGTTCGCTGCTCGCCATTGCGGTTGATCCAAAGTTTGGATTTTTAATTTAAAATGTTATTTATTGTTGCCTTATGTTCTCTAACATTCTAGATATTTCTTTATTATGTAAATTAGTTATTTCTCGAATATTCTGTTCGGGTATAAAAGCTGATACCCACTAGTTGTAGGCAACTTCTCGATCTTGTAAAGTTGCGAGTTTCTACTTTGCTTCAATAAATTCGTTTGTTAGGCTAAACGGTGTGTTCATTCGAATCTTCGTGACAATATTTTCAAAATAACTTGAATGTATACCATTTTAAAGACAAAAAAAAAATGAAATTCTCTCATCCGTAATATACCTTTTGAATTATGTTTATTAGAAACTAAATTTCTGAATGAAGTCTTAGTGATTTTTTTTTCTGTAAATTAAGATTTTAACAGCATTTGTCATTTTAAAATTAAAAGAAAAAACTTAAGAGATTGAAAGGTTGCCATTATATTTTATATTATAAAATATATTGCTGGTATTAATATAACTGAGTTCTCAGAAAAGAAAAAAAGAGTAGTTTTTATTTAGTATAAAAATTTAGTTTCAAACTTAATTACTTAATAAGTTATTTTCCGGGAAAGCAGATTTCTGTTTTCTTCACTTTGTATATATTTTGCGTTATTGTTTTAACTATTACTTCATAAGAAGAAACCAAATAATATTTAAACAGTTAGACTTTTATTAAGGATCTAGGGAAAATTTTTATTTTAAGAGTAAGAAAGTTTTTTATGTTATTGTGCAGAAAAAATGATCTATTAAAATAAATTAATTAAATCAATTAAAATAAATCATTAGCATTTATATCATCCCCTATAAAATAATAGCCTAGGTTAGCTGTCTACCTGTCTTCGAATTTATGAAGTGGTTGTAACTGGAATGGATAGAGGCATCCATATTGGATTCTTGATGAGTTAGGCTTAGCAGTGTTCGAAATCCCCCTTCCCCCCTTTTCTAACATTTAATGCCATTATTTCAATTCCTATTTTTCCCGGTTAAGAGCATGCGAATCAATTTATCAAATTGCCACATAATAAATAGGTAAAAATAACATTTTTTCTAGCATTGTGACGTCATTCCCTTGACCATCTCATTTAATCATTTCTTATTTTAAATTATTTAAATATCTCCTGCATTATTTTCATACATTTTATTACTGAACTTAGATATTAAGTAAATAATTTTCTTTTACATTTGGCTTTTTAAATAATAGATTAGGTACATATGTGATAGTTTTAAATTGAATCATCGATTACTTTTTGTTGCAATGAAAATGTTATCACAGGTATTAACAGCAAATTCTATCTACTTCCAGGGTGTAGCGGAAATGATAGTTTCATTCCTTTACTTCCATTAATTACTGTGTCCAAAAGAAAATTAGGAAGAACTTAACGATAATTTCGACGTAGCTAAGAAAACTTTGAATTATCTTTCTAAATGAATACAACGTGATTCTAAACTACATTCACAATATCGGAAGACTTTAGAGGAGTATGAAGATAAACAAATTATTGAGCGTGTACCAGATAATTCTCCTCCAAAAAGCAAACCATATTTTATCTGCCTCATACTCATATCTGTACTTTACAATTCTGGAAAATTAAAATTTCACTGATCCCGTCATATGGCGGTCAAAATGCTAGTATTGTAACGGCGTGCCTTAAGAGCGTTAAAATTCTCAAAGACTTCGTTTCTCAAAAGAGGTTGAGAAATGGACTTATATTAATGCTTATGTGGAGACAAAGGTGTTGTTTTCCCCTGCACCCGATGTCTAGACTTTTGTGTCCTACAGGCCAGCTTAAAGTTCAAAGACCACACATACGCAATATCTCGGATTTGTTTAACCGTTGTTTAAACATCTGGTACAATAGGTCTTCGGCCATCTACCAAGAACTTGTGGCATCCATGCCAAGGCGGGTTGAAGCTGTGTTGCGTGCCAAAGATAGGTCAACTCGTTATTGACAGTGGTCATAATGCTTTGGCTCTTGATTGTATATATATATATATCAAAATTATTACACTTAAAATATCTCTTAACAATTCTTTTCTCCCTTCTTATTCTTTGATATTTATTTTCCCAGCCGAAAACTCTCAACATCAAAACAAGTGCTCTAGACTAGCATTCTTTGAACCTATTTCTCAAACCTAACTCTGAAATAAAGGCAAATTTTCCGTCCATTCGCCACATTTTTCAGCTCCTCCCAGACGAATGGTTCACTTTTTCCACTGATCTAACTTCCTTTCTGACTATCAAATTTGCTGCCGGTTTCTTGCGAATAATCTGTGCGTCTCATGCTGTGAGGCCAACATTCGTAAGTACAAGTGTCTTCATGTATCATTTCCTTCTCTGCTGTTGCCAAGGAAACATGTCATCTTAGATATTAAATAAAAGTTAAGTTCCACTAAAGACTCGCCATTCTCTTCATGGTGCCACGACTGCTTAATCTTAATTAGATTTCTCTAAACTTATCCTTGCCCAACAAACAAGGATAAGTTAAAAAAAGTCAAGTTCCACAAAAGACTCACCATTCTCTTCATGGTGCCACGACTGCTTAATCTTAATTAGATTTCCCTAGGCTTATCCTTGCCCAGCAAACAAGGATAAGTTTAAAAAGTGTGAGAGCCACTGTGCTGGATTGTTCGAGGTTTTCTAGACAGGATCTTAAAGCTAATCTTTTGATTTTTCAGAATTTTTTAGGGTGTATAATGTTATGTACCTTATATAGCTCTTCTAGTCTCTAGAAATGAGTAACAACAGTGACTAAAATTCGTACCATAAAAAAATCTGATATTTTAGTAAAATATTAAATCGTAATAATCCCAATAATCAAAACCATCAAAAATCGTTATAGTGCTATAAATGAAAAGTTTGAAATACAGAAGTCTTTACAGCAAAGTTGAACTGGAAGTTGTTAAATAATTTTATACCGTAGTCGAATAGAATAATATTTTACAAAAGTTTCGTTGAATTTTTTTTTTCTTAAAAAGAAGAAAAATATATTTACTTTTAAATTATTCGGAAATTTTTGATTTATCATTTTATAAATGTAAATAATTTCTTTTGGTTGATAGATTTATAAGGATATAATTGTCATTTACAATATCTTTGAGCAAATTGTATGAACTTTAAAGTAGTTAATAGAAATACATTTCCATGGTAACGACTTAGATGAAATACCCCACCATTCTTTATCAAAATAAGAAAGGAAGATGCATGACCATACCCAGATAGCAAATTTATTGTGCAGCAAACTTGCAGCAAGTTCATCATGACAAGTCTGCAAGTTTGAAACAAAACTGCATCAAGTCTAAGAATTTTCGTTTGCTTCAAGGTTGTCACAGTTTTGCATCCAAATAGCGTTGCAAAGGAGTGGTCGTTTCATGCTCCGTCTAATTTGCAGAGGTTTTGCTGTAAGTTTGTTGTGCCAAATTTGTTATGACAAGATATTAACCAGAAAAATCGAACTTGTTGCAAGTATGCATACTATCTGGTGTGAAGACTCCCCTTTGTCCGAGCACGAGCCAAAACAGCTGATCGAAGCCCACTTGTTTACCAGGACAATAGCTTGACGTCGCAGAGTCTGGGATCTTGACAATCGTATTGAAGAGATAAATACGCCCCTGATGGATCTCGTTAATGAATGCTCTAAAAATTCCGTGAAAAGACTACCAGCGAATGAGAATTCCGTTAAAACTGTAACTTTAGCTGGAGTTCTCAAGTAACTGGGATCTTAACTGACCCCAAAAAACAGTTGGCGGGACCGTAACTGAACCCCCAAGTATAAAAAGCCTACAATTTTGCGACTCAGGGCTTTTCGTCATTTTTTAAGTAGATGTGTTGACCTCGTGGAGGCTTTCGCCTTTTTTTTACCGGAGCCAGCTTTCTATTTCGGGAGATTCGTAAAGTCCTCTCATATAGGGAGCGGCAGAGTCTCGGATACCGAACGGGGGATAAATTGGGTTTGATTGCACCCTGAAAAGCCTCCCCACTTGTAAGAGATTATCAAATCTCGTTTTTCTTTCGACTGTGATCGTCGTGAGGAAGTTATACCGGCAACCATCCTTTGCAGTTCTACATGATTTGGGAATTAACATTCCTTTGTAAATAGCCGTAGTTAATCAAGAATAAAAGTAAATTTCCAATTTTATCTTTGACTGTGATCCATTCTTCACGTTACCTCTCACTCGAGAATATTGAAGGCGTCACACTGGGTAATATATTAATATTTAACCGCCTCCCTACGATTTTCTTTAAACAAAAATCCCATATAACACCGTCAAAATCTAATGTTCGTGTTAGTCAGATTCTAGTGGTAAGAAAGCAAGTAATGATAATTTTCACTGACTCACCTTAGTTATTTATGAAGAATCGAGTCATTTAATTAAAGATATTTGTACAGTTGATTATTGAGTGTGTTAAATATTATTTTAATGCTGTTTTAACATTTCTAAAATCCACGCTATTTGTTATTTTTAACCCTTAAAAATATTTTAGATTATGATACAGGGTAAATACATCGAAAATGGGAACCTTTTTAAAGTAAAAAGCCCCAGGTAAGTGTACCAAATTTGTTGCCGTAAATCAGGCCTTGCTCACGCAAACTTTGAAATGAAATTGCAAAACACTAATTTCTTGTTGGATATCACAAGCCCATAAGTGAAAGGGAAAAGTAACTGACGCAAGCATTGATGTTTTGCTGATTTCTTCCATGTCAAACGTCTTATAGATCACACTTCAATTTTCTCTCATTTGTGCAGAATGTCACCTTAATCTCTGAAATTATAACTTCTGCAGTTACATGAAAATAAATCAAAACATATTCGTAACGTAGAGATGTTTTTCTAGCCAAGGATGATCAATTTTCCGAATATGTGTCATCATCAAAAGTAAGTTTTACCCAATGTCTCATTAAACCCTCCCACAGACGTATGTGGATTTCCCTTTCTACCCCAAAATAGAAAAAATCCACTATTTTTGCGACATCGAAATAAGATATTGCACTTGCGAAATAGTCTCCTTGACTTTCTTTCAAAAGATAACCAGGCACGCAAAGCTCATGGAGTCAGCATGAAAGTAATGGGAGGGAATACTTAGCGAAATGAACACTATCCTTCATGATAGAAATATTAAAGAAAAAAGAAAGAAATGTTTTTTAAGGAAGCCATCTTCTCCAGACGTCATCAAATCGAACGAAAATTCCCACTATCATTCCAAAGTTTGCATAATCACCACCAGCCAGTCTTCTGCTTGTTATGCAAAGCAATTTCGTTTTAGCGCTTTCTCACGCTATTTCACCTTCTTCCTGGAGGAACCTAGAAAATTAAGCATATCATTCGCCACGCGATGGGAATGCGTGCCTGAGGGAGACCATCAATACGCGATTGCGCGATCACACCACCGGGTAATTTGCATGGACCCAAAAGAAAGCCCCGTCTCGACGGTACACAAGTGGGCGTTCTGTGTCTGTGTCTTGCGTGCAAGGGTCATGTAAGAGCTATCTGCTCGGACGCAAGAAGAAAAAGTGGACAGTCTTTTGCCTGAGACTAAGTGGAATGTTCGCCTACTGACACGATTCCCAATGTGCATGCGATGTCGAAAAGACGCGCATGATATTTAGTGGTGACGCAAAGGCAAAATTGTGGGGGTTGTTTTGCATTTTAAGGACAGCTAAATTACCGGTTTCCTTGTTATGAGAGATTGAGGGAGAAAACACCTTTCATTATGTGAATTTTTCCTGAACGCAGTTTGTGAAGCCTCAGCTCTGCAATATTTTAGATTTATAGATATTCGGTCCAGGATGATTTTTGGGTTCTGAAGAATATGACTCTCACTACAGAAACGAATCACCTGCATAAAAATTTGTACATGTTCATTCATAACTGTAATTAGTATACATTAATTAGTTAAAAACTGTTTTAATTTATTATAAGCAAGATTGTAAAACAATTACTATATAAAAATGTTGAAAAAAAAAGAAAAAACTCTATGCTGTATTATGATCTGTACGAAACTCACAAGTAACAGTGTTGTATATAATGAATTAATAATACAAAAACTTTTTGTTCCACTGAAGTAAACCTTTGGTGAATTCCAAAGGTTGCCATTACAAGCCTAAATTGATTTTTATGTACGCTGTACCCCCTCAGCAGTTAAGGGTCCCTAAGGATTTGTAGGAACCACATTTAGAAACCACTGGTTTAATAAAAAAGTATCGAATTTTCAGCTAAACTTTGACCATGTGAAATGGCAAGGTTGGTGTATACTTTCCATACTGAATTCCTCTCCCACAATACTTGAGTATATGGAAAAAATAAATTTCTTCTGGCCGGCCGGTCTCAATTTAAGTATTCTTTGCAAAATATATATACCACATAAAAGAACTGAAAATTCTCTCGAATATTATCTTTTCAGTTTTTAAAAACCTCCTAGAAAAATAGGTTTAATTAAAAAATTTTGTGAGAAATTTTGGTATACTCTTTTTCAAACGCAATTAAGAGCAGTTAACAGACAAAAAAATTTAAATGGAAGGACAGCATTGTAGAGAACTTTATGTTGTAATGGCGTGCCTTAACGGTGTGTCTACATCAAAGACTTTGCTTTGAGATATGGACGACATACTTATGGGGAGACAAAGATGTTGTTTTGCCTGGCACCACGATATCTAGACTTTTGTATACTGCAGTAGCGAAACAACAGACCATACAACCGCCCAGACTGACAGTCAGAAAGATGATCATCGGAACCACAAGGGAACTCCGCGACATTGGATCTTCGCCGACACGAAATTCCAAAGACTCCCGAGTTTGCGACAGGTGATTTCCAGCCCAGACCAATCCAGTTAGTTGAAGGTGAGATCATCGCCAGAGGATCCAATGATGAAATTGTGGGTGAGGCCCCCCCTTCTTAGAGGGCCCTCCCTTAAAAAGAGACGAGAGGAGATTTTTTTTTAAAGAAGTAATTAGTTAACTAGCAACCAGCTAATTCGGAGGTCGCCTTGACCATTCTCTCCATCGGAGAGTTTTTCTTAGCGAAAATTCCACCTTGCGATATATCTCTTTCTGAGATTGATAACGACACCCTGTGCCTTGAGTTTTCTTGCAATTCGATCTTCTTCAGGCTTGAACTTGTATTCCTCTTAGGAACTCTGACTTTGTTTTTATCTTCTTCGAAGATACTAATTGCTACTTCAACTCTCGTCCGAATCACAACTAACTATATAACAACTCGTTACCGAATTGTTATCTTCCGACGGTTACTAAAACATTCGGCAGGGATTTATTTGTGTACATTTCTATTTAGGTCTACGTCTAGTGTTTCACATGCTTGTGAACTGTATTTGTATTGTGTATATAGAAATGTGTATGCAGCTGTGAGGTGTAAATAAATCATCTAATCAAGAAACACATGCATCTTCTATGTGTAACCTAAAATAGGGACCGGATACGTTACACTGTTCTATCACAAGGAATAATATTTTAAGGGATTCTTTAAATGCGAACTGCCCATAGGGAATTTTTTTCCCTAAGGTTAACAAAAACGAGAGGAATCCAATGTCAAGTACAGACCCACATTAAGACACTTAATACAAAATTGAAAAAATAAACTAGTTATTTCGTTTTAATTTTTGTGTTGTAATCGCATTGACATTTCTATATTATTCAGTATATTTAAACAAAGACATTTTTCTGATATAAATCATAGTTTACTGAATTTCAAGAATAAAACGATATCAAAATCAAATGATATTAAACTTATGAAACTGTTACTCAGTTCTTTACACATAAGATTATCACTTAAGTTATAACATAATTTTAGTTCGGGAATATTCTGTTAAGAATCTTTTAGATTGACTTAAATTAGATAGTAGTATTAAAAGTAATTTAATTTTATGATTTCGATGATGATTTCGCAATGTCATGATCATACCTGAACTGCATTACGAAATTTAGAGCGATTTGTCATAGTTATTCATTAATAATGTCAACATGGCCGTTTGTTTTGAGTAAGCAGAAATTACTTAAAACTTTTGCACAGCCATCAGTACCTGGCAGCCTTATTAAATAATTTGCTTTGTGGGGTATATAGTTGGTGTTGATATAGAAGGGATATTTGTTTTAATTTAACGGTTTGTTTTCAGAATGCTTTTTTTAAATCTATAGTTTTTCAGAATGTCATTATTTTTAATAATAATACTTATCCAATTAACTGATACATTTTTCTTCAATAATGATATTTGTTTTATACACTGTTTAAAAAATTAGGGAAGCAAATAATCATGGTATATAAGGTATATATGGGATTATTACTCCAGTTATAACATAATTTTTTATTCATAATGGAATATACATTAAAGATTGTTTTGGATAGGAGTGCATTAGATATTATTATAAGAAGTAATATAATTTCATGATTCCAATGAAGTAATGGTAGATAAACTGCATTACGAAAGTAGTGCAATTTATCACCAAAAACTTTAGCATTACAGAAAAAAGTCATACCTTTTTTGTCGTCCACCTCGGTAGAGCACGAGACTCAATTCTCACGGCCATGGGTTCGGAATATAACTTTAACCCCCATTGGTTTTTCAAATAATTCCTATGTGAGGTAAAATAATTATTTCAACCAACTCATAAAAAGAAAAAAAAAATCTAAAACTTTTTGTACAGGAAAAAGGATTAATAATAAAAATAATACTACAATTTGCTTTATTGGAAATAAATTCACATATTTTAATAATACAGTTTCAAGTAAAAAGTGTTAAGCTTCCGTTACATCTCAATATCACTAAATATTGGAAGATTGACTTTCTTGTAGGTTACGAAGTATCTGAAATGAACAGTATGAGTGTAACGTATCCGTCCCTGTTACAAGTGACACAAGGAAGAATCAGGTGTATCTTGAATAATGAATTTATTTACACTTCTGCTATATACATCACTTCACCACTATAAAAACAATTTCTAATCACAGGTAAGTAATTAGTACACATAGGCCTGAGTAGAGGCGGGTACCTAAACTAAATTCAGTCTCTGCCGAAATATGGGTGATTAGACAGGAGAACAATTCGTAGCTCTCTCGAAAGTTCGCTGAAGTATAGGTAGGAGATCTGAGCACAGTTAGTTCTGAAGAACTGCCAACAATCCTGAAGAGGATTATATTAGAAAAGGAAAGAAACCCAAAGCACAGGGTATCGCTTCAATCTCAGCAAGAGATATATCCCAAGACGAGATTCTGCTAGATAAAACTCTCCGATGGAGAGACTGGTCGAGGCGACCTCCGAGTTAGCCGATGCGGGCTACTCCTTAAAGAAAACATCCCAAGGTGGGATTATAGCAAAAAAACTCTCCGGTAGAGAGACTAGTCAAGGCGACCTCTGAATTAGCTGGTTGCTAGCTAACTAACTTCGTTCTAACTAACTAAAAGAAAAAAAAATTTCACTCTTCTCTTTCTAGGGGAGGGGTCTCTAAGAGAAGGGCCTCGCCCACAATTTCATTATTGGGTCACCTAGCGATGACCTCATCTTCAAAAATCCCGCAAAATCAGGGGTTCCTGGAATTCTTAGCGGCTACATCTGAGTAGCGGCAAATCCTTTGTCATTCCCGCGATCCTTTTTTTCAGCTGTCAGTGAAGGTGCCGTGTCGTCTGGCATATTGTTCCTTTACTAAAGGGCACAGCAATGTAGACATCGTGGTGCCTTGGAAAACAATCCTTTTGTATCCACACAAGTCCACCTTTCAAAGCAAAGTTCTTTGATGACGATACACCGCTAAATCACGCCGTTACATGAGGCATAGTAAGGGAGACAGAGATAATAATAATAATATGATATAGCCCTAGTGTTATTATTAAAAAGATATGTTAATGATACATTATTAAATATTTGTAATTATTATTAGTATACCTAATAAAATTATTATTAAAAGAATATAATTAACATATATACTTTTACGATCATGACTTAAAGTTTTTCGACCGAAAAAAAATGGTTTTGGAAATGCGACAAACTTAAGCTGATTTTTAGAAAAATAGAAAAATAAATATGCTTTATTTTAAGTACACTTGAAAATTTTTTTTACTCTAATCTATCGTATAAACAGCAAGTTTATTTTGGAAGTCAATTCTTATAACATTAAATTTCTTTTCCAAATGAATACGAAACTGTATTTTATATCTTAAAATATTGAAGTTATCCGATTAATTTATTACTATTTTTGATTTTAGTTTACAGTTCATCCGAAGTGCGCACTTAGGATTTTGTTTTGGTATTGGCACAACAAACTAAAGAGCAGTTATTTCACGAATTTCAATCTAGGATATCAAACTATAAAAAATGCAAAAAATAAAAAGAACTATAAAAATAAATAAAAAATGCACCTGCTGTTAAAGTTTCATTTTAATTCATTATTTTATTAATCATATTCTTATTGCAATTATTGATTGAAATGCATAAAGCAACACTAAAAATGAAAACTAGTTACTAAGAAGTAAAATTAAGAAGAAATTTTATAACTTAAATTATATATAGAAAGAAACTATTATTTCTTTTCTTTGTTCATTCATTGATTACATCATTTATGTTAACTTCTATACTTCTATGAATATTTAACAAAGGTAAAAAGACGTTTTTATTACGCTGTATTTTTTAAATAAGTTTTTTCTTTCATATCTAAGAACATTTCCCTTATGCTTATAGGAGGTGTGTGTGTGTGTGTGGGGGGGGGGGTTGACCTAATGAGGAAGTTCGGCACCATAAGGAAGTTGAATCCCAATGTTGACATGGATGTTCGGAGTCATTCAGAATCAGCTTTAATCAACAGATTTCGGTCTCGTGTAGCAAAAAAGCAGGCCATAGCGTACCAAACCCTAAAAATGTTTATTTATTTATTTCTAAGTGCTTAAGGCAGTTTTTAATTTTAAAAATAAAGGAGTTCCAAAAAGAAACTATCATATCAATAGTAGTTTAAAAAAATGGAAGTATAAATGAAAATAAAAATTTAAAAAATACTGCCTCCTATTAAGGTGCTTGTCCTTTCAAATTTTTTAAGCACGCACCCAGTCTAACTTAATCCTCATTTATCTCCGATTTTATTAAAAAGTATATATTGTATTGTTTGCAGTTTTCCTCTCTTTTTTTGAAGCACGCAAATTATTGCTATTAGAAAAAAACTTTTTTTCCTGACTTATGCGCCAAATAAATGTCCCTTTATTATTTTTTTTCCTGTCAGGTATACGTCGACACAAAAATTACTATATTAATTTTCTTATCTTCCTTGACAGACATGGCCAAAGCACTGATACATTAGTTTTTTCTATTTATTTATTCAATTTTAGAATATGTTCTTTAGCAGACAGTGGTTTCACAGTGAAACTTCTTGTTAAACATTTTTTTCTCTAATTTTTGTAGAAATATGAATATTTCTTCCGATTTTTTTTTTATTTTTGAGATTTAAAAAACTTATAATAGATAATAGTACTGCATTTAATTTATTTTTTTCTTTTGAAATATATGTATTTATACTTACGTTAGTAATATGATTTTTTTTTTACTTATGACCCCCCTAAAAATATCTATTCAAATAACACTTATAAATTGATGAACTATTTATTTATTATACTTTTTGAGAACACTTATTTATTGTTCTTCCAATATAATTAAAATTTTAAAAAGTATTGTGTTCAAGCTGTACAAGGGGTTGGGTTTGCCAGTTAACCCCCCCCCTCAATCCCTCTTAGGCTTAGTATCCTCTAAGGCAAGCCCCTCTAAGGATTGTAAAAAAATTGCAAAAAATTTGCATTTATAAGGTTTATAGATAATATTTATTAACTAATTTCATTAAATTCAAAAGAATTTATGTAGGTGACCTTTAAAGGGTTAAAGAGTGCCGATTGTTCTGATCTGCTAAACATTGACAAGATGGCTCAATAGATATTTTCTTAATTCGGTTAATGAAAAACTCCTAAGTGGTTAGTAATCCTTCCTAAAATATTATTTATAGTTTGAATTATTTAACACTCCCATTGCCAAGCTAATAATTGAAATTGCATGAGATAGCCAATTTTTTTTATTTAGTTATTATTGTGCTAACACTTTTACTATCTACAAATTCATAGTTTATCATCGATATCATTTATTGCATGTCTTCGTATTAATCCAGTAACAACTCTTCCCCCTCTGTACTTTTTAAACGTATATTTGCACAACCTAACATCGCACCTTTTCAAGGGTCCTGGTTGGTCACTCATTTACACACACACACACACACACACACACACACATATATATATATATATATATATATATATATATATATATATATATATATATATATATATATATATATATATATATATATATATATATATATATATATATATATATATATACTTAAAATAAATAAAACCCAAACTTTAACCCCGCTAAATCAACGAAATACTTAAAAAAATCGTAGCCCTGTCACCTTGTCCGAACGTCACACAATGTTGGCATTGGCTAACATAAAGAACTCTGGAACAGAATATTTTGGGGCACCTAGAGCCGTAGGCCCTTTATCCTCGACAATATATAAATTCGCAAGTGACATTTTTATCCTTAACATTGGCTGACAGATAGTATAATAAGAAAGAAGCGAAGGAGAAAGAGAACAGGGAAAACACTAATAAAATAAAATAAAATTAGATAGGGAGAGATATTTACAATGATCAAATAGTTAATTAGGGCGAATACCCTCATGTAGTACCGTAGTAGCCCTAGGGCGCCTATGATGCTCCAGAGGGTCGTAATCCGAAATATTATATATTTCTTCATTTTGTATATGATTAATTCTATCAAAAAATTTTATGGCTAGTTTTTTTTATGAATTCCCTTGTGGATTCTATATTTAAGTTGGAGTGAATGATGTCGTTACGCAGATAATGACTAGCACGAACTATTCAACGAAGGGTTTTGTTTTGAATAGTTTGTATCCTCTGGATCTGTGTGTTGGATGCAGATCCCGAGCCGGGGCTGCGTAGAATACTGGGCCTTAATACCGTTGTAACGTCACAGCTCTAAAATAGGTAACTTGGTAGCGTTATGGTCGAGCAGGGTTCTTCAGAGGCCTCATGAGGATGACACATCGAGCGAGGTGAAGATGAAAGAAGAATTTATTCTGGTATATACAAATATTTACATTCTCAGCTCGGCTCATTCATCCTCGCCCGCCGGACAACTCTCAGCCGTCTTCTCCCACACCAAACGACGCTTGGCCCTCATGACGTCACTCGAAATACCCCACACCCCTCTCTCTCTTTTCTAGAAGAGATATTAGGGAGGAGAGTATGGAGGCATGGGGATCCCCCAGATAGCAAAGAAAACGTTCGACTGACGTCAGAGCGAGCCATAATACACAAACAAATACATTTTAAAAGTTTTCCAGTAGCATGATGCTACACCGTCTTATGAACATAAAGAACAGCTAGCGGTAAACCCGTACTCTACAAAAGTCAACCCCTTCCCTATATAAATATTACTTGCCGCTTCGCTGTGATCACTTTACTATTCTGCTTGAGAACGTCGTTCCCGCGATAAAGCGTGATCGGCCATTTGGTGAGAACTCACATCACGCGATATCACGTGATTAGCAATGAACATGTTATACGATATTAAATTAGATCTTTAAATAAAATCCAAGACATTATAAGTCCCTGCAGTGCCATTATAGATAGATCTTACTGTAGCAATTCCTAGTTTCTGAATATTCATTCTCATTGTCAAAGGGAGACAGCTCTCGGCTCGAAACAAACCGATCTCCTATCCGGGAGACAAATTTTAAGTGCGGCGTTTTGTCTCGAAATTCTTCAATACTTTATAATTATGAAAAAATGTTTATAAAATATTTTTTAAATTTTTCATTAAAATATTTTTAAATTATAATTTTTTATTTTTCTGGAGCCTAGAAAATAATTATTTTATATTATTTTTTAATAATTTAATTGAAATACTATCCAGTGCAAGTATTTTGTTTTTTACAGCAGATGACTTGATTGATTTGATTTAATGAGTATCAGCAGTAATGATTTTCAACTTTTCAAAACCTATATGATTTTAAAGATAGATCTAATAATGTGTTAATAAAACACTCTAAAGATTTGGAAGTAACGTGGACCTGTGAAAAATGCAGGGGATCGCCCAGATCAAGTGGGTTTATACCCGCTTGATCTGGGTGATGAAAGGGTATCAGTTTCGGTCTTATTAGGCAAAGAAGAAGGTCACAACTGAAGCTTTAAATCTAATTTCAACTCTAAATTTTGCATCAAATCTTGCTATTGTTTTAAGAATCTTAATTTATTTACCAGTCAATATGGCAAGTAGAATGGTGAATTTCTCAAAATTAAAATTTTCACTTGACATGATATTTACTTCGTCTTAAATGGGAGAAGTTTGTCTTCATGTTCAGTAAACTACCTCTTATAATAGTGATTTTCACCATGGTGAAGGGGCAGCATTTTATATAATTGTCCGGGATGGCAAAATGATAGAGCCTTAAACTCAAAGAACATTCCTCAGTGGCGTAGCGAAAAAGGGAGGCGGGATATAAAATCCATATTAGGAGAGATATACACAAATACAATGTATGTAAAGATTACTGCATTAATTTTGAGATATGAGTTAAATAGGAACCCCTTCCCAAATGGAAAATTTCACTCTACCCCCTCTAACATTTCGTTGTTGTGAATCGAACATACAGCATTAACTCGTTACAATAACTCATGAAACGAACGCACGGCCACATTTAAAGCTAGCCTGCATTATACTGTACAAACCGCCATTCAGATAAAGCGTGGCAAACAGATACAGCGATAGTCATGTACCATGTCTGAAAAAAAAAAAGGCAATTTTTCTGCTCCGCTACCGCTATTGGTATAGATTCATCGTTCGATTTTACGGTTACTCCCACTGTCTGCAATCCTTCTGTAACGTTGCAAACACCTGGTGTCTTTATTAAAAAAAGGGGGGAATCGAGGGAGGGGGTGGGGAAATCGTTCTCCTCCCACACTGTAGAATGAAAAGGGAGCGGAAACCCCGACACCCCACAAAAGCCCGGATATTATGAAAGCGTCCCCTATTCCGAGAGAGCAGCGTGTCGCAATCGTTTCCAGCCAATCTCGCCTCCAATTTGCCCGCACCAGGGGTGGATTGGCCCCCTCGTCGAGAGCGCCCCATTCAACGCTCCCCGCTCTCCAATAACAGAGCCCCTCAGATAATGTCTGCGTTTATTATTATTATTATCGTCATTTCACACGGGATGTGGAAACAGATGACGAGGAGATAGGGGGAGGGGAGGTCGGAACGCAGTTGTTACCCAGAATCAATTCTCGGCAGAAGATGCTTCAACAGCGGCTGAATCATTCGAGCGGCCTCGTATTCGCTTAATTTTTTTCGCCCTCTTATACTCTGCCCCGGCTGGTATCTTTTATTCGGCGGCTGGAGGATATTTCCTGCATTGAAATAACTCTTTAAGCCTGATAAGAGCCCGACTAAGATATTCCTGTGACCAGGGGCGTACGCAAGGGGGGGGGAGTTAGGGGTTTAAACATCCCCCTTGAGCTCAGACAAAATGGCAAAAATAAAAATTTTAGTAGAAATTATGCGGGCTATTATTTTTTAGAATTATGATCCTCCCCTTGAAAAAATTCTGCGTACGCCACTGCCTGAAGCCAGATTGTAATCAAATTTTTGTGAGCCACGTATCTCTAAATTATAATTATGAACTAAATGCATAATCATTGATATAAATTCCTTTTTTACGAATATGAAACTATTGAATTATAATTTAAACAAACACAAGAACAAATATAAGTTATTATACATTTATTGATTAGAGTAAAAGGATGCAAAATATCAACAAAATTATAATCTATTACACCTTTTCTTATAAAGCATACGCAGAAGGATGGCTAAATTGTTAGGGTGCTGATCTTTGGTACCGAAATTCGGGGGTTAGAGTCATACTATAGAAAGGGTGTTATTAGCCGTTCGAATTAAGCTTTAATCAGTTGGTACCAGTCTCATTATCTCTCGTGTTGTAAAAAAGTAGACCCCAATGCTTTCCTCCTCCAAATAGATAAATAAGACTGATAAGATTTGGATTAATTTGCGAATAATCAAGTACAAATGCCAATGAAAAAAATTACGATTTTAAATTCAAAAATTATGTTTTCCCTTTGTAAATACAAGCTTACATTTTCTTTTTCCTTTCCCAGAAGATGTGCTAAGTGCTTTATCTGCCATATTACCATGGCCCGATCAAGACAAAGTTGGGCCCAGGGTCTGATTGTCTTTCGGCCCCCCCTACCCTCCTTTCAAGGCAAAAAAAAAAAAAAGTTTATAAAAGAGGATACAAACGAATATTTTTGGATAGTTTATATTAATTTTTTTTTTTATGTTTACATAACTTTGTAGTACAGTCGAATGCCAAAAATCTGTATATTCTCAAGGACGTAAACTGTAATACTACTGAGATCCATGGAGTAAGTAATGAGTAAAAAAAGTGACTGGAGTGATGTAAATAAGTAAACTGGAGTGTGTTTTAGATACAATTGTCAACATTTTAATTTTCTGAATAAGGTTTCATGAAATATTACTAGAAGAATTAACAAAAAACATTTTCAAGTTTTGTTAATTAAATTACTCAAAATTTAATAATTAAGTAGAAAATTTTAGGGGCCCCTAAAATTAAGGGGGCCCAGGACCTAGGCCCGGTCGGTCCTTGATTTGATCAGGCCCTGCATATCACACGCTTTTATATCCCCTGCTCCTCCATCGGTCAATGTTACTTAAATCTTTTGAATGTTCAATTAATATATTTTAAGTGTATTTTTGTTCTGGGTACTCATCCAATCGAATCTAAATTCAAAGGAATTAAATCATTTAACTATTATAACAATATAATTATAATACTTGAGTTAAAATTAATATATTAATTAAATTAATAAAAAATAATATAAAACAATTATGTTCCAGGCTTCCAAACTGTAAAGGTTTACATTTTTAGTCACGGTATCTCAATCGGCAAAGGCAACAATATCGTAACTGAAAGGTTGTGGGTTCGTAGCCCGAGCCGTCCTAAGATCCACCGTGCAGAACGCTCTAACCAACTGAGATAATGGTCCACAGCCTCAATAGGATAAAATTTTGTTTCCTATACTTCCTAGAAACAGTGAAGAGCTTGGGTCTTTGCGTGTTTCGTAACCTTTTAACTCTCCTGAAGAGTCTAAGATGCAAGACAGAAGGCATAGGTAATAAAATGTACTAAATTATATAAATACTAAAAGATTACCTACCTATCAACTCAAGTAATACTTTTTAAAGTGGTAATGATAAAGAATTTGTCAATGCACTTTTTCGCCAGGTTTGCCAAAATAGAACCCTACCGCTTGGATGAGACAAATTGTTGCCAGAATCGAAAACAAAATCCTTTAATTTAACTTTAAATCAATTAAATAAATAAATAATTCAAAACTTAAAAAGAGCTTCGTAAAGTTTTGTAGGGTGTCACGAAGAATATCTGTATTAAATTTACGCCCTCTATGTACAACCGCTTATGAGCAGTTGTATTAACATACACCCACACTAAATTTTTTATGCGTTAGATCAGTGATTCTCAAAATTTTTATCCTAAAGAATCCTGTTTTACGGAACCCCCTGAAAAAATATTACTTAAAAAGAAATTAAGGATATATTATTTATCTCTAAACTATCTTTTATAAACCTAAATATTCAGCAATATAAAGCAGTATAAAAAATGTAGATAATATTTACAAAATGTGACAGAGAGAAAATATTTTTTTATGAAATGAATTAAGTAAAATTATATATTGATTGCTTCGCTCCTTCTTCTGTTGTATTGTCATGTGTAGGTTGAATGACTCATTGTCACATCGCTTTGTTACATCTTTTCCTTATAGTCGCGCTTCTCCAGTATTAGTTACTATTATAAATTCTATGCAAAGGATTAAGGAGAAATTAGAGATTGAATTTACAGACTTTCTTTAAAATTTCGATGGTGTTGAAAAACTCCCCGAGGAACCTTGGAGTGTTATTTCGGAACCCTAGGGTTCCGTGGAACTTACTTTGAGAATCCTATATTAGATTATTATATTTTGACTAAAAAATAAATTTTTTTTTCTCTCCCCTAGAGCGTGAATAGACTTCATATTCTTTATTCGAAGTGCTTTCCAGGTGCTGTTCAGAGATAAGATGCATTTTTGGAGACACACCAAACATGTCCGGACTTCAACCCGAGCATAATAAAAAGAATTCTTAACTTAATTAAGCCTCGAACAGTTATTTCAGAGAAAGAAAATAAATGAAAAGGCGTGACTGAAAGGAAATTTACGGAAGATCTTCACACATTAAGAGTAAACAAAATGGCGCTCGTGGGACGTATGAGCTCGAATTTGGTATAATCGAAGTAATGCAGAATTGAATTTAATCGAATTAAAGACACCAACGGGTGGGATGTAAAAAGATGGCGAAACAAATTGCGTTAAAATCTCTTTGTTTCCTTTTAGGAACAGCAAGTACATACGAAAGAGAATAACAAATTTTCTACTTTTTGGAGCTTTTGTTTAATAAATAAATGGAATTTTAAAACACCGGGTAAATATATGATATACGAGTTGTTGACCATTGTTGTTGTTATTGTTGTTCGGATTATTTCTTTGAAATCAACAAAAAAAACTAAACAATTGAAATGACAAAAGAGAAAAATGTTTGTCCTTTCAGAATGATTAAAGGGTTAAAAAAATGGTAAAAAGAGGGAGATCTAGAAGGTGAAATAGTTTGAGACGAATAAACAAACTTCAACAAAAAAGACTTTCTTTATGAAATGTAAAATAAATAAATGAAACTATTATAATTTTGGGTATGTAAGCTTAGCTGGACTATACACCTAACATTTGATAATTTGACTAATAAAATGAAGCCGGGTAAGCCAGCCTGGCATATTCATCCCTCACAATCGGCTTTAACGAATAGATTTTGTCTTAGCCTTCGTTTTGCAGAATAATTGGTCGTTGCTCATAGCTAGGATACGAATTTGTATGAGCGAAAAAGTTACAAAATATGGGGAATATTAAGAAAATGAATAGTAGAATCCCAGTTCTGGGGGCCGGCCTGTTTTTGGCTCTATTTTTGTACAAGTGATCGCTAAATTGTCTCCAAATTATGTTTACAATTTGTACTTCGATTTGTATTAAGTTTATACCCAATTTCAAAGCATATTTTGAACAAAAAAGGTTTGAAATTTTGTTAAGATAAATACAAATAAAAAAAGAAAATATAAAAAAAATAGAGTAATTTTTGCTGGAAAACTAGGTTCTAGAATTTGGCGACATCGCCCACGCTTGGCGTGCCCACTGAACTTGGTTTGGCGAGCCCCCTGAACTAGGATTTAGCCAAATAAACATAACACATACAATTGCTGACCATTGTAGTAGTTGCATATGCTGCTGTAATTGTTTCTTTGAAATCAACAAAGACTAAACAATTATACAATATAGAATATAAAAATATCCTTTCAATATGATTAAAGAGTTTTTTTTAAAAAAGGATGGATTAGTTTGAGGCGAATGAACAAGCTTTGATGAAGACATTCTTCATGAACTGTAAAAATATATTGCCAAAACTACTGTAATTTCGGGTACATTAGCCAACTTGGCGTATAAGGCACGAAATTGATAATTTGACCTGAATAAAAGGAAAATTCATGAGGCAAGCCATCATGACGTATACATCGCACACAATTGACTTTAATCAGTAAATCCTGGTCTTTTTAGACCTCGTGCAGCAAATAATAATAATAATAATAATGGTTGTTGCTCATAGCATGGCTTCGGATGTTTAGGGGAAAAAAATTGACAATATAAGGGCATTTTATGGGGAAAATTAAAAGAAACTTAAATTAATTAGCACAAAATAATACAAAGTCACAGGAAATGCACCTAACTTATCTTAAAGGTGTATGTTCTCGAAGTAATTCTTAAGAGACATCTGGTGTTTGGTGTTGCCAAAACCAAAAAAGTAATGTATTTTATTCTATTTTTTTTCGCTACAAACGCAACTAATGAAATATTATTTATAGATGTCACATATATTAATTTCCTTTATACAGAGTGTCATTTTTAAAACGTAAAAATTGTACTAAAATAATCTTGAATTGTATAGAATTTCTTTTTGTGGTGACATATTATATTAGATTCTAGCACTAATAAAGAAAGTGGGGATAATATTGATTGAGTAATAAAGTTCCTGTGGGACATTAAAGTCGTTTTAATAAAGAGAATGACTTTTATCTTGTTAGATATTTGGGAGTGTTAAAAATAATTTTAATGTTGTTTCAATACTTGCAAATGTTGCACTTCCCACGTTTTGTTTAGCTCTTAAAAATGCGATTTTAGATAATGATACATGGTAAACATATCAGATATCGGAAACCCCTTTAAAATAGTGTCCCAAACATGAGCACAAAACTCGCCGTGGAAAATCAGACCTTGTAAAACGGTGTTCAGCTGTGATGAATCGTGAATATGATTGGAGGAAAATACTACAGCAGGATTTCATCGCAGGAGCTTCAAAATATATCATCCAAAGGATCATTCATCTAACGCTGATTATTCTAGTAGTCAACACCACACTGTAGAATTCTGGATGGCTACACGACACAAATATCTGGAATCCGTCATGATCTGAAAACATTGTTAACTGACTATTGTAAACCTCTATTGTTTGGCCTGCCTGGGATATGATTTGTAACATAAGTATACAACATTAAACGGTACATGCAGCATCTGCATTCTAATCTTCACAAGACAGCTAGGCCTCATGGATCTTAGTCACAAACTAATAAGATACCCATACCTAGACCTAATTCTGTTATGTTCTTCGGAATATATATATCGTATTCTATTTCAAGAAACTTCATGTAATACTTTTCGTTCAAAAATTATAGTTTTGCTGTGATAAACACGTAAAACTTGTATTTTCTTTTAAAAAATTAAAATAACTGCTCGAAGTTTTGAACCCCTTGTTCTGTTCGTCAAAAATCTTCATATCCTAGAGACTCCTGTTCAAATCTTCATATTCTAGAGACGAAATTTCGTAAAGTAAGCATTTACTGGCTGTTATTTGAAATCTTCGACAAAGGGAAAATTCTCTTTTGTAGAATATTGAATCTCGGTCTTGTCAGTCAATGTGAACGAAAATATGCTAAAAGACATTAAGTCTATGCATCTCTGAAATAGACAACTACACTCGATTTAACCAACTCGTATTCTATTAATTTTTCTTACTATGACTGACTCCATTCGCAAGAAATCTGTCTATTGTTTCGCGTGTTTCAGACATTGGCAAAGAAATCTCGTTAATAAACCAATGCGAGACTCCGTACATCAAGTTGTACGCCTCGCTGCGGCCTACACGCACTGACAAGCTGGGCGTTGAATTGGTTATTTACACACTGCTTGTCTCGGAGTCAAAACCTATCCATGGGAATCAGAGAAGAAAATGGCGTAGGTAAGTGTCACATAATTTGCCACAGCTTGAAAACCAAGTGGAAATGGGGAGGGCCCCATGGACGTACCTCTCTCGTTCTGTCTCAAAAGTACAGCAAGACGATTTCTCCCTGAAGAAAAGAGGGAGCGAAAATCCATCTCGTCACTTTTTTTCTTCTTTCTATCCCCTAGGAAAGATGACTAGTAATGTAATTACGCCCAAACCACAGATGCGGCCCTTCAGGAATAAGGTGTTTGGAATGGAAAGCAGGGAAAAAATATAAAAAAAAATAGGGAAAGCATGTATAAATAAATAAAATAATAAATAAAAAATGGAGGCACGTATGTAAAGATTGTCACCTCCCCTCCTGTTGTCGTCGCTATTTAGTACCGCTTCATTCCCCCGTCTTCTCCCTCCCTCCCAACACATCTTGTCACCGGAGTCACCGCTTTTCAGCGAGCTCACCGGGGTTGGTAAACAAAGGAAATATTCTGACAAAAGCATCCTCGTTGTCAGCTGACAGGTAAAAGCAGAGGGGAGCGGGGTAGGGGACGAGAGAGAAGCCTTCTCTGGAGTAGGAACATTCGCGCGCACACACACACACCTTTCGATGTTGACCACAAGAGTATGCTCCAACAATGAGGAGGGTTAGGGAGAGAGGGGCCGTGACAACTTGGAAGTAGGTGTGGGGGGGCAAGGGGGGCAGGCAGACATGGAAAAGGGGGAGGAGCCCCTAATGGGACGACGTGCCAACATGTCATTCAGGCAGCAATATGGAGCCCAGTCTCTTCTCCCCGGCACACATCATTATCAGCATTAGAAGAACGAGCCAGCGGGCTGTCAACGCTTTTCTCGCCTCTCGAAACGGCGATGATGATGGTGATGATGATGATGATGTCAAGTTCCCGCTAGCCAGGGCTGCCACATTTGGGGAGGTAGCGCCGAATGTGGGAAGACTGCAATGGAGAAGACCTTTCTTATTGTTTTGGTTTTCATCATGAGCGAGCCAAATTAGGAACAGAAGGTGATGCCTCGGCATGACGAAAAGCAATTGTTACGGCTACGGTGCCTA
Organism: Pardosa pseudoannulata; assembly: GCA_032207245.1. Classification (NCBI taxonomy): domain Eukaryota; kingdom Metazoa; phylum Arthropoda; class Arachnida; order Araneae; family Lycosidae; genus Pardosa; species Pardosa pseudoannulata. Next base: position 38,327,061 of record CM063510.1, on the reverse strand, counting down.
TTTGTCTTTCACTGGGCGTGAATGGCTGTTTAAAGTTAATTAGTTCCTTACTGGAACACCCTCAGATACACAAAAGCTTCTTTGACTGCATAAGTGTACAGTGGATCTTTATAAAACCATGCTGTCTTTAGAAAGAAAAGATTTCTCCAAACAATAAAAAACAGGAAGAGGGATTATTTTTGTTTTATTTCTGCCTCAGTTATTTATTTCACCGAAAGAAAATTTTTACGTTGTGGGACGCAGCGACAACTAAAACAGTTTTCGAACTTTTCCTAGAAATTACACGTATGTGTTTAAATAAGCATATATGTGTGAGGTTATTCTGTCCTACCTAACCGATTATGAAACTGCGGCCTACAATGATGCAAAAGGTGTCTAGTGCGGACCTCCAGGCCTTACTAAATGGAGATCCTTGTCCTAGCTTATTGTAAAGTAGTTATTTTACGAAATTTTTGTGTTAAACTGACACACAATGTTAAAATATTAAAACGTCTGAAAAATGTTGACCATGAAAAAGAAATGAAAAAAAAAAAGAATATTTTATAATAAAGTTAACATATTTCTAGATTACTAGGAATATACTTGTATTTAATAAAATATATCGATCTATTTTCAAAGTAAAATACGAAGTAAATAAGTCATAACTTATAAATTTTGCCCAGCGTGGGAATCGAATCCATGATCCTGAAATTAAGAGACCGAACGATGGCCGAATGGTTAGAGTGCTGATTTTTGGTACCGGAGTTCGTGAGTACAAAACCCGCTGAGGCAGGGATGTTCATAACTGTTGGGAATCGGCTTTAAGCAGTAGGTTTCGGTCTCATTAGCCCTCGTTGTTGCAAAACAGTAGACCTTAGCACTCCAAACCAAACTTGAAATTAAGAGTCTCGTAATCGTCTGAAATAGCCAGCCGACAGATATTTAATATTTGTCTAAGTTCTTAAGTCAAAGTTAGGGAAATCTGCTCACAATATGTTGAAGTATATTTAAACAAATCCCAATAAGGTGAATTTTACCTGCCATAATGCGCAAACCTATAGAAAAAAAAATTCCCTCTAGCCGGCTCGCATTTTAAGATTTCTTAAAAATAAAAATACTACCTCACGTGATAGAATTGCAAATTCTCTCGGATGTTATCTTTCCCCTTTTTTAAAAAAATATCGAGAAAAATATATTTAATTTTAAATTATTTTTGAGAAATTTTGGTAGCTTAAATTAGATATTAGTATTAGAAATAATATAATTTCTTGGTTTTGAGGATTTCATATTCTTGTATGTGTACAGATGTAAATGTCTAAGTATTACTTTGTATTTAGCAATTGGAGTATAAATTTTTACATTTATTATTGCAAAATAACTAAGATTTCTTAAAAAAAATTATTACCTCACGTGATAGAATTGCAAATTATCTCGGGTGTTATCTTTCCCCCTTTTTTAAAAAATATCAAGAAAAATATATTTAATTTTAAATTATTTGTGAGAAATTTTAGTAGCATAAATTAGATATTAGTGTTAGAAATAATATAATTTCGTGGTTTTGATGATTTCATATTCTTGTATGTGTACAGATGTAAATGCCTAAGTATTACTTTGTATTTAACAATTGGAGTATAATTTCTACATATATTATTGCAAAATAACTAAGATTTCTTAAAAAAAAAAAAAAAAATACCTCACGTGATAGAACTGCAAATTCTCTCGGATGTTATCTTTCCCCTTTTTTAAAAAAATATCGAGAAAATATGTTTAATTTTAAATTATTTGTGAGAAATTTTAGTAGAGTAAATTAGATATTAGTATTAGAAATAATTTAATTTCGTGGTTTTGATTATTTTATATTCTTGTATGTGTAAAGATGTAAATGCCTAAGTATTACTCTGTATTTAACAATTGGAATATAAATTTCTACATATATTATTGCAAAATAACTAAGATTTCTTAAAAAAAAAAAAAAAAAAATACCTCACGTGATAGAACTGCAAATTCTCTCGGATGTTATCTTTCCCCTTTTTTAAAAAAATATCGAGAAAATATGTTTAATTTTAAATTATTTGTGAGAAATTTTAGTAGAGTAAATTAGATATTAGTATTAGAAATAATTTAATTTCGTGGTTTTGATTATTTTATATTCTTGTATGTGTAAAGATGTAAATGCTTAAGTATTACTCTGTATTTAACAATTGGAATATAAATTTCTAACATTATTGCTTCAAAATAAGCATCCGCCCAACGTGGGGCTCGAACCCACAACCCCGAGATTAAGAGTCTCGTGCTCTACCGACTGAGCTAGCCGGGCGACGCCTGAGAAAGGTTTATCTTTAAACATCCTCTTTTAAATCACGTGTTGGTTGTTCGTGAGAATGGGTCAGATGGAGAGTGTTGCAGAGGATTTCGTAAACATTGGTATAGATTAGTTTTGCATATCTTTGGAGGATAACATAGATTTTATCTATATTGCAGTCATATAAATCTTAATCTAAAGTTTTGCTTTTATACATGGTTATAAGATTATCTAATATTTAGTAGTTATCGTAAACATTTATTTCAATAAAAGTGAATGTGAAACAGTGTTTAATTACCACGGGGCACATGCTCAAGTCCCGAAAATTGTAGGTTCAAAAACTTCTCATGGTTTATTTTAATTATTGCATATAAAAGTAATGTGAATTATAACAATTAGAATTCCCATTTTATTGAAATAAATAAACTTTATCAAGATTTTTATCAAGGTTGCAGTATATGAACACCTTGATAATATACAGGATTTAAATAACTTGATTTTAAAAATATTAAAATCAAAAACGCTTTTTTATTTTATATCTTGAGAATATTTTAGTTTAATCTGCAGATATTCTAAGAAATGAAAAAAAGGGGGGTTTGTATTAAAATGAGGAAACATAATATTGGAATTTGGAATTGGAATATTTTATTGGCGTTTGTGCTTATTTCTTTTTCCTTCACAAATTCATCTGAAGTGTTAAATATAAAAGGTGTGTTCCATGATAATTTTGTTGATATTTTACATTCTTTCACTTTCAAATTAATAAAAGTATTTTTACGTATATTTGTTTTTGTGTTTATTTAAATTCTAATTCAATAGTTTTATATTAGTAAAAGAGGAAGAAAATAAAAACAAAATAATATTAATATAATATTGATATTATTATAATATTAATAAATATTAATATAAATGTAATAATAGTATTAATTATATACAAAATAAACAAAATAATATTTAAAATTTGTCATCTAATTTAAAGTTATAATTTTTATACGAATGCGATTATGATATTAACTTGTAAAAATTGCATTTTGACCCTGGCACAAAAGTATCTTAGTCGGGCACTGATGTTATAAATTTATTTTATACTTACTTAATTGTTCATTTCCTCATTTACTTTACTTTGTATAAATTTCAGATAATTATTGTTATGTTTAGGAGAATGGGGAAATATTTATTCTTTTTCGCAAGAAATTAGCTTGTCATTAGGGATGCATTTGTAGTCGCTAAAATAAAATATAAATTATATTTCATTTAGTGTGTCGTTCAATGTAAACAGTTTAATCGAAATAGAATCAAGGCATTTTATAGAATTGATTAAAAAAAGATTTTGAAGTGATTGTCCTTTTTTATATTAGTAAATAATAATTTAGTATGGCTTATAAAACTAATATTAAAGTATCAATATTTAATTATTAATATGCAACATTTGAAAAATAATTTTTTTATTAAACATATGCATTTGTTTTTGTAACTATAACTGTAACACACTAGTGAGTTGATTCTGGTGAGATTTTCGGTATAATAATTTAGTATAAGTTATAAAATTATCACTGAAATGATATTTAATATTTATGACTTTGTAACATTTTAAACTAAATATTTTTATTAAACACACACATTTGTAATTTTGTAATTATAACTGTAAATGACTGCTGAGTAACTTTACTATTTCAATTGATTAGCTTGCAAATTTATCTAGCAAGTTATACACAATTAGAACCACAGGCTTCAAAATTCTTCAAAATTAGCTCAGAGCAACATTTTTTTTTATTATGCGAGTAAAATCTAAACGCCCAACGTGGGGCTCGAACCCACGACCCCGAGATTAAGAGTCTCGTGCTCTACCGACTGAGCTAGCCGGGAGACGAGTGTAATTGGTTTATCTTTAAGCATCTTTTAAATCACGTGTTGGTCGCCCGTGAGAATGCGCGACGTGGAGTATGTTTCTGAGGATTTCGTCAACATTGATATAGGTTAGTTTTGCATATCGTTGGAGGATAAAATGGATTTTATCTATATTGCCAGTCCTTTAGACACTTAATCTAAAGTTTTGCTTTTATATATGGTTATAAGATTATCTAATATTTAGTAGTTATCACAAACATTTATTTCAATAAAAGTGAATGTTTAACAGGGTGTAATTATTAAAGTGTCACCCTGGGCACATGCTCAGGTCCCGAAAATTTTAAGTTAAAAAACTTCTTATGGTTTATTTTAATAATTATATAAAGGTAATATGAATTCTAACATTTAGAATTCCCATTTTATTGAAATAAATAAACTTCTTTTTATCAAGCTTGCTGTATAGGAACACCTTGATAATATAAATAATTTAAATCACTTGATTTTAAAAACATTAAAATCAAGAATACTTTTTTATTTTAATCTGCAGATATTCTAATAAATGTAAAAAGGGAGTTTTGTATTAAAATGACGAAATATAATATTTGAATTTGGAATTCGAATTTTTTTTATTGGCGTTTGTGCTTATTTCTTTTTCCTTCACAAATTCATCTGAAGCGTTAACTAAAAGGAGTGTTAGATGATAATTTTGTTGATATTTTATATTCTTTCCCTCTCAAATTAATAAAGGTATTTTTACTTATATTTGATTTTGTGTTTATTTAAATTCTAATTCAATAGTTTTATATTATCAAAAGAGAAAGAAAATAAAAACAAAATAATATTAATGTAAATATAATAATAATATTAATATAATATTAAATATTATAATATTAATTAATATAATATTAATTAATATAATATTAATATTAATATAATAATAATATTAGTTATATACAAAATAAACAAAATAATATTTAAAATTTGTCATCATATTTAAAGTTATAATTTTTATATGAATGCGATTATGATATTAGCTTATAAAAATTGCATTGTGACCCAGGCACAAAAGTATCTTAGTTAGGCCCGGATGTTATAAATTCATTTTATCCTTACTTAATTGTTCATTTCTCATTACTTTACTTTGTATAAATTTCAGGTAATTGTTATATTTAGGAGAGTATAAAGGATTTAGAGAGTGGTGACGCATTTATTCTTTTTGGCAAGAAAGCTCGTCATTAGGGGTGCATTTCTAGTAACTAAAATAAAATATAAATTATATTTGGTTTAGTGTGTCGTTCAATGTAAACAGTGTAATAGAAATAAAATCAAGGCATTTTATAGAATTGATTAAAAAAAAATTTTTTTTTTGGAAGTGATTGTCCTTTTTTTATATTAGAAAATAATAATTTAGTATGATTTATAAAACTAATACTAAAGTAGCAATATTTATTATTTATTAATTTGTAACATTCAAAAAATATTTTTTTATTAAATATATGCATGTGTTTTTGTAAATATAACTGTAACAGTTATATTTACTCACTAATGAGTGAATTGTAATAAATTCAGTATTATAATTTAATATAATTTATAACCTATCACTGAAATGACATTTAATATTTATTACTGTGTATCATTTAAAACTAAATATTTTTATTAAATTCATGCATATGTAATTTTGTAATTATAACTGTAACTGACTGCTGAGTAACTGGATTCTGTCAACTGATTCGATTGTTATTTTATCTAGGAAGTTACACACAATTGGAACCACAAGTTTCAAAATCCTTCAAAATTAGCTGAGAGTAACATTTTTTTTTTATTACAAAGCAGTTAAGAGAGTAAAAATTAAACGCCCAACGTGGGGCTCGAACCCACGACCCCGAGATTAAGAGTCTCGTGCTCTACCGACTGAGCTAGCCGGGCGACAGCATGTGTTCTACTTTAAACTTATTTATCGAGTTCACGGGCTAGTTACTATATCTGTGTGTAAGAAAGGTGATTTTTCGCAAACAGGTGATATCGTTCTCTCATCTATCGTTGACTCTATTGTTGACTCATTAATGCAATGCTCGAATTATCTGTTTATTTTGAACTGCACAAAGTAAAGCAACTGTGAAATTTAAACAGCTTTGTATATTACAGTCTGTCCTCATTAGTGATCAAGTGTTACTTTAAACATAAAAGAAAGAAGGAAAGTGAAACAAATATCGTTATGTGATGTTTATTTGATGTATGTAATACAGAACTGTAAAACTTTACAATAGGTAATATTATTGAGTCAATGTAGTTTTCAAATTTACTTTAAGGGGAATCTGGGAAGATCATATACTGTCTATTCAAAATACAAAGCAATATATTATACAAAATAATATAATATATAAGTAGGCACTTGGAATTTGTCTGCTCTGTTTAGAATATTCTTGAAGAATGCTTGACAATATTTTAAAGTGGCGATTTATATAGACTATGTATTTCTTGTAAATTTTTATTCATATTTTTTAAGAAACTGTTGATGTGATAGCTTCTGTATTTTTATTTTTATTTAACTTTTAGTTCTATTTGTTGGGATTTAAATGTTTTTTGGGCCTTCTTTTAGTATATGGTACTTTATATTAATATGTTAAAAAAATGCGTTTGAAAAATTTTTTAACCGGGCACAATAGTATCTTAGTCGGGCCCTGTTATGAATTTATTTTATAGTTACTTAATTGTTCATTTCCTCATTACTTTACTTTGTATAAATTTCAGATAACTGTTATGTTTAGGAGAGTACAAAGGATTAGGAGAGTGGTGAAGTATCTATTCTCTTTGGTAAGAAATTAGCTCGTCATTAGGGGTGCATTTCTAGTAACTAAAATAAAATATAAATTATATTTGGATTAGAATGTCTTTCAATGTAAACAGTTTAATCAAAATAGAATCAAGACATTTTATAGAACTGAATAAAAAATTTTTTTTGAGTGATTGTCCTTTTTTTATATTAGTAAATAATAATTTAGTGCGATTTATAAAACTAATATTAAAATAGCAATATTTATTATTTATTAATTTGCAACATTTGAAATATTTGTTTATTAAATATATGCATGCGTTTTTGTAACTATAACTGTAACTCACTAGTGAGTGAGTTGTAATAAATTCAGTATAATTATTTAATATAATTTATAAACCTATCATTGAAATGATATTTAATATTTATTACTGTGTATCATTTAAAACTAAATATTTTTATTAAATTCATGCATATGTAATTTTGTAATTATAACTGTAACTGACTGATGAGTAACTAGATTCTGTCAACTGATTCGCTTGCAATTTTATCTAGCAAGTTACACACAATTAGAACAAGAGGTTTCAAAATCCTTCAAAATTAGCTGAGAGCAACATTTTTTTTAATCACAAACCAGTTATGTGAGTAAAAATTAAACGCCCAACGTGGGGCTCGAACCCACGACCCCGAGATTAAGAGTCTCGTGCTCTACCGACTGAGCTAGCCGGGCGACAGCCTAAACTGTACTTTAAACTTGTTTATCGAGTTCACGGGCTAGTTACTATATCTGTGTGTAAGGAAGGTGATTTCTTACAAACAGGTGATATCGTTCTCTCATCTATCGTTGACTCTATCGTTGACTCATTACTGCAATTCTCGAATTATCTGGTTAATTTGAAATGCACAAAGTAAAGAAACTTATACTGAAATTTAAACAGCTTTGTATATTACAGTCTGTCCTCATTAGCGATCAAATGTTACTATAAACATAAAAGAGAGACGGAGAGTGAAACAAATATCATTGTATGATGTTTATTTGATTATGCAATACAGAACTGTAAAACTTTATAATAGATAACACTATTGAGTCAATGTAGTTCTCAAATTTAATTTACGTAGAAATGTCAAAAGATCATAAAATGTCTATTCAAAATACAAAGTAATATATTATACAAAATAATATAATAGATAAGCAGATACCTGAAAATTGTCTGATCTGTTTAGAATAATTTTCTTTTTTTCTAATACTTTAATAAGGTTCTAATTTTGTGAATATTATTTAATTGTGCAAGTTAGTAGTTTATTATTTGAATCATCTAACAAAAAGAAATAAATAAATAATATATATACACCTAGTGAAAAAGAATAAATTCAATTACCCGCAAATTGAGTTTTCAAATTGGTAAATTGGAAACTAATATTTTATATCAAATTTAATTTTTTTATCAATATTATTCTGTGAACCTCATTTGTATTAATACAGGCAATATAATTTTATTTTATTGTATACCATGATAAAGTCTAACCGGACCCGATTTTTTTTTATTGAGACTTCTTTTAGTATATGGTACTTTATAATAATATGTCAAAAAATGAGTTTGAAAAAATTTTAATATGTCAACTTTTCTCTTAGCTATTATTTTTATTTTTTTTCATGAAATTGAATTAAAATCATCTTTCTTCAAATGTCAGTGTGTGTTTTATAGTTAAAGTAGTGTAAAATTTATAAAAACACATTTATTCGTAGAAAATACATAGAATTTAAAACTTAAAAAGTAAACTGTCGCTGTGGTACCCAATACCTTTCGGACGATATAAGCTCGTGAGAAGGAGAGTACTTGATTTAAAGGGAAGGATCAACACTTTCGTTTTGAAAACCCTCATTAGAGTGAAAGAACGACTTTTGGCTAAAAGTTTTCCCCGTAATTTAGAAGCAGGAACCGTGCAGAAGGTTATCTAGATTCGTCTACCTACATCTTGCCTTCCATCTCCAGAGGTATCGTTTGAACTTGGAGGACTTTGTGACCATGAACCTAATAACTGTTCTCTAGCCCCTGTTGGTAAACACGACGGTCTCTGGACTGCTCAGGCTTTGGATTTCACTATTCTGGCTTTGAATGTTGCCTTTGCTGACTGAACTACCGCTGTTGAAGAAACTATTACCTCCTTTAAATGCCACTGAATTATTTCAAGCTGCTATCGGCCAAAGACGTAGGTTCCCTTACATACAGTTCTCTGAAAATTTGAAAATTGCAACAGTAATTTTTCTTGATAAAGCGGGCTATACAAGCCGCTTCAGTTGTTATTTTTTACTATATGGTGTTTTTTTCAAATTGTTAGTCATTAATATCATTTAAAGATTGAAACAGCGGATAGAATCATTACTGACACTATAGTAAGATTTTACCTAATTTTCCTCTTTAGTCGCACGAGTAAAAAGTTAGCATAATTAAGAAAGGTCGCGTATTTGTATTCTACTGCCAATAAAGCAATGAGTTACTTGCTTAAAAAAATTGTAAAAAGTCAAAATGTCTAACACTGTACTCTGGTTACTTCACATTCAGAAATTAAAATAAAATAACAGGAGAAATTTTCTTTTTTTTGGGGGGGGGGAGGGTGTTGATCTCACTTGCTTCTCCTCCCCCCCAAGGCCGTAACTAGACCTTTTAGCGCCCGTGGCAAAAAAACACAGTGAGAAAATATATAAACAGGGTTTTATTAATCATATATTCAGAATGAACTCAAAATATTTTGTTAATTCTTAAAATGTTCCTAATACATTAATTCTTAATTTTTTTTCTTCTATTTTAGCCTTATTAACACTTAAAGATATTTTTGAAGATTTTGGGATATTATTTTGCTGATTAACTGAATAACTTAATTGTGGGGAATATTTTTGATTTAGATGTTGAATCTTAATAAAAATATGGCAAATTTCTAAATTTAAATTAGTTTTAATAACTTAAATAAATTCAAAATTTAAAATGAATACCCAGATTTATATTAAAGCGTATTAGGAGTGTTTAATAAACATTTTGTAAGAATCTATAACAAGTTTAGTCTCTAGAAGCATTTTTAAAAATAAAACAGTAATTTTTAAACACATTGGATTTTATAATTAAAACAATTATTTTTCAAATTTTCCTTATTTCTACTCTAGGGGAATCGTCCTCTTTCAGACTCCATTTTCTTCATAGTGTAGCGACCCTAAGACTGATGCACCAGTGGCAGATGCCACCTTTGCCACGCCCTAGTTATGGCCCTGCTCCCCCCCCTCTCCATGACTTCTTTACCATTCTAACACCAAAATTGTAAATCTATGTGATTCACGCCCATTAGTTAACTAGAAGAGGTACTTTACTTAAAAGAATACTTGATTTTGACACATTTATGTGCGACTGATGGTACATAAACGTGTTGCCATACACCTTTGAGGCTGCTAAAAGGTGTAAGGCACCCATAGGCATGTCTTTATCTTCGACCGTATATATTTGAAATTTTAAAAATATTTGTTTATTGTTGTATGTTAGACATTTTCAAGAAACATATCCACAACAGCATTTAAATTCTTTAAGAATCAAAAGCATAAATATGTTTGATTTTGTTTTCATACATACTTGAAAAAACTTAGCTTTTAAGTAAGCGATATCCTACCTTATTGTTTGATACAATCAGAAATTTTAAACTTTGAAAGCAAATTGAGTTTCACTTCCTAGCGTCTTACAATTAAAATCATGATTACATTTTTTACAGTGTATAAAATTATTTATTGTTCAACAAATAATATATAATATTAAATTTTTCTATTGATTATATCTTATTTGAAAATAGAATTTTTATTTGAAAATAGTGGTTATTGTGATGAGGGTTATTTGATATCATAGTGTTACGATAAACTGAAAAGTTGTATTAAATTTTATCATTTTAAATATATATTTCTTTTAAGTAATTTACATATTTTAATAGAGTTATTATAAAATTTTAAGTGTTTTGAAAGAAAAAAAATGCACCCAAAGAATTATATTGGGTGGAAAATCGGGAGGGTTAGAGAATCGATATGAAATTAGTTAATGAGACACTGCAGAGCGCGTACCCTCCCTGATGGCAACTCTAGATTGTACCTGGTGTGCTGTAGGCATAGTACACTGATGGGGGAGTACTTAGAGTGTTTAACATATACTTTGCAAAATAGTTTGCATAATAGTTTGTAAAATGTCAGCTTACAAACCAAATTGGAAACCTTATGTCTCTCCAAATTCTACAACCCATTAATGAAATGATAATATATATATATATATATATATATATAATTTTTCATAATTCTTTACGAGGTTTAGAAACGTTATTATGAAAATATAAAAAGCAAAGAGGAATAAAACATAAACTTTGCTTTAAATACAGAAACAATTCAAGTTTCTTATAATATCAGTAGAATCACAGTTACCTCGCTGTTGGCTTGGACGAATTTTCGAAAACTATGTATCTCTTGAACCACGGCCTCCACGATAGCCGTAACACCATATGACTTGCTATGCAATTAAATACCTTGTTTTTTTACGCCTTGTTTCGCATGATTTAGCAGAACTGTGCGAAATGATCACATGTGCTATGAATACTGTTGATAGTATCTTTGTAACGATCCGTTACATGACCTTAAAGAACGAGGAGCCCGAAGGTGACCTTTCGCCTTGGACACTTACGATTAGCGGTAGGTAGAAATAAATACACGTGATATTTAATTGAAAACTGTCCGTGTGCTGGAGCCAGATCGTCTAGGGCTTTGTGAGAATGTTGAATGGAAAGACTCCGTGAAAAGATTGTAAAAGATTACAGTGTACATTGTCGCCCATTAGCGGTAGCGAAAAAGGCAATTAAGTTGTTTGGGTCGGCTGATCTGCAGACTGCTTTTCGGCCACATATGGAAACGAAACAGCTGATCCAGGTGGGAGGTGACCGCAAGATTTCATCATCCTGGTTCTGGAAGTTTCCCGAAGAATTGTGGAAGGGGACCCGGTGCCACTATAAAAGGAGAATGACGGTGCTAAAAGAAAAGGCCTTTTCTTCTTGAGGCTTCTACCTGATAGAGCCTTCGTAGCTCGAGAAGAACCGCTCGTATCTCCACTTCTGGAGTTTGCTTGATTAGAGACCGCCAGCGTCTCTGTTTGCTAAGAAGTCGACCTTCGACTTGGTAATTCCTTTCCCGTTATTTTGCTAATTTTTATTCTGCTTCGTGCATAGAAGTAGGCAGCCGAGAGTGACTTTGATCTCAATTTGGATCGTTTTGCATCCTGAGTTTTCCTTCACGAACTCCAACGTTATCAGCACTCTGAACTTTCGAACCTTGGTGTGAAAGCCGACTGTACAAATCGTCAGCCCGGAGGTGATAGTGTCAGCTTTTATTACCGGTACTAATTAGCGAACAATTCCAGTGATTAGAAGCCCTAGCCATCCGGTACCCACGTATCCTTATTGTGTGAATGTCATCTCAGCACGAGATCCCGGAATATTTAACATCCTATTGAATCTGTACCTAGCTGTACATAATTTATTCATCTGAATAAAATATTTAGTCGAGATTAAATAGTTTTCTAGCCTGTTTCATTGATGGCTTCGTCTACCATATCCCCGGTATGTTACACCTTACTGAATAAGTAATGGAAGGAACTACACTACAGAATGCCGTGTAACCAAGAGTCACATATAGAACTCATGTGAGATTTGCTGCTAAAATTTGAATTGTTTCTGTATTTGTGCAATTTTCTTTATTGCTGTAACCGTCTTAGTTTTTTTACTATAGTCTTCTGAAACCTTAGGGAGAATTGTGAATGTCCCTGTATATTTAAAAAAAACTCATTCTTTTTAAAAAAGGTTTAAAGAAAAACCAACTATCATGAAATAAATTGTGAAAAATTTTCAAGGCGAAAGAATCGATGAATATATATGTAAAGAGATAGAAGCCTATATAAGTTTGGTCGGCAAATACTTCATATTTGTCTGCTGAACAAACAATTTGAGTGGTTCTTCAAAAGCTATTTTCTAAAGCGTCCTAACCATCAGTTACGTACACAGAGAAATTGCAAATCAGAAAAAAGGTTACATTAGCAAAAAGCCTACCTCTTTTTTATCACATATAATGGGATACTTTGTAGCGCTTCACACAAAGTGCTTTTTCGAGCACAAAAACCAGTCTTTAACGTTTGCAAACGGCATAACACATTAGAATTTGGAACCATTTTGCAGTAATTTCATAAAAATTTTCGACAAAATTCCAGGCCCCCAAAATAGTTTCTAAACAACGGCGAACACTCAACCCTTTTGCAAAGTGGCGCGTCTTCGACGTCTTCCCCCTTCTCTCTTCTTCAAACACACAATCCGAAATCGCTTCTCTCTCTTAAAAGTTTAATGGCAGTAACTTTCTGTGGCAGCCGTTCAGAAGAATGGCGCCCTGTTTCGGGGGCTTTTAATGTTTCACCACTCATTTAAATCACTATCTTTCGCAGATCGAATTCCGGGGATGCAGGGTTCGGGTGTTCCATTTGGACTCCCATCCCTTCTGGGGATTAGAGAATACCCGTCTAAGAAATTTTGGTAAAAGAACGGGAGTGAAAAGCAGGGAATGGAAGCAAAGGCATGCAAATGCCTTAACACACGGCAAGAAGCCGAATGCTATTGTTGCAGATGAACAGCAACAATGAAAAAACCGCTTTGAGTTCGAACAACAGTAGCGAGCACGTGTGCAATTTTCACTTCGTATGTATAAAAAAATAGTAATAGCAACAGCTAGATGAGATCAGGTTTTGTATTTTAGGGAAATGCTTTTGAGAATCAGGGAGGGCTTCGTTCTTTAGTAATTTTCCATCATGACTACTCTGCATTCTTAAAGCCTTAGAAAATCAAATGTAGTTGCTAATACCAAATGAAGGATTTCTTCAAGTCTTTCTAGCATTCCGTCCACACAGTGCTTCACACATTAGGATAAAGGGAAGCAAATGCGTTTTCGAAGCAGATGCGTTCATCGGACTTATATTTTCTGTTATTTTGTAACATCCCGTGCCAGCTTTGTAATATGAGTACTAGATGCATACCTAAATTTATCCACCTGGTTTCCAATTGTAAATTTTGAGGAGCAAAATAATGTAATTGTTTTTTGCTCTTGCACCGTTAAATAATCAATTGATAGCAAAGGCATTTGGAAGATTCTTACATACTTACCCTACTCTGTTTTGTCGAGGTAAGAGCATAAGTTGAAACAGTTTTGCCAGCGACTGTCTCAAGTCAATTTGAATTTTTCTGCATTTAGTAGAATTTTCTTTTTTCTGTATCTGTCTTAGGACTTTTACTGTAGTCTACTTTAACAATGGTGGAAATTATGAAAAACTCTGCATATTATTTTAGGAAAGCGATGATAATTTTTAGGATAGCAGAGAAACACTAGTGTTTTTGAAAGATTATAGTTTGCTGCTGTTGTTTTTGCTAATGCTTCTTGGACAAACCAAACCCTTGGGCAAGAATCCACACTAATTAAGGCAAAGGTGCTCCTTTCTTTTTTGACGAGTACAACTGCGGTGAAAGAACAACCTCGCTCAAGTGGATCCTCGTAATTTAGAAACAGGGACCAAGTAGAAGACCCCGAGGCTTGGCCTGCCACTCACAGAGGTTCGTTCTAGAACTTGGAGGACATTGTGACCATAAACATATTTTACGTGCCCCTGTCACCTTTAACTAACATGGCCGATTTAAAGCCGGCTAGGGCCCAAACACTCAACCCCTTAGTTAAGAGAGCGCTGCCTTTGTCTACTGAGCAGACTCTGCTGCTAGCCTGACTGCAGCAGCCTTCTCTAGGGCTCCAAGTCTGGAGGGTGAAATCCTAAGATTGCCATTGGTTCGTCTCTCAAATTTTATTGGTCAAGAAATTCGCATTTGGATCCCAACCAAAGTTACCCTATATTCTGTGATTGCACAGTTCTAGTTGCTCCTCTAGCCTCTACTTTTCGTTCCAAATTATTATTAAAAAAATAAAAAACTTTGATAATCCAGTATTATTAATTAAGTCTCTATTGATTGGCTAATTCTTGTTTTTCAATGTGTACTAAATTTTCTTCACTGGTCTTACTTATTATGTATCATATAATTTCTTCTGCCCAAACTCAAGAAATTACTCTCATCTCTTCCCCCGTTCCCTACTCTAATATACTCTTTTTATGTCATGCCAACTCAATTTCATTAGTCTAATGCAAATTTCTAGTAGCTTCAGAGCTAGAGGGTTTGGCCCAGGGATTTCTGTTGTTAATTCTGCTTGCGAGATCTTGGGAGACTGAGCAGAACATAGTATAAAGTAAGCAATACAAAAAATAATTAACCTAGCGTTAATAGATGATTTGTTATGTGGGGTTGAAGTTAAACTGCGTATTACATATAACGCACTTGACACATATCACTGTGCCTTAAAGGTTTGCAACCGCTTGGTCTAGACTACACGACTCTTAAACAATGTCTTTAAAACATTCTATTATTAAATACTACAAATAGTGACAGTAATAATTATGATTAAAACTAAGCTATAAATTTCTCTTATGATACTTTGGATTAAATCGAACCATTAATCATAACTTTTTTCTTTGAGAGTAAACTTCACTAAAGCAAAATAGTTGTTTTAGCGAGCCTATAGGGAACCATCGCAGATGTCTTCGTGGTCTGGGCTAGCAAGTCAATGATCACTAATAATTCGTACACGTAAGTGATATTAATCAGAAAATAAGAGTTAATAAGTGGTAAAATTAAACTTAAATAAAAAATAACTGAATTTCGAGTTAATATTTCCATTTCAAACCCACACGCATTAGCTTTCTAAAATTATCCGCGGTGTTTGAAATTTCCACTTTTATAACGATACGAGGCACACGAAGAATTGATACAAAGGTCTCAGTGTTAGATACTCGCGCATGTTTCATCCGAGAATTGATTTTCTCAAAGCCACCTCCTCTCTTATTTTCAGTCTAAACACAATTTCCGCCGCGTTTCCTTTCACGAGAAACAAGTATACGTTATTCAAGAGAACATTTCTCTCTCTCTGCTCAAGTTTCATATTTTTACTACGCGATCTGCTCTCTCCTTCTCTGCAACCTCCCAGCACCCTTCTTTCAGAACGTGCAAAGAATTAAAATGAGAAAAAAAAAGAGAGTGAATAATTTAAATAAAATATGAACGAAATTTCGAATATTTTTTCCTTCCCTCTTCCTTCCACTACCTGAGTCGTCACCCCTCTCCAGTTTCCATCTCCGAGAAGGGAGCAAGCGCGTTGCCATCATCGGAAGATAAATAAATAAATAATCCGGGGAGGAAAGAAAGAGGCAGTGAGATGCGAAGGAGGAAATATTCCTTACAAGGTGTGTGTGCGTGTGGTTCTAAAGGTTACGGATCGAAAAATTATTATTTCTTCTCCACCCCTCTTCTCTCTTCATCTCCAGGCATTCGGAGGGAATGGAGAAGAGAGCGATTTTTCTTCGAGTCTCGAATAAAACGAAGCTGGAAATCAATGAACAAAAGGTGGTGTGAATGCGCCTGTCGGAAAATAATAATAATAATAAAAAAAAAAAGGAAAGCAGTAGGAGAAAAGAAAAGAGCTTTCTTTCGTTCGCCTGAGGCGAATTTCAGTTTTTGCTGTTCCTCTGGAATGTTTCCCCTCAAGAAGTTGTCCAATTAGGGAGGAGTGCTCGTCAGATAGGTGCATTTTAAGGGTGGATCGGAAATGATTAAGCAGGTTTCAAAGCCGAGATTGTCGGCACGTATTTGGGGACTCCGAGATAAAGAACGATTAATTCAGAAATTCGAATGCAGAGCAAATGAAACAGAATGCTCATTTTTCCACAGGTTTGTAATTGATTTGGTATTTTTTTTTTCTGCCAAAGGTGTAAAAATCCAAGGAAAATACTGATAAAAACCATCCTGGCAAAAATATATTTTTGACACTTTTTGATAAAGTAGTAAAGCAGTAAAGTACTGTAGTAAGAGTAATTGAAACTATAATTTAAATCTAAATGTTAAATGCTATTACATCTCTACGCTTTTTTAGTTAACATTATGAATGTAGTATAAGAGAAAGGGGAGTAAATAACAATACAATAACTCACTGATTTTGATTTAAACTATTAAATAAAAGTCATAACTATTAAATCATTAATACTGAGATTTCAGTTAATAAAGAAAATAGTTTTTATCTCATATCTCCTCCATAAAAATTGATTTACAAAATTGATTATGCATATGCTTGCTATCAACAATGAAAATTATTTTTAATTGTTTTAATAATCCAATTAATAGTAATTAAAATCCTTATTGATATTCTGATTTAAGTCTCAATTGTATTAGGTACAAAATTATATTGCTCTCGTGCATTTCTTAAATCTAGGCAATTTCCTAGTTTTTGTCTACTTCTATCCAGATTTGTTTTCAGGTTTTTGCTATAAAGAAAAAGAACCTATCCTAATTTGGAAGGACTTAATCACAACAAAACATCGATTAAATTTATGTGCATGCATATGCATACATGAATACGGATGTGGGTAAATTATTAGACTAAAAGCCTAATATTAAATTTTTTTTAATATTCTTATTGAAAGCAATAAACAAACGAACATGTTATGTTATTTCTTCATTAATAAAAAAGATAGATTCATCATTAAAACATACCTAAAATATAAATCACATTTATTATACATATTTTTTTAAGAATATAAAAGGATTATTAAAAGAAATTAATAATTCGAATGTAAATTAAAAGCAAAAGCAAAATGGAACTATTAAGCATTCGACTAACCTATCAAATATCAATGAAAATTCATTTACTTTATTCAAATCTGTAATATCCCATTCTTTAAATTTTCCTGTCCGAAATGTATTGCTTCTTAGCTATAGCAGGTGTAGTTTTGGCTTTTTTAATAGGTTTGCAAGCTTTCAATCCATTCTTGAATAACGTTCTCAATTTAATCTGATATTTACAAAGCAAAAGGCGTTAATTGGTTGTTTTTTTTAAATCTGTTGAATCTTCCTTTCTATTTATTAAACACATTTTCACCAATTTTCTTTCTGTTCTTGCTGTTAATTTAGTACCAGAACTTTCTGCCTTTGATGCTAGAATATTTTTTCCAGGAGTAAAAGAAACACTCGCCAAAGAAATAACTCCCTTTCTTGGATAAAACCTTATCACTACGGGTCACAAATAAAAAATTTCTTTTTCTAATTTCTTTCGGGTTATATTTTTTGAAAAAACCCATGAGGCATATTTTTAAAAGAAGTCTGTGTATCCCACCGGATATTTTTAACCATAAAAATCGGTTTGAAACAGTAGATCTCGGCTCAATTAGTTTTGGCCGAGCAAAAATATTTTACATAGCCCTCCAAGTTAAATATATCGTAATGGTCAGCTAAAACATCCAAAGTTGTGTTTTCTCTAAATTCAGAAAGCTTATATCTATCAGGTTTGGTTTGGTTCTGGAACACTACGGTCTACTTTTTGCAGTAAGGGGACAATTGAGACTGGGTTTGGTTTTGGTTTCGTTTGGAGTGCTACAGTCTACTATTTTGCTACACGGGTGCTAATGAGACCTGGACCTACAGTTTAAAGCCGATTCCGAAGAGCTACGAACATGCATGACACCTACGAGATTCGAATCCGCGAAGTCCAGTACAGAAGAGTAATACTCTACCATTCAGCCATCGTTCGGCGAAACTGGGACTTGCTGCTTAAAGCCAATTTCGATCCGAAATGAACATCTATGCCACAATGAGGTTCGAACCCACGAACCATAGGAGGAGCAGGAGGGGTCTCCCACTTTAATTCATATCTTAAAATCAGTACAGTAATTCTTACATATAATAAATGTATAGAGAAACCCATATGGGGATTTACAATCCCTACATTTCCTTAATTTGTTACGCCACTGTCTAGCAGTAAATATTTTTGAGAAACCTTGTATTAATATCTTCTAAGGTGATTGATTACCAGCTATATTGGACTCCTCTATTGAAGTTAACATATGGGGGTAATTGTTCTACTTCTTGGCGGTTTGCATTTAAAGATAACTTTACATAAATTTTACCGTGTGGTAGTTCGGAAGATTCTACATGTAATGCGTTTTTTACACTTTTAAATAGTGCAAGAAAAGTATATTTAACTTAAATTATTTGTAAAAAATTTTTTTATAGTTATCTTTAAATGCACATAAGCACATGTTACTGGCGCAATTTTTAAAAAATGAGTATGTTGAAAAGCAATGCAAAAAACGGTTGTTTCATATCCTTAACAACACCGAAACGTCAAAATATGGTTATAAAATGAAACTAAGGACACAAAAATAAGGTATCACTAAACCAACTTTGAAACTTTAAGCAGGAGGACTTCTCTTGGAGCAGGAGGCCAGATTTTCGAAGGAACTTTTGAGACATATCGCCAACCTGGCGATGTTTTGTTACCACCGAAGAGCCAGATGATAACCGGCAACCTTCCAAGGCGGCAGAAAATGGGGCAACGGGATGCGCCCCAGAATTTCTCTGTATTTGTTACATCTCTGCTCCGGGCTCAATTTCTGACACTCCTCTCATTTCTCGAAATGTTCAACATCTAAGATGCCAGCCATCTGAAAGCCTTTCAGTGAAATCTAATTCGAATTATGCTTTAGGAGCTAAAGCGCATCGTTTGAAGGCAAAGAAAACTGGATAAGCATGCTCCCGTCGGCTCACGCACAAAATGCTTAAATATAGCAATTTTTTTAACGCTCCTTTCACTATAAAGAATGAGAACAGTTAGTTATTCACTAACTTTTACCCACTATTAATTTTAACTATTAACTAGTTTAGAAAGACTATTAATAACTGGCAGTGTTTAATCCTATATTTCCAACGATTGAAACTTTTTTGAGATTTAATGAAATTAAATTAAATGTTATCTATGAACCTTATAATAAACGTGAAATATGTGAAAACAGTTTTACTTTGTTTCAGGGGGAGGGGTTGTTTAAGTGTGAAACCATCCCTAGTACAGCTTGAAAAAAATACTTTTTTAAAATTTTAATTATATTGGGAGAACAATGAATAATTATCATTAAAATGATGTGATAAATAAATAGTTAAACAATTTATAAATGCTGTCTGTGTAAGTATAATTGATAAAAAATAGAATTCCTGATTTTTCCACATAAACCAACTTTAAAAAGGATATTTCAATGAGAAAAAGAATTAAGTGTAGTACTACAACCTACCAAGCTTAAAGTGTCAAAAACAAAGAAAATTAAAAAAGTCATTTTCGTGTCTTTTTTTCTTCTTTTTTTTCTTCTTCTAAGAAAAAAAATTAACAAATAATTTATAAAACAACTGTCTTTTCAAGCGTTAACTCATAACATCTCTTTTTATGAACAGTTAAAAAATACAAGGTAATTTTTTTCCCTTAGTGACGTAAATGGTAATCCTATAAACCTATAAACAACCAAGCAATTTCTGAAATTCCTTACAATTTTGTGATTTAATTCGCTTTTATGATTTTTCTATTGTCGCACATATATTTACTTTTCAGCAGGTTAGTCGACGGAAATCGTAGTCGCTTTATCTATTATGATATTTTAATGTTTTTCTACGTGGTATGAAATAATTTTCTTACTATGAAGCTTTCTTTTTTTAATAAATGGCATCCTATGTCTTTCAAAATCATTGTCAATTATTAAGGAATGCAGGCTGTAATTCTGTAGTTGTTTTACTCTGTGCAGTTAAAAAGAAAAAAAAAAAGAATTTCAGTCCATTTTTTTAATCTCCTATATAATAATAGCCTAAGTTGTCTGTCCGCTAATTTCTGAAGCGGTTGTACCTGGAATGGATACAGGCATCCATATTGGATTTTTCATGAGTTAGGGTTACCAAAATTCAAAGCGAGTTCGAAATCCACCCCATCCCCCCTTTTCGAGAGTTTAATGCTATTATTTCAAGTCTTATTCTCCCTCTTATTCTATGCTAAATTCATTCTTGATATGAATTTAGTATAGAATAAGAGGGAGCAGCGAGGGCGGTGCGTAATATTTAAACTGAACTATGTTTACTCGACCCTCATGTACTCTAATTAGTTCCTATATCGTGTGTAGGCCTAGCACGTTCGGTAGAGTGTCTGACCATAAAAACGTCGTACTTCTTGGGTTGACTGTTCTGTCCCCGACTCAGCCAAATTTTTTTAAATGTCTAATTAATTTAATATTTTCTGCTTTTTCTTTTAAATTCTTATTCCTAAAGTTGTTTTACAAAATTGTTTTAATATTTTTAAAATAAATGTTTATTATTTATTCAACTTTCATGACTTAAACTTCCTTCTCGTAATGTAATAATAGCCTAAGTTATCTGTCTATCTGTCTTCAAATTTATGAAGCGGTTGGACGTGGTATAGATAGAACATCCATATTGGATTTTTGATGAGTTAGAGTTAGCAAAATTCAAAGCGAGTAAAGTTTATTTTTTCCTAAACTATAGATCCGATTCTAAAATAAATTGGTATGAATAAGCGTCGTATCACAGCGAAAAATACTGTCACATCTAAAACGTTCGAAATTCACCTCATCCCCCTTTTCGAGCATTTAATGCCATTATATCAAGCCCTATTTTAGGAGCAGGCTATTAAATTTATCAATTCATCACATAATAAATAGGTAAAAATAACAATTTTTTCTAGCATTAGGACGCCATTCCTTTAACTATCTCATTTAATCATTTATTTTAGATTATTTAAATATCTTCTGCATGATTTCCATACGTTTTATCACTGAACTTAGATATTACGTAAATAATTTTCTTTTATATTTGGCTTAAATAATAGATTAGGTGCATAAGTGATAATTTTAATTGGTTATTTTTACAGAATGATAATTCTCAGCCAAAAAACAAACGATTTTTTTTTATCTGCCTCATAGGGTACCATTACAATTCTGGAAAATTAAAAATTTTACTGATCCCGCCATATGATGGACTATATACTAGTCGATTAAATACTAAAGCATTATCAGGAACGCAATAACAACTGCTCCTGAGAAATCAACTTTTTTACATACACACGCTGTTATCGTAGTAACTAGTGCATTTATTTCGCAAATAGGGTTAAAGTGTAATGTAGGCTGTCGCCCGGCTAGCTCAGTCGGTAGAGCACGAGACTCTTAATCTCGGGGTCGTGGGTTCGAGCCCCACGTTGGGCGTGTTATTTTTCCTCACATAAACACTTTTTGAGGTAGAATTATATGCTCAACTAATTAATGGGTAGAAAGAAACCGAAAGCTGACCAGCTTTCGGTCTGCATTGTAATACAGTGTACTTTACTGGAAGTAAAATCGCGCAATTTTAGTAATTCCGTTTCAAATAAAAATATCAAGTTTACGGTGGCATAGAATATAATATATTGACAAAAAAAAATGACAATATAGATTATGAGCTAGATCATGTGTGCAAGAATATGTCCCTCAATAAGGGAGACTAAGGTGGTTTTAAGTAACTATTATTAAAAATTATTTTTATTATATATTATTAAATATATATCATCATTATTGCTATTATTATATATTAAATAATAATTTAATTATATATTAAATAATAATATTACGAAAAGAAAATAATTTTTTCTGATTTTGTTTTTTCCCCCACTCCCACAAAAAAGTAGTTATTGGGAACAAGACAAGTTTAAACTGATCTTTTGTAAAATAGAAATAGAAATATTAGCTTTATCATATTTAATTACGCTTCAGTGTTTAAAATGGAATTTCATATAACAAACTGGATGAGTTCTAGCTTCACACAAAGTTCTGGAGTTTTATTGCATTTTGAAAGAGATATAAAACTGCATTTTGAAATATAATTTTTTTAAACTGTATAAATGATCCATAGTTAATCTTTAAATAAAAATATCAAGTTTTTTAAAAATTTCATTTTTTTTAAAGTTTTAATATTTTTTTAGCTTCAGATTGCTTTAATGCATTTACTAAAGCCTATTTATTACACAAAAGTATGACTAGAATATTGCTAGATCTATAAAATAAGTGTAAACATACCAACGGACTAGATCAGCCGGCTTAATCTAGGGGTCGTGAGTTCAAGGGTCATGGGTTAATAATAACATAGTAAAATAATATTAATATTATAATAACACAATTGGTAATAACACAATTATTGTTAAAAGGATTGTTTACAAGACCATCTCTACAAAGTTGGGGTGGTGGATTCACGGAGCCGTGTCATCCAATGACTTTTGGACACTTAGATAATTGTGGTGTATTTTCTCAGTGTAAGGACATTGTTAAAAAGTATTGTAAAGCCTGGGAAATAATGCCTTAGGCGCTAACTGTTCGACATTTGTAAAATAAAAAAGTTATTAAAAGGAAATGCATATTAATATAGAGTTTAAAATAAAATTTAAGATAACAAACTGAACGGGCTCGTTCCTATTGAAGATAACTTGTTATGCAGCATTCTAACTTATTATTATTTTTAGTGGAATCAAGAAAGTAAATGGATAATATAAAATATTTAAACTTTATGCCGTAAGTCAAAGAGACTAAAAATCAAAACAGATGTAGTGAAAATAGAAAGCCTGTTGGAAACTGGCTACATCGTCGTGTCGCCCGGCTAGCTCAGTCGGTAGAGCACGAGACTCTTTATCTCGGGGTCGTGGGTTCGAGCCCCACGTTGGGCGGTTTCTTTTACTCATTATTATTTATCAGAAAAATTCCATTAATTTCATATTCAACTGAAGAAACAGAAAACGATACCAATTTAGTGTTCATATCCAGTATATTATGAATAGAGTCAATTTATCTATTTTTTGAAACGCATTTGACATAACGGGATACCTATCTTCTGAATACTATAGGGAAATAATAGGGAACTTATTTACGAGTAAGAGCTCCGTTTTAGCAGCAATAAAAGAGATCACGTAAGTTAATAAATGCTAAGTTTGTGAAATTATGATACTTTTTGTATAGTTTATCAACTTTGCATTATATAGAAATAATGGAAAAATATTAAGCAATTTATTTGTTAGTTAACATAAAAATTGTATCATAAATATTTTTTATTCACATAAGTACAGTAACTAGTTATAACATTAACCTTTAATTTAAAAAAATAACAAATAATATTCAAATACTACTGAAATAAAAATTTTAAAGTAGGGGTATTTTTAAATAAATTGACTTAAAATAAAATTAAAATCATAAATAAATAAGATAAAAAATAATATTAAGTTACAAAAATCTAACACAGCAACAATATCAATAATTTTCCAACTGTCGTAATCCATGATATTGAATTAATTAACAAAATAGCTTATTTTTTTTAAAGTCACATAAGAAACTCACGAAAACAGAATTTAGCCATACGGCCGAGCGTCCTACACCAGTGCTCTAGGGCGCCTGCGCAGTATGAAAAATAACCAATGCATGATTTTAACATATGCAGATAGATTTTTATACTAGTGGTAGGATTAAAAAAATTACTATCCGATTAATATTCTAGAATTTCATAAATGTAGAAGAAATAAATAATGCTTCTAATTAAAAAAGTGTAATTAAAATTACTTGTTTAGATATTTTGCAAATAAAAACATTAACAATTTTGATAGACTTCTGATTTAACAACATATTAATAACATATTGAAAATTGATCTTCTGTGCTATAGAGAACACAATTTATTAAAGTAGAATCAATATATGATTTTAAAATAACCGAAGTCATTTTTTTATTGCTTGAAAAATAATAACAGAATTTATTTGATGTTTATAAAATAACTATAACCGATTGCAAAATTAGTTTGGAATCTTAGCAATAATATGTTGCCCTCTGTTTTCATGTTGTTATGTTCACTTTTTATTCGCTTGAGTGGCAACAAGACTCTAAACGGGTAAAGTAAAATTTTTAAATTTTATACAGTAAAATTAAGTGGGTAAACATTAAAATTTCACACACAAAAAAAAGAAGACTTATGTTATCCTAAGAAATGAATCATTCATTTCCGTAATTTTTATTTATTTATTTATTCATTCATTTATTTTAATTGATTTTGCTACAGTGAGAGAAATTTCATTTGATGTGTAGACAGATCCCAGGCGTTGTTATTAATTTATTGATATTTATTTATTCACTTCTTTAAATAATTTTAAAAGTGTTTCTTTTAGTAAAATTCATTCTTTCTCGAATTATATTTTTCTCTTTCGATCTTAGATAAAAATTCAGTGTACTTAAATTTCAAAATAAAATTTTAACACAATGGGAATTTTTCAAAAGTGCTAAAATATAACCACAAAATACAAATTTCATCTATGAATACTTTTAAATTTAAAGCTTTAGATTAGAAATAGAAGTAATAAAATAAATTATAAGACAAAGAAAAAAAAACGCGATATAGAAAAGTACGCATAAGTGTTATTTTAAAATTTGATCACAAGATGTCACTTCAAGCAAATCTAATCAAAATAAATAAAATAATTTATAACATTTTTTTTTTTTGACTTGTATATCTTTCTGTTGATTATAGATGGTAATTTAGTGTAATTGAATTAAAAAAGCTATAACACAATGGGAATTTTCTTTAAAATAACTACAATATAACCACAAAATACAAATTTTATTTATGAATACTTTTAAATTTAAAAAAGCTTTAAATTAGAAATAGAAGTAATAAAATAAATTATGAAGAAAAAAAAAAAGAATTTAAAAATGTACGTATAAGTGTTATTTTAAAATTTGACCAAAAGATGTCACTTCAAGCAAATCCAATAAAAATAAATAAATTAATTTATAACATCTTTTTTGACATATATCTCTCTGTTGATTATATATTGAAATTCAGTGTAATTGAATTAAAAAATCTAAAACGCAATGGGAATTTTCTTTAAAATAACTACAATATAGCCACAAAATACAAATTTTATCTATGATTACTTTTAAATTTAAAAAAGCTTTAAATTAGAAATAGAAGTAATAATATAAGTTATGAAACAACAAATAAGAAAAAAAAAGTTTTGAAATGTACACATAAGTGTTATTTTAAAATTTAATCAAAAGATGTCACTTCAAGCAAATCCAATAAAAATAAATTAGTTTATTTATAACATTTTTTTGACTTATACATTTATGATTATAGATTGAAATTCAGTGTAATTGAATTAAAAAATCTCAAACACAATGAAATTTTTTTTAAATAACTAAAATATAGCCATAAAAATATAAATTTTGTGCACGAACTGCTTTGAATTTAAAATTTAATTTAGAAATAGAAGTAATATAACAAATTCTCAGACAAAATTTAAAAAAAAAAATTCCTGAAAGTTATTTTAAAATTTTACCACAAGATGTCGCTCAAAGCCAGTCAGTCAAAAAAAGAAATTTTTAGGCTATTAGATATCTGTTGAAATGGACAAAAAAAAAAGTTGCAAATGGAAAATATAACAATATTTTACAGTAAATGCATATATAACTTTATCGAGAAATTTAATAAATTTTGTATTAGTTTCTGTTAGACCCCATGGTTAAATTTTATCTCTTCCAGTGTTTCTTCCCCGAACCGTCATTCCGAGACATTTTTAGTTTGCTTAAATAGTGTTTTGTTAGATTAGCGGCTGTGGGTGGCTTGTTCGTTTGTCTATCGTGGAGATAGTATTTCTTTTGTCTCATGGCTGGTTCTTTATTTTTAAGTTGATTTAAGTTTTGTTGACCATTAAGTATGCTAATTGTTTCATTTTCATTTCCGTATACTTATGTTAAATGTAGTACGTGTGAATTAAAGGGGGGAGGTAATTTGTCTAACTTTGTTTATCGTTTATTGTCATCAATCGGTTATTGTTATCAAAATCACGGTGTCCCAAGCTAATCACATTAAGCGGAGCCCACTGTAGCTTTTTATTCATTCTATATTCTGCACTAAATTATTTAGATTAAAAGATCACGTGTCTCACTCACCAGTTGTGTCACACACACTAGTGTGTATTGGTGGGGGACGGACAATAAAACCATTTTTTCTGGATGAGACTCACTTCTAAACTGTCAGCTCGCTTAGAAGAAAAAGACAAAATATAAATATCAGGCGTATTTAGCGAGAAATAACAATAAAAAATTCTCCAGATGAAAATACGAAACTGGGTGCGATCAATGAAAAGCGAGCTTAAAAAAGTATATATCTGGGAGGGGTGGTGGAATGAGAGAAGAGTAAAAGAGAAAAAAAAGAGAAAGAAACCCCACGTTTTCTCTCGGCTCAGCATCTCTGCGGGGAGAGAAAAAGCTGTACATAATGCTGCTTTCTCTCTTCCCGTACAAAAGGGGCAGCCGCTTTTGTGTGCATTGCACCCCGGACATAACTGCGAACACAAGTTTTGACAGCGACCAAAACATCTCCTTCCACGCTATATGGCATCCCTCCCCGAAATCACACATTGCTAGTTGAGAATGTAAATTAAGTTACGGAGGCAAAAGCATCACCATAATAGCCCGCTCCATCCCCCCCTTTCTCGTCTGTGCTGGCAACGCGATAACGGGTCTAATTCTATTTGCTCCCGTGCCATCCCCTCCGCCAATCAGGAGGGAAAGGGCGGGGCGATGACTGTTACGCAAGCGGAGTGACCCCCGTGGAGCGACTGAGTTCTCCCTTGGCGCCAATCGGGTGGGGTGCAGCCGGGTTGTAGGATACGGCTACTTATCACTCGGCCACTAGGTTTTTCTTCGACTGGTGTATGCGATCATTGACAAGGGTCTCCAGAGAGCCGTGGCTTTGGCCTCACAAAGATTTGTCCAACTTCACATGCATTTCTCTCAAAGACATCTTGAACATGGTTCTGAATGGAACTTGACCGGTTGCACAAACACGATAGTCTATGTATTATTTTCCACTGTCCGCCGATGTCAGCATTAGAATATTCCCTATCCATGCAATGCATTCGTTTCGTTTTTTCTGTCGAGTAATTTTTACTCCAATTCTTCGTTTTAAATGTTTATTTTCTTCCTATCGTCTATTCATTTTTCTTCCCTCTCTTGTTTACTTCTTTCTTGTTGAAGAGATACTTTGTTAGCTCAAATTTTTTGGCGGCAAAGCAACGTTGACCACAAATTTTCAAACTAAATGAGTCAACACTCATGCTATGTGCTTTTTAACGCATGATCGAACTTATTTTAACCACTTACCAATCTAATTTTTTTTTTTTTTTGATAAGTTGTACTCAATAATTAGTAAGCAATCTTCATTTTTAAAGAGATATTTCTGAAAAGAATGTTTGAGCTTGAGATAGTCAGTACGTAAGTAGATGTGCTACCAGCAGAAATGACGATAGCTTTGTCTTACCTTAGGTAAGCCCCCAAATTCCATCCACGCAAACTCAAAAAATTATTTTAATTTTTCCAAAGAAAAATAGAATTGTGAAAGATTAACGTTAACCAGAAAAAAAGGCTTATATTTGAATTAAGGTAATAATGCTAATGTAGTTTTACGGAAAACTTTTATTGAAAAAAAAAAAAAACAAAGATTGTCACCGTAAGCAATTACCTACTTTTACATACCGCATTGAGCTGACTCTGTATCTACGTTAACATCATCCTATCCGATTTTAATCAAACGTTCAAAGGATTTGGATGCCCTACTACAATCCAAGACATGAATGTTTAATACTTATGCATTTCTGACTTACTGAATATCCACTTTCATAACTTCGTATTCCAAAAAACCATAAACCCTACTACGTGATTCACCGCAGCTCGAGACTGGATTGCAGCCTTTGCTACAATCCTTTTAATTACACTGTACAAATAGGTTCCAAATTATAATGTTTCACTTACTCCAGGGAGCAGTACAAGCAAATGATGCTTAATTCACATTCCTTTTTTGAAAATACTAAAAACCAAATAATATAATGAAACGGTATCTGAATTTTGTACAAAAAGATACTTAAGAGGTGATTTAATCTTTTGATGCTTTCAAGGGACTCTCTTCGAATATATCCTTCCCAGACAAGCAGTATGACGTCTGTTCTAAAGAATCTTTGAAAGTCTATATTGTCGTATAGGATTGACAGCATTTAGGATACTAAGATAAAGCGAGCACTGTCTTGCTAAAATGTGAGCTCCTTGGGGTTATTTTGTAAGATAGTGTTTGTAATCATGTCGTCAGGATTATATAATATGAAATTAAGCCGAATACTCATACTTTCACACATAGAATATATTTTGGATATAATTAGCTTGTTATTCTCAATCCCATTTGAACAACTCAGAATATATATCGCATCTGCAAAAAAAGGTGATAAAGATGCATTAGTGTTAATAACTCATGTTGTAAGTTAGTCCTACTGTATCACAAACTGCTACAGATATCTGCTACAGTTTTACAAAGAACTGTTTTACATGTGTTCATTTTAACTCAAACATTCCTACTTTAATACATTCATCCAGCGGATCCATAATAATAATTCAGAAAAAAATTGCAGCTTAAATGAAGTCAGTTGTTGCTGCAAATAAGAATAATTTTTTTTTTATCTAATATTTACCATTTTTCTTTTCCCAAATTATTCAACATGAAACAAGTTTTTAAAATAAATTTCTAACGGTTTCTTATAATCCCTTATATAGATATGTTATTTTTATTATTTGCATTTTTTATTCATATTCTTCTGTTTTGTTATTTCTCTTTATTCCAGTGAGGAATTTGAACATGTGGAGGAACGGAACAATTTATTTCTAAAATAGCTCTTACAAACGCAGAGATAATTTCATATTATATTCATATTATAAGTATTAGTTCATGTTTTACGTACACTACTGGGCAGGGCCTGATTAAAGCACGGACCGACTGGGTCTAGGTCCTAAACCCCCTAACATTTGGTACTTAATTATTAAATTTTAAATAATTTAACTGACAAAACTTGAAAATGTTTTTGGTTCATTCTTCAAGTAATATTTCATGAAGCCTTTTTCAGAAATTAAATAAAAACAATTATAATGTTGACAATTTTATCTAAAACACACTCCAGTTTACTTATTTACATCACTCCAGTCACTTTTTTTACTCATTACTTACTCCATGGTTCTGAGTAGAAAAATTCTGAGTAGAAAGAAATAGTAATTAAAGGAACATAATACTGGAATAACAGTTTATTACATTCAACATTTATAATATGAATCATTAAGAAAATAATTTACAAAATATTAAAGGAAAAAAGCATTTTTCTTATGTATTATTTAATATAAATTAGTAGTAAATTAAAAATTTCAGCCAGTTATAAAGAAATATTAGCACTTTTTATTATATTTCTGAAACTTAGATACAATTGTTTAAGAATTACTTAATTTTATTCTTTTTTCCCTTATTCATTTTGTCTTAAAATCTACGAATAGCTATTATTTGTTAATCTTACCTATTTTATTTTATTTAATTTTTTATACATAAAAACTTAATTATTGTTTACATAATACATAAAAACTCAATACATACTGTTAAACAATACAACTCAATACATACTCAATACATACTGTACAATACTGTTTACTTAATACATAATACTCAATACATAAAAACTTAATTACGTGTTACTGTTTACACACTTGAGGATATACAGATTTTGGGCATTCAACTGTACTACAAAGGTATGTAAACATTATAAAAAAATTAATATAAACGTTCCTCCAAAAATATTCGTTTGTATCCTCTGTTATAAACTTTTTTTTTGGTCTTGAAAGGAGGGTAGGGGGGGGGCAAAAGACTACCAGGCCCTGGTCCTAACTTTGGTTTTGATCTGGCTCTGCTACTGGGATTTTTGAGGACGTTGAAAAATATTCTTTCATTGCAATTAGTTATTGTATTTGAACAGAGTGCTACAATACAATATTTAGAATATGACTGTTTAATTTCAGACATAATAAAAGATATATAATATATACGAATCTTTGAACATGAGCAAATTAAAGTCACGATATAGAAAGTAAACATTAAATGCTGGGCTCTTTTCATGAACTGTGACGTCACAAAACCGGTATAGAAAAAGTAACGATTTCTGTAAAGAATGCGATATAAAAATTATTAAATATCACTCATTATGAATTAAATTAAAATAAAAAGGCACTGTTAATCTTTTTTTGCTTTATTTACTATTGTTTAAAAATAAAATTTAAAAAGTGAAAATTCCTCATTTAAAAACTATCCTCTTTTTTCTGTTACTTAACATTTGTTTTAGTTTATTTTTTAAAAATTTCTACTTTCTCATTGTTCTTTCATTTTTTCTTTTTTTTTTATTATTCATCTATTAATATCATCATTAGCACAGCCTTCATCATTTATCAACTTATGATGACCTACTTTGGAAATTCTTTTACGCTTTATTCGTGCTCTTTCATTCTTCTTTCACATTTCTAATTTCTCTTTTGTTTCCTTTTGATTTCATCTGTCACATCATTATAACCTTTTCCATCTTTTTAACAGAAAAGGGAAACTGCTTGTTTCCATTTTGTTGATTAGACATATTTCTTTTTCTCTCACCTTTAAGATATACTTCATTTTTTTTTTCGCTCTTTCCTGCTCTTTGGCGTAATTTCCGTTTCATATCATGCTGATCTTCCACATCGTTCCTCCACATTTTGCCTCTTTTATTTCCTTTCATTGTGATATTTCCCTCTTCAAATTTAATATTTTCTTTCAGCAATATTTTTATTGATATACCGTCAAGTTTCGATAACTCGAATTCTTAGACCTGCAGATATGTTTGAGTTAAGGGGACATAGTATCTTTCGATACATATAATTTCATTTATAATAGACTTTTTTTGTTCATTCATCATCCATTCCTTTTAAAATGAATTTTGTACAAGGTTTTTAATAACGCTCTAACTCAAAAAAATTATTTAGCTTTGACATTTCAAGTCCTTTTATTGTACCTTTTAGCTTTGACGTTTCAAGTCCTTTCCTTTTAGAATGAATTTTGTACAAGGTTTTTAATAACGCTCTAATTCAAGAAAAACTATTTACCTTTGATATTTAAAGTACATGTTTTAAAATAAAGTATAAAATGCACAAAAATAAAAAAAAGATATTCAATTACCCCAAAAATATCTTTAAAATATGTATGTTACAAGCGAAATTTTCCTGGTCAAAAATTAAATTAGTTGTTATAAATTGTTTAAAGTAAATTATTTGCTTTACTTTATAAAACAAATCTTTAATGGTATCTGACATTACAATCTTAACTTTTTTAATGTTAAGCTATTGAAAATAAAAATTTAACCTTTGTCATGATATAAAATAAAATATAATGTAAGCATTAATATAATTAAGGTTCATGAGATAAAATAGATAATTAGGATTTATTTCATATAAAAATTAGTTTTTAATTTACAATATGAATCTAATTTACTAATACATTTTTATGTATTTAATATATTTAATTTAATTTAATGTATCTCTAGAAGTTTAAGGGTTTTAAAAAAAGTATTGCTTTATATAACAAAGAAAATTATTTTTATGAAGTTAGATCTTTATTAACAATCTAGAAAATATTAAATATTATACTGAATAAAAATTAGGATCTTATAAAGAGGACTTTTTATTAAAGGAAAAGGAACAAAATTAAAAAGATTCTTTATCATACTATAAAATAAAATATATTGCACGCATTAATATTATTGAGGCTCATAGAATAAACTTGACAAATAGTGTTTATTTGATATAAAGAATTAGTTTCTACTTTACGATGTGAGTCTAATTTACAAACGGATTTTTATGTCTGTATATCCTGGAATATATAAATTTAATGTTTTTTTATAAATGTTGCTTCATATAACAAAGAAAATAATTTTTTTTAAAGTCAAATCCTTATCAACAATCTAGGAAATATTCTATTTTATATTAAATCAAAAATAGACTGTTAAAAGAAAGGGGTTTCTGCTCAAAAGGTATAATGTCCCCTGAGCGAGAACAGTTGGAAAATGCCCTAAACATTATATAAAAACATTGTCTATTTAAAATATGCACTCTTAAGAAGTGAAATCAACTCTTAAAACTTAGTTTTAAGTTGATATATTACCTTTCCAGACTTTATTTTCGTTATAACATTAATTTCGTGTTTTTTTTCGATCCGCCATAAAATAAAAATTTTGGCTCCTTTTAGAACGATTATGTTTGCAAAACTTTCTAACAACGTCCTAAGTTTTAAAGAATATTTACTTTTGTTATATGAAGTAGTATATTTTTAAAAAATATAATAAGAAACGTACACTAAAATATAAAATATAAATTTCACTTACTTGCAAGATAACTTTTGATTCAAAATTAAAAAAAAAAAAAAAAAAAAAAAAAAAAATCTACCTTGCTATAAAATAAAATATAATGTGCGCATTAATATAATTAAGATTCATAGAATAAAATAGATAATTAGCATTTATTTTGTATAAAAAATTAGCTTCTAATTTACAATATTAATCTAATTTTGCAAATGGATTTTTATAAATGTATCTCTTGGTGTATATAAATTTGCATTTTTAAAATATGTATTGCTTCATATAACAAAGCAAAATTACTTTTATAAAGTTAGATCCTTATAAATAATTTTAGAAATATTTTACTTTATATTGAATAAAAATTAGGTTCCTTTAAGGAAGACTTTTTAAAAAAGTCTCTTTCAGTCATGCAAAAGAAGACAATTAGAAAGATTATTTTTCGTGCTATAAAATAAAATACAATGCATTCAGCAATATAAATGAGGTACATAGAATAAAGATGATGAATAACGTTTATTTGATATAAAAAATTTAGTTTCCTTTTTGCAGTTTGAATCTAATTTATAAATGGATTTTTATGTATGTATCTCTTATGGTATATAAATTTAAGGTTCTTGAGATGTAGCTTCATATAAACCAAATAACTCTTATAAAGTCAGATCCTTATCAATAATCTAGGAAATATATTTTATATTAAATCAATAATAGGCTATTATAAGAAAGGGGTTTCTGCTCAAAAGGTATAATGTCCCCTTTATGAGAGCATTTGGAAAATGCACTAGAAAATATATAAAATATATAGTCTGTTTAATATATGTATTAAGTAGAGAAATCAACATTGAAAACATGGTTATAAGGTTACTATCTTTTCATGCTTAAAATTCTCATTAAAACAATTTTTTTTTCGATTCGTTATAAAATAAAAAATTTTGCTTCCTTTAGAAGTTTTTTACAAGACTTAAATAACATTCTAAATTAAAGAATATTTACCTTTGTCATTTCATGTAGTATATTTTTAAAAATATAAAATATAATGAAAAATATACATCAGATGAAAGAAATGAAATTCACTTACCCCGAAGATAACTTTTGAAATATGAATATTAGAAAAAAAAATTATCCTTCTTTTTAAAGGTAAACTGAAAATTCTAAAGAAATGTGATTTTTAAACTAAAAAAATTAAAACTGTAAAGAAAATCAAAATTAAAAATGGATTTTTTGTTATGCTAAAAAATAAATATATTACACATATTACTATAGTTAAGGTTCATATAAAAAAGTTCACAGTTAGCGTTTATTTAATATAAAAATTAGATTATTACAATATGAATCTAATTTACAAATAGATTTTTATGTTTTTATCTCTTACTGTATATGAATTTAAGGTTCTTAAAAATATATTGCTTCATATAACAAAGCAAAATATTTTTTATAAATTAAGATTCTCTTTAATAAAATAGGAAATATCTTATATTGAATCAAAAATAGGCTGTTGTAATTAAGAATTTTCAGCTCAAAAGGTATGCGTCCATATAGAGATCATTTCAAAATACACTAGAAAACTTATAAAAAATTTAATTATCTATTTAAAACATGTATTCTTCAAGAAAAGAAATTAATATTGAAATGTAGTTTAAAAGGGTACAAACTACCTTTCCAGATTTAAATTATTTATTATAATTATTTTTTTAATATCCGCCATAAAATTTTAATTATATTTTAAATATAAAAATATTTACTTTGTTATTTCGAGTAGTATATTTTTTAAAGTACCATAAGAATTTTATACCAGATGGGAGAAATGAAAATCGCTTGCCAGCAAAATAACTTTTTGAAATATATATATTAGAAAATAAATTTTCATATCAAATTGAAGATAACATCTTTTTATTTTTTAAACCTATCTTTTTATAGGTATTGGAATTTAAATAATAAAAAAAAATCAAATGTCTCAAGAAATTGAAACTGAAACAAGTAATATATAAGAAAGAGATTTTTAAAAGATCACTTTTATTTAAGAGGAAAACTAATAAAAAATGCACTAAGAAGTAAAAATTTCGTTTGAGTTTTTAGTTATGTCACTTATAAATAGATAATTTAATTTAATAGATAAATTGATAATTTTTCCTTCTTAAACTAGAATGGCTACAATTCTTAATTTTCAATTTTTATCCCATGAGCTGTAGTAATTTAGGTACCTAAATCTAAAAAATTAACAATAGAATTTTAATAACTAAACCTTCAGAAGAAATGTTTTATTCTGTTTTATAAAACGTTCTATTTTATTAATTAAATCTATTTAATTATTTTGTTTGTTAGAAGTTTTTCTTGTAGGTGTCATGTAAAACCCGCATTCATTGTATTACCTCCATTATTTTTAGGATCAATTCTACCATTTACTATGTTGACACTAGATTTACCAAACCAGTCAAAATGACTGATTTTGCAATTGCAATTCAATGTATATTTAAACTGCCGGTAAATCTAGTGTTGAATGAGGATTTAACATTTTGTAACAAAACAAAAATGTATGTTTTTATCTTCAATATGAATATAGTTGACTTAATGACTTTTGCATAGAAATAGGTGCCTATCGAATAAGTTGTAGTTAATAAGTTTAATATTTTCCAACGAAAGCAGCATCCTTCCATTATTTTACTCTCTTTAGATAATAAACTAAAATAAAGCTGAAGAAGAAGAATATTATCAAAATAAAACCACGGTCAGCTAAGAGATTCGAATAAACTTTTTGGATTAAAAAAAAAAAAAAGATTTCCATAACAGGTCAAGTATTTTAAGCACACAATTGTCATACAGAAAAACGTTCAAATAAATCTCTTGGGTGACAAAAAAGAAAAAAAAAATTTTGAAAGACTACCAAAATCTCTCAATTTCCAATAGTTTCTATGCATCTTTAAACTGTTAAATAAAACTTTAAAGAATTATTCTGATAATATCTTTTAGTTTTCCGTAAAACAATTTGCTTTTTAAAAAAAATTTTTTTTCCAATACAAAATGTAATAAGAATGCGTATAGCTAGGCGAAATCTTTATGTCAAAAACGAAATATTTATAGACTTTTTTTTTTCAGTAAATCATTTTATGGTGGGGGGGAAGGTTGGGGGAAGTATCGAACCTTTATACCCTCCCCTTTATGTATGCCGTTGCCATTCAACGAGATGGAACTATCAAATTTTAAGCTTAATTTCGCTCAATACAAAGTGTACAACTGTCTTAGGGTGACCAGGAAAGTCATTTGAGCGAAATTTGACTGAAAGTTTTACATTTTTATTTTGCTGTTTGGTTTGGTTTGACTTGGAGAGCTACGGTCTACTTTTTTGCAACACGAGAGCTAATGAATCCGGTAACTACTGCTTAAAACCGATTCCGAACGGCTACGAACATCCATGTCACAGTAAGATTCGAACCCACAAACTATGGTTCCTAAAATCAACGCCTTAATCATTCAGCTGTTGTTCGGCTTTATCTTGTGGAGCGGTAAAATGTAAAAGAATAAGAGGCAAAAAATAATTTTGAATATCTATCCTCTTGTAATGAGTATATTTGTGACCATACACATATTATCATCCCAATAAGTATACTTATACATACTTATTATTAGTAATAATCTTTTAGGAACAAAAATGTAAGAGTTTTGTCAATGTGTGAGTCACTACGGATGTATTTTTTAGATGTTGCATCCACTAGAAATCTATAAACCATTTTCCTTACAGTACATAAAATACGAGAAATAAGTTTCGAAAGGCGTCCATTCTATACTTAATATAGACATTTTGTACTTAAAAAATATACTTTCCATACTTATTTCTTCACTTAATATATTCTGTGAAAGCTCATAAAACTAAGTTTTGTGCTAAGATATAAATGATATCGTATATATATATATATATATATATATATATATATATGTGTGTGTGTGTGTGTGTGTGTGTGTGTGTGTGTGTGCGTGCTTGTGTATATACATATATATTAAAGGATCTAACTTTGTAGAAATTATTTTTATATGTAGTAATACATTTTAAAAATATATAATTTATATACACCATGAGAAAAATATAGAAAACCACTTACCAGCAAAATGGCTTTTAAAATTTGTTAAATAGAACTAATTTTTCATATGAAATAAAAGTTAATTATCTATTTTATTATATGAAACTCCATTATAATAATGCGTGTAAAATATTTTATTTTATAGCATAATAAAAACTATTTTTTTTTTATTTAAAATTTCTTAACGTTAGTTTTTTTCAAGAGTGAAATGTCAGATACCGTTAATGATTTAGTTTATAGAATAGAACAAATATATTACTGCGATTTAACAAGAAAGTTTTCTTTTCTAACGTACATGTTTTAAAGTTATTTTGCGAATTAGTTTTTTAAATAAGGTAGAAGTTCATGTTATTTTAAGACATTGATTACTTTTGGAACGACAAAACAAAATAATTTTTCTTAAGTTAGAATGTTATTAAAGAACTTGTAAGAAGTAGAGTGAATCTCTAAAAAAAGCAGAACTTTTTATTTAAAGACGAATTAAAAAAAAGGAAGATTTTGCGTATCGAAAAATAAGTTAATGTAAATATGTTATCCTAACGCAATCATATTTCCATGAAGAATAAATTAAAGCAGAAGGAATCAGTTCTGAAAATCCATTATGACTTTAAAACCGTAAATTGGAATTTCAGTCTTGTTTGTACGTTGCTAACCCTTTTATTTTTTATTTACCAAAGAAATAAAAGATTTGTAAGAGTAAAACATGCCTAATAATTTGGTAGCACAAGTAAATTTTCGAATAAGAACATTGTAGGAAAGAATTTTATAGTGATATGCTGATGGCACAGGTTGCTTTTGACTACTGTCCTAACAGAACAAAGGTTCATAAAGTTCTCAGGAAAATAAAGAACATACATTTCCGATGAGGAACTTCGCCCGTTAATCTTCAATCGATCCAGCTGGTAGGATAGGTAAGAAGAAATTCATATATGCCAGTTCTTGATTCGACCGGAAGAGAGTGAGTTCTTTTCCCAAAATCGTGGAATTTTTTTCCTAAATTCTAAAAATTCTGAAAGACGTGGAAGTGTTTCTACAACTTCTATCTAGGAGTTAATTCCGATTGAAAAATTTCCTGAAGCGAGGAGAGAAGCTTCCCAAAAAATGAAGACATCGTTTGAAAGTGGAGTAGGAGAGGACAGAAGGGCGGGGTAGGGGGTAGAAGAAACGAAGGAAAAAAAAGGAAAGAAAGGAAGAGGAACCTCTCCTCTACTCTGCACACATATCCTCGGAAGAGGAGGCACTTCATTTACCGCATGAGGGTCCAAAGCCAGCGTGTCAGCTCCATTGTGCCAGGGTGATTTGCCATAAGTATTTGTTGGCACAACTTCCACTCCTCCGGACTTTGAAGCACTCACTAAACGCCATTGTGGCTACGCTTTTCAGGTAGACCCCATTGTGTGCAAACCGCGGTGGGGGGTGTCTCGATCGAGAGCCCTCCAAGGGTCCCCAAATCGTCTGCTATCCCCCGTCCTTGTTGCTTTTCTCCCCCTCCCCTCCAATCGCCCGGGTCTCCTAGCGCATATGTTCAAGGGTTACCACTGCAAGAATTGAGATAGTTATGTCGCCAAGATTTTTAACCAGAGTGAATGCGGGCTGCGGGTAAGTTTTCTTGTTGAATACAAATAGGTGTGTCTCGGAAAGTTATGCTGGCACTATTCGAATGATTATCATGTATTCAAAGAAAAACCCATTCACCAACCACTTTTGGAATAAATAAATTTGAATGCTATCTCAATGATCTTCCACAGAGATTGTGTAGAAATAGTAAAATAAAAATTAATCTTTTGATAATTGAATAAAACGCTATCTAGTATAAGGCATTGAGGCACGTTTTCTATTCAAAGTATTTCTGTTCGTCAATCTGCTAAAAAAAGGTTTAGAGTTAGAAATTAAGTACGTTTGAAAGCAATCTTAACAAGTTCAAGGTGTTGTAACGAATTCTTGTTACATTAAATTTCTAGACAGAGACTTATCTAAGACCGTGAGAAAACCCGGCGTAACGTAGAAATAGCAAACGAGGCAACTCCTAATAAAAAGTCACTCCATGATAAAGTGATTCCAATCAATCAGTCAAGAGATATACACGCTTCATCGCAGTAGACTCACATAGTTTCAGACACCAAGTGGCGTTAATTTAAATAAATTTTGAACTGAAAACATAAACTTTTACAAGATCATCCGACTAAAGGAAAGGAGGTCCTGTACAAAAGTCTTTCTAAACAAACTCGAATTCTGAAGAGATTTTTAATGAATGAAAACTGATTCCTAGAAATAAGAATTAGAGATCACTCTAAGTAGTAGACATCCTTCGAGGTTCTCCAGCAAGTGAATGTAAGGGCGTAGACGCTCGTGAAGCATACAGATGATTGGAGACATAGAAAAGAAAACTAGCTTAACCCAAACTCTTTCAAATACGGTATATGAGGAAAATGTTTTTCAGAAATAACGAGG
The DNA here is from genome assembly GCA_032207245.1 of Pardosa pseudoannulata. Classification (NCBI taxonomy): domain Eukaryota; kingdom Metazoa; phylum Arthropoda; class Arachnida; order Araneae; family Lycosidae; genus Pardosa; species Pardosa pseudoannulata. The sequence continues at coordinate 38,287,380 of CM063510.1, read as the reverse complement.
AAATCCGGGGGACAATTCAGGTAGTGGTTCTCCAAGACCAGTCAGGGAGTCTTATTGGTCAGATGTCCTTTAAACTTTTTTCTGAGCTCTTTATTTCTCTCGCCTTTGGTTCTCTTATGGGCAGTGAATCTTTTGCAGTTTCCTTTACTCTTCAAAATAGGGACACTAGTTATTAAGTATTTAAATAATTTAATCTTGTAGTTGAGAATTACATTTTGGGTACTAGCCTCCTCCAAATAGGGGTTGAGCTACAGCATCAACCCCTTTATCCACGACTGGGACAGTAAAAGGCCTCTTTCAAATAATTCTAACACAGCTTCTCAAACTGTCCATTGCAGGACACCCCAGAGGCAAACAAATGGGATCGACGTGAAAAGGTGACAATTCATTCTAAAGCCAGACTACACAAACCGCCAGGGAGAAAGGAGTAAACATAACAGAGGATTCCAGCCGTGTCGTTTACAAAACACGCATTTTGCTGGCAAATTTGCCACCATCGCCTTGTTTGGAGCCGCACAATGTGGCTGTGTATAGGGTGTCTGTTATTTCTCCGGATATTGTTGTTGCAAGTGTCCCCTGTGACATGTGCCCCGTTGTTATAGAATCTTGTAAAGGGGTGTTAGGTTACTCGACTTGTCACTTCAGCGGGGCGTACAGAGGTGTAAATAAATATTAATTCTTCTCTCTGGAGGCTCGTTGTTGGACTGACGGAGTAGAAATGTCACAAGGGATCTTTGCAAAAAGTAGGATTAGTACAAGAGGGTAAACAAGAATTATGTTTGCTTTTTTAGGGGGTGGGATGGAGACTTATACAGTGCAGGGCTTTGCAGAAATGTTCCATCTGTAAAAATGACCCCTGCTTGTGAGCATCTGTAATTCTAACACCTTTTAGTAGTAAGTTTTGTGATTAAGTACGTTAAGTACATAACGTAATATTTCAATATTTATCTTTGCCAATATGATGGATTTATTGACAGAATTTTACTATGAATAAGTTATATATCTGAGCTTAGAAAAATAAATAAATAAATGAAGTAACCAATCATTTTAAAGGACACTTTCAGGTGAGATTAAACTCTGAACTGAGCTAAATTTGATTGAAAATTCGGCATATTTTAGCTCTTTGATTTATAAAATATAAGTAAGAACGCGAAACAAGAAACTTTTTTTAAAGAAGCATCATTTTAAAATGATAAAAAATATTACTCAAACAATAATTTATAATAATTTAAAGCATTTTTTCAAAACTCTTTTTTTAGGGGGGGGGGAGGATTTAAATGCTTTAATTACTTCACGTAATCTAGCTGTCTTATTTCTTTACAGTTTATGAGCTATTTACTTTACAGCATATAAATTAAAAGTTAGTTCATATTAGAACCAAAAAGAAGGATTTGTATAGTTTCGGTCGAAAAAAAAGTTTTTTCTTTTTCTTTTATTTTTCAGCCTTCGATAGATGTATATAATTATAATAAATAATTTTGGTATTCGTTGAATAGTTTTTTAATTATTTAATTACATTAGTTGTATCTAGGATAATAATTTGGATGCTGTTTCTAGATCATCGGATTTTTTTTCCTGATAACATTGATGCTTTATCAAGTACTTTAAATTTAGGTAACAGTTGGTAAACACTAATGGTACCAACAGTTATGGTAATTTTAGGTAACCATAGCACCCGAAACATTTCTGCTGAATATCTATTGATGAATATTTAATGATGAAAACGAACTGTTACTGATAACATTGAGGTTATATGTAATAACGTACTGAAATTTTAGATAACAGTTAGTAATATCTAATGTTACCAACTGTTATGGTAATTTTAGGTAACCATAACAGACAAGTCATTTCTGCTGAATATCTATTCATGGATATCTGAAATCTAAAGAGCTATTGACTGCCTAGATTAAAGAAAATAGGAAATTTACACGAACTTGAATAATAGAGCCTGCCCTCATTAGAGATAATCTGCAATTTTAAACATCTTGATATTTTATTTATGAGAAGAGAAAAACTTCATGATAATAGTTTTATTTATATGTCACATATAAAACAGTACTAGGAAGTAAGGGTATACCTTTTTGTCATAATTTTAATTGACTAACTGACTAAAAAGTAAATTCGTGCGTATGATCGGCTCTAGGGTATTTGAGTTTAAAAAAAAAAAAAAAAAAAAAAAAAAAAAAAAAAAAAAAAAAAAAAAAAAAAAAAAAAAGCAACCTGCCATTTTAAAGTTTAAATAAAGACCTTGAAATTTTTCAAAAGAAGTGTAGAATTATAAAAGAACATTGTCATATTTTTGAAATAGGAAGATAATACTTATTCTGGTCTGCAGAAAATTGTTTTATTAAATAGCAATTTTTTCAGTCCCTAAAATTTGCCGTTGTAGGTACTTGCCTACCCTGTGCGAGGTAAAGAAAAGTTATAAAATATCAGATCAAACGACAAATAAATTATAAATCACATCAGATGGTAGTAAATTTAAGAGTTTGCTTACAATATTGCCATCTATATTCTCTAAAAAGAAAAATCTGCTCAAAGAAACTATAGAAATTCTTGAAACTATTTAACTGTACCCGAAAATGGAGATTAAGCATTAACGGACTAATAAAATTAATTCACTATACACTTTATATTTATTCTATGAAAACTTATATTTTTGGATTACAACATCACACGTTAATTATCATAACTGTTATAATAATTTAAAATAATTTTTGAGATTTAACTTTTATTCTAAGGTTTATTTATAACATTTTTCAAAATGCTATGTGTGCAATGAAGTATTTTAAGCATATTTATTTAGAGATGAATTACAGGCATCTCTGTTAGACATTTTGTATCTTTTTTAAACCTTTGCTTCAATTGGTTGTAAGTAAGACATACTTTAGAATATAATCGTTCTTTTAACTCAATTCATACATAAAGGATATATGATGTATACATTCATAAAAACTATCGTGGTAAGTTGAGAACATATATTTAGCTAGAAACGTTTTCAAATAAAAAAAAAAATATTTACATTTTCAATTTTTGAAAATTAGAGAAGAAATGCATTTATTTTAATATTTCTAATTTTCAATGTTTAATAACTTAATTTTACAATAATTTCATAACATTGGTTCTACAAATAAATCTTTTTTTACTATATAAAGCAAATGAAAATATTTTTTATGTAATGCTAATATATTACATACTAAAATACTAAGTCGTCTTAACTATTTAAATCTGATTATATCAATCTATCTAGACTATTTTCTGGCAAATTGCTTAACAGAGGAACGCGCAGAAAGTATTAAAAGATGGAAAACAATCTGAGAAATTTCTTTTGACCATTTACATTACAAAATTCAAATTACAGTGGAGTCCACTTGATGTGATCAGTTTGGGTCACATGTTGGGAGTTTGATAACAATAAACGATATGAAGAATTATATAAATTTACCCTTCTCCTTTAATTTACACGTACTAAATTTCAAAACAAAATGAAAAACACACACCTTATATTTATGTACTGTATATAAGAATAAGAATTGTATACATAATTTAAAAAATTGATCAATTGTTGACTGTCTACTATTTTTTCTAAGAAGCTCATTGATAAATTGTTTGTAATCATAATCAACCTGTCATAACGATTTACAATTTCTATCTTTTGTTTTAATGTTAAATCATTTCGCTTTCTCGCTTCCACATCGACAAGCTGCATGTAAGCGAGCAAGGCATGAAATTCGAATACCGTCCTTCTCAGTTCCGAATAGAATTTGTTGCCTTCTGCTTATCTGACAACCATTGACCACCAGCAGGGTGTGCGTATTTTTGAAAAATTCCATGAACGCGTATATCTTCTCACTCCTTTGTTCATTACCCATTTCACTAGGATGAAGAGGAGAATTTTCGGAAATTCAAACAACAGCGAAGGGAAAGAAAATAATGGGTTCCTTCTGAATATATTGTGAATATTCTTTTGCTAGTTAAAATGAAGTTCTGAAATTGATAACATCAACCGATGTAACGATCATATAAAACGATATTTTTAACATACAGATGAATGGAGAAAATCGGGACCAAGTGATTTCGATAACAATAAGCGATTGATAACATTAACCGCGATCAGATTAAGCGGAGTCCACTGTATTTAAAATTATAAATTAAAAGTCAACAGAAAAAAAGCATGCTTATTTTGCAGCATATCATTTCCCTTTTTGTGAAGTGAGTAATCCCTTTCTATGAGAAGAACCTGTTGTTTGGAAAAAAAAAATAAAATAAAATAATTTCAACAGGTGCTGGTTCCAAGAAAAGAACCCGGAACTATCTCTGGTATGAATGAATGCTATGGAATTAACTTCAACATAATGCAAAGGCTTCCATAAAATTAATGATTCTCGGTGAGTTGCTAGAGCATAAGATCTCTGACAGAGGATGTACAAAACCGGATTACAATGATTCACAACTATAACACAATGGTTCTAATATTATCATGGAATGCGAGGAATTCTAAACAGAGAACAAAGGTTATCAAAATAAAAAAAGACCAAATCAAGGGTTTGAATCTAAGCCTACCAAAAAGGTTATCAAAATAAAAAAAGACCAAATCAAGGGTTTGAATCTAAGCCCACCAAAAAGGTTATCAAAATAAGAAAGACCAAATCAAGGGTTTGAAACTAAGACCACCAAAATGGTTATCAAAATAAAAAAGACCAAATCAAGGGTTTGAATCTAAATCTACCATTGGCCTTTTCCCCAATCAATAATAGTCAACAAAAAATAAATATAAATAATAGAAAAAGTGTTTTTAGAATAGTTTGATTTTTCTAAAATATCGTTTTCTTGCTCGCAGCTTTCCAGAATTTTATCGAGCATCCAAAAAGAAATAACGTACTGGTAAATGACTGAGCGAATGTCCCAAATTTTTACAAGATAAGTAGATTCTTTGCGATATTTCTTTGCATATATAGGGAAACGCTACTCTCCCTTCAATAGAGAAGGCACCCGACAAAAGGTTATTTTCCACACAAGTGACCATAATGTAATTTACATTTGTATAAGTACAAGCATAGTACTTCAATGTATACGTAAATGAATATAAACACATGTATATCTGCATTTGTATATATTGTAACGAATTCTCGTTACATTAAATTTTCAGATACAGACCTATCTACGACCGTGAAAAAACAGGCATAACGTAGAAAAATAGCAAACGTGACTTTTGTGAGCACTTGAACTGAACTCTTTTTTACTTAGTGAAAGGACGTTGTTTCACGCAGAATAGGATGCTGAATAGAGGATTGTTAACACCGAGGACCATCTCAATCATTCTGTCTGAGAAATTCATTAGGATGCTGGCGAAGTGTTTCCAGTGTTAGTTTCAATGGCATCCCGAAGAAAGAGTCTCACACGACAGAAATCCTCTACATTGTAAGAGAAGCAGCAATACTTTCCTACCTTGTTCTCCAAAGGTTTGTTCTGAGACATCGATTAATGCTCTGCAAGATTACTCACGATTACTGCAAACTTCCCTTGGATCCGGACTTGCACCTGTCCGGCTAGGGTTCTACAAGCGGTTTCCTCACCACGTCATCAACCAGATGTCCGATTAGCTGAGATGGAAATTTCCGGTCAGACAACGATATAAAAAGTTCGAGGCCCAGAGAGAATTTTTGACCGATCGAGTCTCCTGTGACCTTATCGGCCGAGTACGTCGAGGCGAGCGTCTGAGAGTGTCCTTCCCTCCCCCTTTTTTTTTCTCTCCAAACGATTAGGAATCTTATTCCTGTAATGATCACCATTTTCATTTGTAGATATTCATCGTTTCATCTGTATTTATCAAACTTCAACATTGTGTTTCTAAATAAAGATCTTTAGTCGGTTCGTAGGCCTCCAATATTTTTTCCGGGCTCAATTAGAGCCCCAGAAAGCTACAATATGCACACAATTACATACAAAAAATACATGTGTATCAGTTTGAATTTAATACGAAGTCGGTGTTGTCCTGAATGTTGCGTTTAGCAAACATATCACCTTTTGATTCCTGTTTAAAAAATGGACAAAATAAATTAACTAATATGTAATTTTATTCTAATATGTAAAAGTTTTAAACATTCGAAATGTCCTTTTACTTTTACAATGACCTTAGATGATGTTCTATAGTGACACGTCTCAGTATTTCGACATTTTTACTCACTTCGTTACATAAGGAGAAAGGAAAGTAATGTTGCAGAAAAAGTGTCTATTATAAAAATGACTTTATAGCAGCATGTGTTTATGCTAAAAGTTTATTTAAAAGGATGAAATTCGAACATATGAAATCAAGACAACCATATAGAGAAACAAGAAAATAGTTTGATGACATACTGTTTGGCCTGTGTATAAGAACTTGGATTCACCACAGTATTTTTAATCATTTATTAACACAACCAAAACATATATAGGAGAAAAGGGGAATAAATCAGCACTTCAATTAAAACATAGAAGATGGGGGTTATAAACCCGTGCTAGCTCAAAATCGAACCATCGGAGCATTTGGGTTAACACCGCACATACTCCCTTGAAATCTCGAGCTCCACTGCCGAAGAATATTTTTAGTCACATGTTCACGCTGGTTGCGGGTTAGTGCGTCATGCTCAGAGCTGGTCCGAACACATGCTATGTCTTCTAACGATTTCTTGTGAAAGACGTAACTAATAATTAAATAATTAATTAAAATTAATGTTCTTTAATTAACAAATGAAGAAAAGGTTAAATCATCTATACGTGCATCACTCAGTTTGTCACTTCCTTTTTGCTGCTATTTATATATAGTTCTAATGAATGACTTTTCATTTCTAAATTTCATTTATGCATAAATATAAATATATAAAAACATTTGTATAAGTATACGCATAGTACTTCCATACATATATAAATGTAGATATACATATGAATATCTGCATTTGTATGTATGCTCACAATTACATGCAACAAATACATGTTTGTGTGTATCAGTTTGAATTTAATACGAAGTCAGTGTGTCCTGAATGTTGTGGTTAGCAAACACAGCACCTTTTGATCCGCAATGAATTACGTCTCGTCAATGTGTTAATAAGTGGTTGAACTTCCTCTCGTCGGCGTAACCGATCCTTTCCAAGAGATTCGCCACATAAAGGCAGTGTTTGTAAGGCTCCGACCCCGCTAACGGGAGGCGGTGTCCGGTTTCCCGATGTGTCAACGATAACTTGATAGACAGTACTTCGAAAGAGAATAACGATTGATTCACCGAGGAGTCCTGATTTACGTCAGCCGGCCGTGACATTCCGTTTTGATTGATCGATCTTCGAGTGGTGTAAGACACTCATTACAGTCCGTAAGTGACACGGTATTTTCTCAATATACATACCATGATACAACCCTGATGGCAGCTCTTGTCTATGATTTCTTGGCCCTCGGTAGCTAAAGTGGGGTACAAAGGTTACCAAGAAAGATTGAAAGGACCGATTTGAATGCGAGATTTCTGTCAGACACGAAATTCCTTGGAATACTACTACCATTACAGATTCGGTGGAAGAGCACACAGACAGGTCGAGAAATGGGTGATTATTGGGTGATACGATTCTAGCGGAAAAATGTTTGTGTATATGATCCAGTTAAATCTTATTTATATTTAAAGTGTATTAGGTGTTCAAATATTGGCCAAGATGTATCGCTGAAATTGCATTCCAATATTAAATGAATCTAATAAGCATCTATATTTGCATGAATGTTTATCTTTATAATTCTATCAAATAACGACATATCTTATTTTATTTTTCCCCTAGGCTCCCACGGAGAATTTTGGCCTAAATCACCTAGCTGAGATTGAACGTCATTGCTATCTTATCTGAAATCATGAAATTCGAAATATATATTGTATATACGGATGTAAATGAACTCTACCGACAAACTTGGATGGATGGTAGTAAGAATAGAAAACAAGAAAATACAATGTGTCATGGAGTTGCCAATGACGATAAACGGGTGAAAAATTTGCACATGCATCTGCAAAGTTGGCGCCTTTAAGAGTGGTCAGTCGATTGGCTGAAGCCTTCTTCCCAGATTCGTTGCATTATTCACTTAGGTGCATCGGGAAATTTATATGCTTCATGCTAAGTGGTACTCCCGTGTATTCCATGCTATGCGTTCCCTCCTCTATGCAGGATATACGGAATGGACGAGGCGTCTCCAGACATTAATCGTTTGTTCTTCTTCTGAGGTCAACGAAAATTATCCGTTTCTGATACATCAAAAGAAGTCATACTTAAAATCATCGCCCCAACAACAGATGTGCAGGACACAGCAACATCCTTTGAACCCGTTACTTTGGACACCATTTCTCTTTATGCAATGGCTTCCTAGATGGTTAATTTAAACAATTACTGTAACAATTTCGTTTCTTTTGTGCACCAGAAGCTGCTTTGTACTTATTCTTACCAATAAACGCCTTTCTTCGATTTACTTGATTTATACCAACTTTTCGAAATTTTCATTTGACGTCACTAAACATCATTCATGCTTTGTAGGGTTTATGGAGAAAATTATATGCCCCTAAACGAGTGTTAAAAGGGCATAAAAGATAATCGCTTTTCAAGCACTCTTCCTTAAAAAATTTGGATTAAAAGATAAATCGCAACGGACCTGTTATCTAAACGGATTCTTAATAAGGAACAAGAATTTATCTTAAACGCGTACGTGAACGAATTTTTCAACTCAGAACTTGAATCCTTAATTTTATTTAAGAAACAATTTAGGTTAATTAGATTCATATATGAGTTCACTAGTGTTATTAAATAATCAATCCTTCTTTGAAAATATTTTGGTCTTTTGAATATTTTGAATTGTTTATTAAAATATCTGGCTTCGAAAAATGGAAGTCCCAAGAAAGTGAACTATTACAACAAAGGGCTGGGGCGTATTGATTTTACAAAAAAAAAAAAAAAAAAAAAAAAAAAAAAAAAAAAAACTACAATTCCAATAAATAAAGGGTAGCGGAATGAAGGAATATTTTGCAATCAATCAACAATTCCCTCTCACACACATATATATGTATATGTGCTGATGTTAAAAAATTAAGAACAATATATTTTCCTTGTACAACGGTATAAAGTGTTCCACATCGAAGCAAATATTTTGTTAGACCTCAACATAATGCAAACATAATATAACGTAGAACATAAACCTAAACAAAATTTTTGGAAAAAGGAATACCAAAGAGCAAAAAAAGTCTTCATTGTAAAATTAGTTTCGAGATCAATTGGACAGAAGACCGAAATATACACTCATAGGTAACGGTAATAATAATAATAATAATAATAATAATAATATATATATATATATATATATATATATATATATATATATATATATATATATATATATATATATATATATATATATATATATATATCTTATCCTTGGGTATGTCACCCCTTTAACTACTGCGCAGGATTTACATCACTATGCTGAATAGGAAGTTGTTAATGTGTTGTTACGATATTAATGTCCATTCCTCTTGTACCATCAATCACAGCTGTGTAATCGTTGCTGGTAGCTAGTGACGGGCTGCCAAGCGTTTCTCTAGAGGATTCCAGGTTCACAAATAATCTATTGGTCCCGAAGACCTTAGCGACCAAACGTTGCGTTGAATATTCTCATGCAGAAATAGCTCTTCAAAAATCACTATGAAATTGTCGTCTACCGAAGAGAAAGCGAGATCTAAAGCCCCTACAGAAATACATAGACGAGAAAGAAGGAGAATCTCGGTACAGTAGCAGTTACCAGCAACTGAATCATTGGAAAATGTGGAGGTCAGGGCGTTTACCAAGCAAGATACCTTCCAAAAGATAAGTCCGACACCTTCAATCCGGTCCCTTTATAAACAATTAGCAAAGGATTATTGCCTGTGTTTTATTCTTATCCAGATATGTATGACTCCAGAATCGCTAATTAGACTACATCTGCTTTCATATTTAATGAATACTTGACCACATTGATGATCTGTCTAGCTCATGTGTTCCTGGTACCAGAGGAAACGTCGTCTCCGATGAGCAGATGTTAAAAGCACACATCATACTGATCATTTTGAAAGTAAACTACTATATTGCAATCTCCTAGTCACGGTAAAACGTAATATTGGTTGTTCAGTGCTGTGCTATATGATTCTTGGGACTCTTTCCGGTGTACGCAGTCTGCTGTTTTTCACATATAGAACACTATTCTGTTTAATAGCGGTCATGGGCTCACAAGGACAACCATTGCAGAATCTCTGAAGAGTCGTTCTTCTCGTTTGAAATGTCGATGATAGTGATTTAATGCTATGACCTTTTTTCAACTTCTAAATGATTACAAATCAGTAACCTAGATTACAAATAAGTAACCTAGAAAGTTGTTACATATCCATCGTCTATTGGCTTGTTTATTGGATGTATCTGACTGAGGCACCAACACAATATCATTTAAACTTATATACATCTTGCATAGCTTTCATAGAGTTTGAGCATATAGTGTCAGCGAATTCCTTCGAGTTTATATTTTTCCGACACTCACGACATCATGTTGCATATATACAAATGCATGACTGTGCTTGACCCTAGACGTTTTCCCGCTTGGTCTTAAAGTCCTTCCCACGTATTTGTTGTTATGCTAGTTTTTCCCCTCCCACCTTAATTTTTGCATTCCACTCTGTAGATAGCATACTTGCTTACCTATAAAGTGTTAAATTGTATCCCGAAACATTGCCTTTGATTTAATAGATTTCGTTTATGAGTAGGACTATATATGTACCAGGTGGTTATAATTGAACTTTCCCTATAAACGACATCGTACAGCGTAAACAGGTGAACGGAATAGAAAGAAATTTCTATATGGGCTATACACGAGATGCGTTCAAGGAATTTGAGAGAAAAAAAATTTTGTTGCCAAATGTCTACCAGAGGGTGCCTTTTCGTTAAAAACATGAAATTGAACAAAATAAAGGACCAAAAAGGAATACAAGGACATTAGGAACTGTCAGTATTAACATTTATTGACTAGTTTCTTATCACTCTGTCAGAGAACCACATTAAGTAATGGTTCACACATGAAGAGTTATGGAGTTCTTTAGATCATTCAACGTTGCAATACCTTTACAATACACGCGATGACCAGAAATCGCGATAGATCCAGCGAACGAGGTTGGCCATGGATTAGGAAACAAGTGACTAATTACTCATTCCTCTGTGAAATGTTGGAGGAATAGTGAGTTCATGGACCCATAGATATGTGGGGGCGCACCATGATGAATGAAAATGGTCGAGGTAAGGACCCCTTAAGCTGTAGCTGCGGCACAACAAACGTCTGCAGCATGTCATCGTACCGACGACCCGTAACGATACACGTGACAGACCCACGTGCACCGATTTCCTCAAAGAAGAATGGCCCAAGGATGAATGTCGCCATAAATCCACACCAGATAGTAACTTTTGGAGACTGTAGGGTAATTTCAGTGTGGATTAGCGGATTTCCCTTAACCCAAATGCAGCAATTCTGTGTGTTGACTGCTCCAATGAGGTAGAAATGAGCCTCTTCGTTCCGCATAATATTTTAAAGCCAGGACAGATCAGCAGTCATTCTGTTGAGAAATCTGGGAATAAGATATGTTGTGGCTTGTTCCTATCAAGAAGCTCCTGAGTATGGTGTATCTTGTATGAGAAGTAGTGCATTATGTTTCTGAGTACTTTTCGAAAGGTGCTGTATGGATAGTCTGTCTGTTGAGGAACTGCACACGCGCTACTGCACCACATCTCTGATTCTGTAGCTGTGCTTCAACGGCTGTCTTGACGGCATCAACAAGTACCGGTGTGACACGTCCTTTTCCAAGTTGAACTCTTAATTTCTCTGTCTTTTCAAATCACTTAATCGTGGCCCAGATACATTTAGTAGATTTTGGTCCAAGCCGTGGGTTCTTCGAAATCCATGGACTGCAGCAGAAGCATTCCCTTTGTTTTCGTAAAACACTTTCATCAATAACGCACGTTCAACTAAAGAGATCGTCATTAGTAAAGCCGACAACATCGACTTAAACTCGACAAAGTCTGCAAACGTTTTATACCCTATCATATTTCTCATAAAGCTTACTCTTCCACCCAAGCATTCAAATCTTGACATTTTTCTCCTACAACTGACCAACTTATCAGTTTCGCATTTTATTACTCACACTTCTTGTGCTGGATTGTTACTATTGTTTCTGTATTCCGTTTTGGTCGTTTTTTGTACTAAATTTCAGGTTTTCCCAAAGAGGCGCCATCTGGTGGACATTTTGGAACTATTTTTTTTTTTTTTTAACTTCCGTGAGTGCTAATCGTGTATAGCCTATATACAAAATTTCTTTGCATTCCGTTGACCCGTTTGCGCTGTAGAATACCGTTTATAGGGAAAGTTTAATTATAACCACCTGATACATATGAACGTACATATAGCAATTGAACAAAATATGGAAACACCTATGAAACATATTGCTATGTTTAATACAGAGAAACTGTTGGTATTCAAAACAGCTTGGAATCTTTACGTAATTAAAAAATACAGGTATTGTATTGTTCCCAATGGAATAGTATGTTATTCATCCTGCAAAATAGAGTAAAGTTCCAGTAACGATGATGAATATCCAATTCAGAGCACAAAGGCTAAAAAATATGGAGATTTGGTGACTATGGAGTCCATGGAAGATGTGATATATCATTCTCATGCTCACAAAACCATTCCTGAAAGATGCGAGCAATGTAAACATGTGATTTGTCGTCGTAGAACAAGTGTAACCAGTAAGGAACATACCATGGAATGCCCTACAGATGAACACGATCGGCCAAAAAGATCATATAATACATGCCAATAATGCGACCTTACAGTGCAATCATAAAGCCTATTGAATACCATGGTACGCATGCCCGAACATGACCAAACACCGTCACTTTCCACTGTTGAAAGCAAGGAGTCTGCATTGTACCTTAAGGATGGAATTCCCCAGATGTAAATTCGGTCAGAAACTAAAAACTGTGAAAAACAAGACTAATCCGACCAAATGACTCTTTTTCTCCATAGTCCAAGTTTTATGGCTTCGGTATGATGTTCTCCTGTTTAGAAATATTTGCAGGACAGATGAGTGATTTTGGAATTGCATCTCATCCCGAAATTCCTTGCTTATAGAGTTCTCTTCTTATTGTTTTAGTGTTAAAAGGATTTGCCAGCCTTCATTCAGTTCAGAAGTGACTTTTTGAAAGTTTCATTTTATTTTTCGTCACAGTTCCGTCCAATGACTGTATGTTACGATCACTCAACACACTCTTTCGTCCTCGTTGTAATCTACCGGATGATGTTTATTTACTTTTCCTGAGCGAGATATAAATCTTCCATATGGTTCCTCTTAAAACACCATATACTTCAGCTATCTTGGTTTGCGGAAGCACCCATCATATCAGTACCAATAACTTGCTTTCTTTCAAATTTTCTTAGCTCAGGCATAATGGACTAAAAACTACACAGATTACTCTCCTGACAATTTTTGACAGGTCATATTAGCAGAAATATATAACAGCACAACTTATACGTTTAGCTAGAATCAATATTTACGTTCACGTATGCCTTTGACGAGGTGTTGCCAATATTTCTGCCCAATGCCAGTACATATTATCATTAAATAGTAACAGATCATTGATGCTTAATTTTTATTTAATAACAGAAACATTATAAATTATTTATTCATAAAAGAATTTTTTGATACAAAAAAAAAAAAAAAATTAAATTTCAAGTGCAGTATTCGAACAGTCCGGGTGAGTGATAACTAAATCAGTGCCGCATCACCAGAGATGATAATCCAGGATAGGTGGTCGGGGTGGATGAAAGTGGATCTCGCCTCGGAAATCTGGAGGGGAGGAACGCTGACCTTCCCGAAACAATTCCGCCAACTCATCCCTCTGCTGCCAGATTAGGGATCCGTAAAAGTAATTGGAAGGGCTCTTTCTGTGACGATTACCGGGAGAAATGCCTCCCTTGACAGTCTCGGCGTCATAAGTGGGAAGAGGGGAGAAAATATAGAGAGAATGTTTTGACAAGCAATGGAGGGGGATGTTACTGCTCGATTCCCTTCCTAACAGATTATTATTTTTTTTTTCTTGTCTTTAGCTTTTCATTTCCAGAATATTTCTTGCTGGAAGATAGAGTGAATTTGAGATAAATTTAGTAGTCTGACCATTAATTTCAATAACTCATATATATATATATATATATATATATATATATATATATATATATATATATATATATATATATATATATACACACACACACACACACACACATATATATATATATATATATATTATATATATTGTTACGTGTCTTGTACATATAACTTCATGCTAGCTGACCCTTCAGTTTGTCCTGTCCCTATCATGAAGTGAGAACTCGTCCTCCAACCTTATCTTAATAAAGGTTTTTATCTAAAAGGGTAATTAAGATAAAATTATTTACAAGGTGTGGGTTTAATTATAAATGGGTTTTCAATTAAGTCAAAATGAATTCAAGAAAAAACTCTATTTGTGAAAGTATAATGAAAATTGAGCCAAACCGACTGAATAAATGGAAGCTTTAACACTGGCCCGCGTTGTTTGTTTACTTTTAAAACGGTGTCGTTTTTACGGGAATGACTGCAACCATCCATCGAGAAGTCCGTCTCATTACACACACACACACACATATTCTTGGGTTTTAGAATAATAATTTAGTGTCATTGTGTATTCACTTATGTACGTATTAGTATTGGGTCTAATATTGTAGTTTTTAATATTTTAAGTTCCTGGTTTTTATTTTTTTTTATTCCTGGTTATTATTGTTCGAATCCACTGAGAGTACTAGTGGTTAGCTTCACTGTCTGTTATCTTGTGTAGCGCATCTTTACTTAGCGTTTAGAGTATAAGATGTCTCTCTTTTTAGCTATTTTTCTTTTAAGGATTGTACAGTACCAGGATTTTATAAATCACATCTCCCATTAACAATCCTTTCGTTTAATTGCGTTTGGGGGTTCTGTTGATGAGACACAACATCATTAAATCTTTGTTTTTTAGTTTTACATTTTGTTTTATTTTCTAATTATCAAAGTCTACTCTCTCCCTCTCTCTCGACATATATGTATATATATATATATATATATATATAATATATATATATATATATATATATATATATATATATATATATATATATATATATATATATATATATATATATATATATATATATATATATATGTATATATATGTATATATATATATATATATGTATATATATATATATATATATATATATATATATATATATATATATATATATATATATATATATATATATATATATATATATATATATATATATATATATATATATATATATATATACATATATATATATATATATATATATATATATATATATATATATATATATATATATATATATATATATATATATTTGTGTGTGTGTGTGTGTGTGTGTGCGTGTGTGAGATATGTATAAGGAAAAGTAAACTGAGTCGGGAAACTAATGTAGGTATAAAATCCCTAAGACTGCCCAGAAAAGTTCTCAAGGCTTTTCCAAACTTAAGTCAAGGACTAAAAATTTCAGCTTCCTTTTGCATTCCCGTTTTTAACCCCTAACCTAAATCGACCACTGGAGCTACAGTTTACGTCTTCAGAGAAGGGATCTAACCAATTATAACTCTACATTGCACTAGCTGAAAATTTAGGAAATTTCCAAACAAAAAGGAGATTCACGCTGTCGGAGGCAGATTTTCCAAGAGATTTTCCCACAGAATTTGACTGAGATGTTAACTCAAGTGTTAAGGGTCTTTTACTTCTAACTTCATGCTAGCTGACCCGTCAGTTTGTCCTGTCCCTATGATGAAGTGGGAACCCGTCCTCCAACGTTATCTTAATAAAGGTCTTTAGCTAAAACGGTTTCATTTTTATGTCCATGACTGCAACCACCCATCGAGAAGTCCGTCTCATTACATATACATATGCAACGTTTTTTATACTACTAGGTGGTCACTGTCGATATTACATCCTTCGCCTTTTCAATCACGTGATATGACAGGGTAACGTATTAATGTTGCCAATAAACAACAGATAGTAAGTACATGAGTTTTATTGTTGAATTTACCTCGTGAAAACAATATGTCACTAATTCATAACTTAGTAATCAGATATTCATCTGAAGATAAAAATATTTACAAAGTTTTTTGTAATGAGTTTTCAATTAAGTAAAAATGAATTGAAGTCAAAATTTTATTTATGAAAGTATAATGAAAATTGAGCCCAACCGACTGAATAAATGAAATCTTGTATAAATGGAAGCCTAACACTGGCCAGCGTTGTATGTTTACTTTTTTATTAAATGCAACTTGGTAATTGAATGGGATCATAATATATAAAAAAAATGGGTATTTGTTCATTAGCGAAGTACAAATTACCAAATATTGCTAAATAAAGCACTTTTATACGTCCAAATTTATTTGAAACTAAAATTGCTTGCAAAGTGTTTTGTAAATACCACTTGACGTCACTAGTTAAATAGATCGAGACTGAAAGCTGGGCAGAAAAAGGTTAGTAATAAATGTAAAAGGCAACGTAAGTAAGACGCAGATAGAAAGAATCTGGAAGCAACTGCAAAACATCGGTTCACGTTTAATTTACGAGTTGTGTCTTACTTTACATTGGTTTTGCATTTATTGCTATATAGGATGTATAATACAGAAAAGAATAATAGGTGATAAGATTAATAAATTAAATTTCATTTAAAATCTGAGATAAAAAAAATAAAGAGCATTAAATAAACCTCCATTTAAATTTCTCAAATACAGAATATGCATAGTAACTATTATAAAAATTATTAGCGATTAACTGATAGGACTGTATTACACGAGACGAAGATACGCACTGACAATTTCATGCGACTTTTTATTGCTGCAGTCGAGAGAAAACACTTTATCACACGTGAATTTTTATTCGATTGCGGCACAAAACAGTCGCGCGAAGCAGTTGTCAGTGCGTATCTTCATCCCCTGTGATACGGTCTTCAGACATTCCTCGCCCATTATTTATCTGTCACCTCTACAGTCATTTTAACTAATTCGGAACTTGTAAGCGTGGTAATTGGCTCTCCTTCCATTCCTGACGACGACAGGCTTCTTAAAGCTCATACCCATATCACGCCAAGTCGCTCGCCAAAACTCATCAACATGGTGATTAAACCACCGCCATTCCATTCTCGCTTCCAAAATGAGCTTACACTTCATTGGCCGCCGGCGAATTCCCCATTTACTGAAATTGGCACTTAGAGCTCTTAATTTATGCTAAGCACATTCAACGACATAAACGGGAACCCGGATGGCATATTGAATTAAAGTCGAGGCAGTGAATCAGCATTTTAAGCATTCTCTCGGGGGCCAGCTCACCCCCCTAATACCGCCGAGTTAATGTCTCAGAGAGCGAGGGAAAAGGAAAAAATGCCGTCATCCCTCTTTAAGGGAGTTCCAGCTTTCCAACGTTTAAATTTCCATCCGAGTATTCAATGTCCCACGTTTTAATTGATTTCTTTCCAGTGGAGACATTTTGAATGCCCCCAGAGTGGGTAGGGCGGTCGGTGCATACTAATTATACGACGATTTGAAAGAGAGGTGAAATAGTTTTTTTGTCATCTTCTTTCTCCTTGCCTGTCATAGTTTCCTTCTATTTTATCCTCTATTAAGGATTCATGTAGGCGGCAGATGCGTAGATTTCCGTCCTTTATTTTATCATTTCTTTTCTAGTATTTAACCGTTTAATAAAATCGGATGCCCTTGCATCATTTCGTCATCTAAGAGAATGGTTTAAAGTGACAAAATAAACCTGAGTTATTTAGATTTTTTTTCACTGAGAAAAGAATATATACATAAATAGATAAATATATGTATATATACAATGCCGGGTTAAAAAAGAAGGAGGCTCTTAGACAGTCAAAACCTCGGCGCCCTATCACCTAATAATTTTACAAATATGATTTTGTTACACAATATTTTTAGGAATATAATTTTGTTGAATAAAAAATAACAAATTATTAATAAGTAAATATAAAATATAAATAAACGATAACTATTAAATATTATATACAAAAAAAATTAAAAATAACTAAATATTTGTTTTTCTCAATTTTGGCCGGGAATTCTTTTGGAACATCTTGGAATTCTATATTCTGCAAGACGTCGTCTTTAATGGCCATAATAGCAGGCGAAAGATCAGTCTTTCTTGTGTCATTGAAGATAGATGATAATTTTTTAGCATTTTTAACTTCGAAAATATTCGTTCACCAGTAGCGTTCGTTATCACGAGACACTTATATATTTCTCTGGAAAATGTTGATTGCACCAAGTTTTGGGAAATAAGTTTGTACGATCGTGATGCTGTAAAGTTTCTTCATTCTTAAAATATTCTATTTGTAATATGAAGTATAGACCATTATTGTAATAAAAATGTTAATGAAGAAATACTAGTTTATATTACAATGAACAGCAAGTGTAATACATATGTACATGTGTAAATAGTTCATAGTTATTGTAAATAGTATAGCAATATTGTTTAGTTTTTGTAATAATAAGTTCCTGTATTCAGTAAGATTTGTTAAGAATGAAATCAAACATTTCTGTGTTGTAATCAAAACTTCTTCATGTAAGCATTTCTCTGTATATATATATATATATATATATATATATATATATATATATATATATATATATATATATATATATATATATATATATATATATATATATATATATATATATATATATATATATATATATATATATATATATATATATATATATATATATATATATATATATACACGAGGCGCATCCAGAAAGTAAGTTTCCCTATTTAAAAGAAAAAAAGAATTCCCACTTTCACTGATATATTTATTGGCAAAAAGTACGGCAATATTTCAGCTATTTTTCAAGATAGCTACCACCACAACTGAGACACTTGTCGTATTGTGGGATCAACTTTTGTATACCTCTGTCGTAGAACTCTGCCACCTGTGAATGGAACCAGCCTTCCTGTCCCAGAACACCGTGCAACTCCCTTTACGTACCGACAGCGTCCGTCTATTTGAATTTGGTCCTGACCGAAGATCCCCTATGGTGCCAATGCATTGACTGCTGATTGGTTTTCAGGGTAAAGTGGAAAATCCAAGTCTCATTGCCCGTGACGATCCTGTCGAGGAACTCGTCGCCGTCATAGTGATACCGTAGCAGAAATGTCAGTGCTGTTCCTAAGCGTTGAATTTTGGGTTCGGGTGTCAGTTTCTTCTCATAGGCTTAACAGAGCTGACGATGAATTTCAATTGGCGCAATGCTCTATGCATTAAAGATCACCGACCGAACCTAGCAGGCGGCGGGAGAAGGAATTTAAGTTTCCATTTCGGACCATTACTACCCCACTTCTGGCACGAATCGGGACTTGTCCAGCTGGCTAATGATTAATACGTCATAGATCTTTTATGTACACGCAATTGACACGGCTAATTACGGTTACTTTAAAGGGGAAAACATTGGAAAACTTACTTTCTGGATACACCGATATATATATATATATATATATATATATATATATATATATATATATATATATATATATATATATATATATATATATATATATATATATACATATATATGTATATATACATATATACATATGTACATATATACATAAATGCATACATATATGTAACCGGTAAAAATATTCATTATCGATTGGAGGGGAAAATAGTCCATCTTTTTTAAGTGCCAGGGCTTACTTGGCAACGAAATTCAGAGGCAGTCATCGTGGTGAGAAAGGTTCTTACTCAGAATTTAAGACCAGTCGAGATGCATAGTAAAAATCCTTTATTTCCATGTTAAGGATGAGAACTGATGCACACGTGTTTCAGAGACAAGAGAGAAACGTGCATCTGCTGGAACTATGAAAAGGTCGTCCTGAGGAGAGGAAAATCCCGTACTTGACTTCACATGAGAAAGAGTTTAATATCAGAATTTTTTTAGGGCTTGTTATAACATTATTTGGAAAGCTGCAAATAAAGACAATAAAATTGTAAAGAACTTCAGTTTTTCATGTGATACTCGACAGCTGTATGAAAGAAAGGAAAGAAACGGTTATACGTAGCAATTTTTATCTTAATTTTCAGAAGTGTGGAAGGAATGTCAATATCAATGATATACATTTTTGATGTATTTTGGGTGGCTGGGAAAGTTAAAATTAAGAAAATTGGAACATGGATTGGGAATTTTAGGGAAAATAACTTTATATATCTATTTGTATGAATATATATTGTAGGATTTTCAGCTCTAATTGGGCTAGAAAAAGGATAGCGGAGGCCTATGTACAGACTAAAGATCTTTATTAGAAACACAATGAAGTTATGGTGAAGACAGATGAACATGATGAATATCTACAAATGAAAATGATGATCATTACAGGAATCCACTTCCTAATCATTTGGAGAGAAAAAGGGGGTAGGGAGGACACTCTCAGTCGCTCGCCTCGAAACTCTCGTCCGATGAGTTCACAGGAGACTTGATCAGTCAAAAATTCTCCTGGGCCATGAACTCTGGTCTTTTTATATCGTCGTCTGACCGCAAATTTTCATCTCAGCTGATCGGACATCTGGTTGATGACGTGGTGAGGAAACCGCTTGTAGAACTCTAGCCGGACAGGTGCAAGCCCGGTTCCAAGGGAAGTTTGCAGTAATCGGGAGCAATCTCGCAGATCATTAATCGATGTCTCTGGACAAACCTTTGGAGAACAAGGTAGGAAAGTATTGCTGCTTCCCTTACAATGTAGAGGATTTCTGTCGTGTGAGACTCTTTCTTCGGGATGCCATTGAAACTAACACTGGAAACACTTCGCCAGCATCCTAATGAATTTCTCAGACAGAATGGTTGAGATGGTCCTCCGTGTTAACAAACCTCTATTCAGCATCATATTCTGTACGAAACAACGCCCTTTCACTATATAAAGATAAGCTCAGTTCAAGTGCTCACAAAAGGGACGTTTGCTATTTCCACCTAATGCCGTTTTTTTCGCACGGTCGTAGATAAGTCTCTATTTGGAAATTTAATGTAACGCGAATTCGTTACAATATATATATATATATATATATATATATATATATATATATATAATTAAATGTATGATATATATGTAGTGTAACACATCCGGGTCCCTCGATTCTGGTAGCGTCTGGGTGTTGATGTGGTAATCTAGCAATAACAAATGATTTATTCTGGAACAAATAAAATTATTTACATGGTTTTCGAATCAAAAAACCATAGGGCTCAGGATGGGACGGCAACGGTAACTTGAAGGTACCTGGTTTGTGGCAAACCTAAAACTATATCGGTGGTCATATGCCAGCCAGATATGCGGTTGTACAGGGCGTATGACCTCGACTCCCTCGAGTCTCACTAAAAAAAAACTGGAGGTAGGCTCTCAAAAACAGAACGTCCACTGTTTCTCTCGCCGACCTTCTCTCCATCTCTCTTCTCCTTTCGGATCTCGTGCTTCCTGATGTCACCATGTAACGTGAGTTACACTGTTGACCGAGGGACGAAGGTGATGTCAGTGACCCTCCCCCCTTTCGACCCCATTGGACAGGAGGGGTGGCTGACGCGGGTCAATTGTCTTTGGCCACGGCAACAAGAGTCTTTGGATTTTCACTCAGCATATTTGGAGGCCCCTTCGTCTGCTTAAGCAGAGGCAGAAAAATCTCAGTACTTTGTTCATCTCAGAAAAGCGGCATTAGCGGGAGTTTCTTCCACATTTCCAGTACTCCATATTGAGATTGAATATATTGGCATCTACACTCCAACAACTCTATATTGAGATTGGATATATCGGCATCTATACTCCAACAGTTCCATACTGAGATTGAATCTTTTTATGTGCTTCACCAGATTGTAAAAAAAGAATGAAATTATAAATAAAAAAAGTCTGCAAAACGGTAAGTCTTCGCTCATTTATATCTGGTGTCTTAACTCTTTGTATTATATCAACATGGCCTGGTATAAGTCATTGGTACGTAAGTCGTCTGACCTTCCAATTTCCTTGGACATCTCAAGGAGTGCCATAAAGAAAT
Source organism: Pardosa pseudoannulata (assembly GCA_032207245.1). NCBI lineage: Eukaryota > Metazoa > Arthropoda > Arachnida > Araneae > Lycosidae > Pardosa > Pardosa pseudoannulata. The sequence goes on along the minus strand of CM063510.1, from coordinate 38,265,162 downwards.
TTCTTTGTTTGTTAGAGTCAATTTTCTTGATTGGTTGGTGCCAAGTCTAGTTGTTAACAAAACCTCTTTTTTGATTCTAATGCAGTGTCGTGACGTCACAAAATGTGTGTGTGTATTATAAATATATATTTTTATACCGGGTGATCAAAAAGTCAGTATAAACTTTAACTTTTAATAACCTGAAAAATAACCAAAATAAAAAATGGTTTGCAAGGTTAGTATCCCTAGGGCATGGGATTTTTTTTAAAACAGAAAAAACAGTAACTCAAAAACAGCCGACAGATGGCGCTGGTACGAGCGACTTCGGTGGAAATATGCAAATGAGACTGTTATAAGAACTTGCGCTCCTATAAATACACAACCAGTTCACCGCTGTAAACCATGTATGCGAACAAGGATGCTGAGTGCGAAGGATAAAGCTTTGTTGGTGAAGTTGTTTTACGTCAACCAGGAATCAGCGACCGCTGCCTTGCGTAAGTTCCGAATTCAGAAGAATGTCAGGAGTGGAAAAGGGCCTTTAACAGTGACAGGCCTCATAAAGCTTGTTCAGCGGTTTGAGAAAACTGGAACGTTGGAGGATCGTGTAAGAACCGGATGACCATGTTTAAATGAGGCACGTTCGCCGCGTGTTGCAGCCGAAATTGAAGCATTAGCGTCCGAATCAGCTGCAGGAACGAGCAGTGCTCGTGACGCTGCCAGACGGTTGGGCTTATTACCATCCTTGATACACAATATTTTTCATTTAATCCTTGATCTGTATCCATACAGATTACAGTCGTGCCAGAGGATACCGTACAGAGGGAAGCATTTGCGAAGTGTGATTTCTCCAAAAACAGAATACCACCTGGGTCTTTAACATCTTGTGGACAGATGAAGCTCATTTTTTGCTTCATGGCGCATTAATATCCATAACTGTCGCATCTACGCGACGTCTATACCACGTGAATACATACAGAAATTGTTGCATTCCCCAAAAGTGAAAGTGTGGTGTGGATTCACAGGTTCGTTCATCATAGGACCCTTCTTCTTTAAAACGGAGTGCCCAGTAAATGGGTGGAAAACGGATACGGTGAATGCGCAGCGTTGTTTACTTCTGCGCGATAATGTCGTGCCAGCTTTGCATGAAAGAGATGTGTTATCTACCGTCATGTTTATGCAAGATGGAGCAACTAGTCACACTGCTAATTCGGTCAAGGATTTCCTGATCCAGACATTTCGAGAAGACAAAATCATTAACAGGTGTTTCAGGTTCCCATGACATCCCAGGTCTCCAGATTTGACCCCGGCAGACTTTTGGTTGTGGGGATATTTGAAATCTCGGGTGTATCGATCCAATCCATCCAATCTCTCTGAACTGAAAGATGCGATCCGCCGAGAGGTGTTTTGCATACAACCGGACTTGCTGCACTGTGTCATTGCTGGATTTGTGACTCTCCTGCAGTGTGTTATCCCCTGTAGTGGTGGTCATGTGGAACACATACTGTTGTAATAAACCATTTGGAGGCATTCTGTTTGTTATTTGCGTTTCTTTTTCTTTGACTTGTGTACATCAGTGCCCTCTATCGACTCTTTTTGAGTTATTGTTTTTCTGTTTAAAAAAAATCCCATGCCCTAGCGACCGTTTTTGTTATTTTAGTTATTTTTCCGGTTATTATGAAGTTTTGAAGTTTATACAGACTTTTTGAACACCTAGTACATATATAATCGGCATTCTTAGAAATAGCAAGGAGTAAGTGTCCGGGAATTCTGAACGTTAATACGAACTTTACCTTTGTGTTTAAAATTAAAAATTTGTAAATAATTTTTTCAGTTTATTGAATTATGGGAGGGGTCATAAACCTATTACTTTCCTGCGCTACTCTTTTTTGTACACCATTTTTATAACCATTGAGATCAAAGTAATTGTGAAAGAATTCCTAGATTAGTATTTAATTAATTGTGACAATGAAAATACCTCATTCTTAAAGTCTTATTTCACACTATCTTTTCGAATGAATACAAGCATATTGCTAAGTTATTCCAGGAACAATCTTCATATCTTTCCGAAAGCTTTTACTCGGAGAGAATTTGGCAAGTATTTTTGTTTCATTTTCTTTTTCTCGATCAACGAGTTTCCACCTAATCAGAGACTTTAATGACCATGTCTCTAGTTTTGCCCCTTTTTTTCTTTCACATGAAACTTCGTCGTAATTTGAATTCGACTTTTCAACGAGGTTTAAAAAATACGCATACTTAAACTTTAAGGCCGGAAAAAAGGTCATAAAAGCTCTAAGAGGGGAAAAAATAAAAATAAAAAAATTGTTCGCTCACGAAATTATAAAATCTTGAAAAAGAGAACAAATCTGAAAGTCATTTTCGGAGGGGGGGGGAAATGTCAGTTTAACGTTAAACATCCAATAAAGAGTCATAAAATATAATGACCAAACGAACCTTTTTCGAATGGGTTAAGAGCGAAAGGTGAAAGAAAAAAAATAATATTCGGTTCTTAGGAATTCTCTCACGCTATCTGGGATTAAATTAAACCTCCGTTAAAGGGAAAAATGAGAGGGGAAAAAAAGGGAACTCTTTAGTAAAACACAAGGGAGGGGGGGAAATCCCCGACAAATGTTTTGTAAGTTGTAAAATTCGGTCTAATTTGAATGCGGTTCCCATAAAGCGTGGCAAAAGTTTTTTTTTTCTTTTTTAAATTTCCGATAAAAGAATTCTATATTTGTTCCTAATGATTCCTTTATCAGAAACGCAAGTTTCATCTGGTGTACATGTTTAAAAAAAGGGGTGAAAAAATAGGATAGACGAGAAAATTAAGTTCAGATTTATCTTTCATAATTGTTCCACAGTAGCTTTTGATAGAAGAGGTTTCCACGAAGCACCGAGAAAAATAGTAATTTAATAATCTTTTTAATGAAAGCGCCAATACGTGCAGTTTCGCGTGAATTTTCACAGTTTGAAGTATGACAAAGTAATAATTCGTTTAAAGAATGAAGACCATAAAGATTGCAATTGGTTAAAAAAAAATTCCGATAAAATGGTTATTTTGTTATAACTACTCCAAGCTTGGTACTTTTGACATTAAGGCGATGATTCACTTAGAACGAGAAAACGGAGTGTGAACACGAATTAGAGAAAAATATCTTCTGCACTAGTTGCTTATTTTCGAAATCTCGCTACAGACCATTTACTCTGACGGGTGTAATAGAGGGAGGTTCTATTGAAAAATCCCATCAACTTCGATCACCCCTAGGAAGGAGGAGGTTTGGTTTGGTTTGGAGTGCTACGGTCTACTTTTTGCAACACGAGGGCTAATGAGACCGGGACCTACAGCTTAAAGCCGATTCCGAACGGCTACGAACATCCATGCCACTGTGGGATTCGAACCCACGAACTCCGGTACCGAAGGCCAGCACCCTAACCAATCGACCATCGTTCGGCCAGGAAGGAGGAAGACATTTGCTTCTAATTCTGTACCTCTCTCGCACTTGTCCATCTCCCCCTGAGAATACCTCAGGACCCACAAATTGAACTTGGACATTCTCTTGTCATACAGGGTGATGTTTTGTGCGTCAAGCATGCTGATTAATACACCATCTTGGGCCTCATAAATTGGATGTCAAATGACCTTCCACGTACAACAGAAATACTACTAATAATAAAATTGTAGAACCCCGTACCTGATTGTCCACAAGAAGAAAAATTACCGTTAGCTTGCTAAATCTTTAAATATTTCTTACAAACTATTATATATTATATAACTATTATATAACCAAGCACAAAGACATTTCTCGCTAACTGGTATGCTCATATTTATTGCAGTAAAAAACATAGTCTCATAGTTTGTTAGATATAAAGATTTAGCAAGTTCGCAGGAGTTGTTCTTTTAGGCAAACAGTATGAGGTATATAATGAACTATAATAAAATAGAAAATAAATAATTACATCAAATAATATGAATTGGCTTTATATACTTAAAGAAGTGATCTGCACTGGGAAAATCATCTGCGCAAAGATTCGAAACACCTGAAGTCATGCAAAATATTTTGACATTGAGCAATAAACGAACTGTAGTATCCAAAGATCTGGTCTCTAAATAGTTAAGCGATATCATAATTCCTTTAAAATTATCTTTTCTCTTGCAAAATTTACAAGACAAAGAGAGCTAAAATATATTACTAAATTATGCCTCAAATGTCTTATTACTCATAAGTTAGAAAAATAATTTTCTTCAGTAATAATCCTCTCATTTCAAAAGTAAAAACATCCAACTATACTTATTGAAACAACAGGATGAAATTTTCGAAATTGTAATTCCATTTTATGTTTAGGTTAAGTCAGGAGGATCATTTTCTCACCTTACTGCAAAGTCTAGAGCTTTACTAAATGCACTGAGGCATGATCGTATTGGGTATCCCTTATCTACTGTATTTACAACTATATGTCAGCGAAACGTTGTTTTTCTCCCTTTCTCAAGAGGGAAAGCCCATCCGTGACTTTACGGTACAATCCATTTAGAGCTGGAAACTGAAGTCTTTTAAACACTGAAGAACTAAAGACAACTGGTACACCTGCCTAATATCGTGTACGATCCCCGACAGCAAGCAGAAGTGTCACAACACGACTCGGAATTGGACTCGACTAATGTCTAAAGTAGTGCTGGAGGTAACTGACACCATGAATCCTGCAAGGCTATCCATAAATCCCTAACAATACGAGATGGGGAAGATCTCTTCTGAACAGCACATTGCAAGGCATCTCAGATATGCTCAATAATGTTCATGTTTAGGAATTTTGGTGGCCAGAGAAAAGTGTTTAAAAGAGAGTGTTTCTGGAGCCCTCTAACAATTCTGGATGTTTGGGGATGGAATTCGTTCATCGAAATGTACAATGAACATCCATGGTGCAGGTGATCAGATAGGATGCTTACGTTTGTGTCACATTTCAGAGTCATATCTAGACGTATCAGAGGTCCCATATCACTCCAACTGCATGCACCCCATACCATCACAGAGCCTCTACCAGCTCCAACAGTCCCCTGTTGACATGCAGGGTCGATGGATTCATGAGGTTGTCTCCATACCAGTACACGTCCATCTGCTCGATACAATTTGAAACGAGACTCGTGTCTTCAGTCAACAACATTCAATGTCAGCGTTAACGGGTCCAGGCGAGGCGTAAAGCTTTGTGTCTTGCAGTTATCAAGGATACACGAGTGAGTCTTCGGCTTCGGAAGCCCATACGATGATGAATGGTTCTCACTCATGTAGCCTCCATCTATGGCCAATTGTTCACCACGAACGATGGTTCACGGGTCGCCCACACGCTGGGCCACTAAATGAGCCTAGAGATGGATTCGTCTGAGGTTCTGCGCACTTTAGTTGCGCATCTGGTGCCTTTGATCTTTGGAGAAAAATCGCCTCCGAAGCCATTGTCGAAAGCTATTTAATCGTTTGACATCGACCACGATAAGCCATCTTTAGACGGCGGTAATGGCTTGCAGTGGACCAGAGTGTGTGAATGGCCTCTGACACTTGTTGATGGCCAGCATTGAAATCTGTAGCAATTTGCGGAAGGGCTGTCACGTTTAATGTTTCCGTCCAGACGTCGTTGGTCCCATTCTTGCACGATGTTTTTCCAGCCTTAACGATGTCGGAGATTTGATTTTTTACTAGATTTCTGATATTCATGCTCATTCTGATATTCATGCCCTTTCGACTATAACACTACGTTCAAGCTCCCTTAAATCTTGATAACCTGCTATGGTATCAGCAGTAACAGATCTAACAATTGTGCCAAACACTTGTTGTCTTATATAGGCGCTGCAGACCGCAGCGCCGTGTTCTGATTGGTTCCTTATCTCGTTATTTGCATACACATGCCCATACCAGTTTTTTTTTTTTTTTTTTTTTTTTTTTTTTTTTTTTTTTTTTTTTTGTGTGTGTGTGTGTGTGTGTGTGTGTGTGTGCCTTTTGAGTATAACAGGTAAAACCTTTCAGACTCTGGAAAGTTCGATCACAGCTAACACTGAATGGGTTAAGGGGGTTTGGCATCTTTTATCTGCTTTTCTAAAGTTATCAATAAAAACTAACGGAAACTAGATTACACAGAAAAAGTTTAAGTGAAAGTTTCAATGGTTGATATATTCTACAGTTAGCAAATTGTGTACAAGGATGAAAATTTATTATTTTGAATAATACATTTTTTTAGTTGAAATTAAAACAAAATGTGTCTTTAAAAAGATTAATTAGGGAGCTATTTCAGTAGCATAATTTTAATTATATTAAAGTTTATAAGATTAATTTCTTTAATTCCTAAAAAAGGTAAAAACCTTATTGTTTTCATAAGTACATACGCTAAACTTTGTTTTTTCAACCTTTTATTAAAAACATGCATTGCTTTAATATCACTGAAAAATTTTCGCATATTTAAGAGAATAAATGCGAAATATTGTAACTAATCACATACCTGTAAAAATTACAATTAATGAAATTTTGGAGTTTTAAAAATACTCTGTTAAATCTAGAACAGTTTGGAAATACATGGTTAAAAGATCAATATGTAGTAAACATTTTCTCATCCCCTTGCATGTGGAATTGTTTTAAAAATACTAAAATTTAAATCCTTGACAAAACTTTTAAAAATTGAATTTTTTAAAATTAACTTTTGATTAAATATCCAATTAAAAAAATATATACATTTAAAAGTATTTTTTCATCAAGGTTTAAACGATACATTAATATCGAAAATAGAAATGGCGGACCTATGATAAGCGTTCCACTACATGTTGCGGGAGAGATACATATTACATTATTCATATTCACTTACAGTCACTGAAAACAACATTAAAAAAAGTATCTCTAAGATATGCAGACATTAAAAACGAGTGTGAGCATGAGCACTATATGCTATTTAGTGGTATAAACAGGGGACTAATGCCCCTCTGCAATATGCAAGTCCCTGTAGGAGACACCGATTTTTTTTTTTTGGGGGGGGAGGGAGGTGAGATGAGTTTTAAAGAGAGAATCCAAACTAAACTGTAAATTATGGCAGAGTTTGTATTTGGATATCTGTCACGATCACGAGGTTAATAACAAAGTTCAGCAGAAATTATAGCTTCCAGCAGAGAAAGGAAAACAGACTTGATGACGGGATTAAAAAAACATAGGAACATGGAACTGAAAAACACAAGTTCATATAGCAAACAAGTTCACACAGTTTACGTTGGAAGGCAACCTGATGGGTATGTTGCAACCGAACAACCTCCTCAAATCGACACAACAAGTGCCGGTTTATATACTTTCTTGGGGGCCCCCCCCCCCCCCCCCCCCCCCCCCCCCCCCCCCCCCCCCCCCCCCCCAGGGCCCCCCCCCACCCCCCCCCCCCCCACCCCCCCCCCCCCCCCCCCCCCGTGGGAAAAAATGTGAATATTAATTGTTGCCAAAACAAAGGTGCCGAGAAAGAATAACTTAAACAGTGATGTCACAATTTAACCGGGGAAAATAAACTGAAAGGAATTGAAGAGTCGCGGTTACACTGTACAAAACACGGTTAGTTATCACGCGAGATTACCAAATTAAGCTTAATAAAAAGGAAGGAGAACAGGTAATTACCTCATATTTAACAGTATCTTATATTTTAACAGGAAGTTAGTATGCCCCCAAAATGATGTTTTGAGGTATGGAAAAATGATTTTAAGAGAATGAGAGCACTGATATCATCTCCTTTATTGATTGGATTTTCTAAACAAAACATCTTAAAAAAGTAACAAGATAAAAGGCTTCTATACCCTACAAAAACTGAAAATTTAAATAAATGTCTCTTAAAACCTACCTATTAGAGTAAAGATTTTCCCATTCTGACAATAGAACAAAGAATAATTTTTAAAATGAAACACATTTATATATAGGGTTATAGGGTTAAAGATGATTTTCAAAAGAAATATTAGAAGTGGCACACTGGACGCCTAAAAATAATAAACCTTAATTTAACTGGCACACCAATCGAAAAGATTTGCCACCTCTGCTCTAGAATATCATTGGGGATTCTATCCCATCCAAGCCATCCCTCTCTGGCTACAGATATGATAAGACGGGTTTTTATTAAATTTAGAACAGGTAAACTGATTAGCACTAAAGGTCTTATGAAACGCCCTTTGAATCGAAAAACGGATTTACATACCAAAATAGTTTTAAGTGAAGTGTTAAATAAGGACTTCTGCACGTGTTCCTTAGGGTTTGAATTTATAAACAAAAAGGTAAAACCTTAAGTAAACTGAGAAAGTTGTTATTCGAAATACGTTCCACTGGTCTTGGACAATGGAGCCCTATATGCATATTGACCTTCAATTTTGAATCCTTTTCTCATGCATCGGAAATGCGAAAAGAGATATTCTCAAAAAACGAAATTATTTCCCAACCTTACAATGCCAAGGTCTGAATACAATTACATTTAAATAGTTTTAGTCACATTTCGTTTATTTCATTTTAATTTCCTGATAATTATTCATTGAATTATTGACAAAAGAAAGAGATTTTGTAATAAAGCAATATTAGAAGGTCTTATAAATTCATTTATCTACATCCGCTTTCACGCGGAACTGTTGTTATAATTGAAAATAAGCACCTTCAATCATTAAACTGTTGTTACACCTGAAATAAGCTTCGTCAATCATTGAACTGATAATTGAACAGTTATACTTGTAAACATGCATCGTCAATCCCTGAAATTGAAACATGCATCGTCAATCATTGAACTGTTGTTACACTTGACAGTATGCATCGTCAATCATTGAACTGTATTTACATCTGAAATATGCTTCGTCAATCATTGAACTGATAATTGAACAGTTATACTTGTAAACATGCATCGTCAATCACTGAACTATTGTTAAAATTGAAAAGATGCATCATCAATCATTGAACTGCTGTAACATTTAAAATATGTTCCGACAATTATTGAATTGATACTTGAACTTTTATACTTGCAAACATGCACTGTCAATCATTGAACTATTGTTACACTTAACAACATGCTTTGTCAATCATTGAACTGTTGTTACACTTGAAAACATTCTTTTATACGCAGTATTCATCTTTTGTGGCCATCACATGACTTTCTATCACCCAGGGTCGGATTTTTGACATGGTATATGGGTATATGATAGACAAAATCTAAGGAGTATACAGTCTAAACAGCTCCGCCTAAATATCGTGGAATATCGTTGCTCCAAGATATCTCTGATCCAAAATAACGCCGGTCGAAACAATCGTCAATTCCAAATATTGCCTATCAGCATTTAAAACAGGCAATTTGGTTGTCTAAAATCTTAGAATATATTTTGTTACAAAATAAAGGGAACAACGTTGCAGAAAAAGATACAGGGTAGGAAAAACAATCTTGTGTATATTTAAACCTTTAATTATAAATAAAATATAAAAGTAAAACTGCTTTATAAAGTACCCATAAATACTTCCTTGTCTCTTCGATATAGCTAATAAAGGCTATTTTATCTTTTTTTAAGCTTGTATGTTAGATAGATCTTAGCAATCAGTAATTTACCTGAAAATAAAATTGTTTGCAGAGTGTTTTAAAATATTTTTTGTTTTAATATAGAAATAAATCACATTAAAAAGAGCCATTACTATGAAAATGGGCCAAACCAACTGCTTAAATGGAAGTTAAATAAGACAAGCATTCCATTTAAGGTATTTATAAATTTATAAATTCTGTTTTTCGAAAACTACAAAATCTAAATTATATATTTTTAATGTTCTTTATCATTATATTTATTAAATTTAAAACCCACCCTAAGAACCGCAATGAAAAGTTTAATTTTTTTGTCACAGAAATTATCTGAGATTATATTTAGATTTCAAGTTTGCTAAAATTTAAAGATTTTGTCTCCTTCTTTGGGCATCAGTTAACAGATTAATTTCAGTAACTCGAGACAGAAATCAAGGTGAAAAGTCCCTTTTACATAAAAAGACGGATTTGACATTAAGATCATATTTTACAGGAAAATAAAGTGTCTCTTATGCATTTTACTATGGAAACAATGCTATGGATACCTCATTTATAATCAGAAAACTCTTCCCCTTCTCACAACTTTTTCTGTGAAAGGGACATTACATCATGACTTCAACCTTGAATTACTGTAACTAATCTTTAAACCTGTTATTTAAAGAAGAAGAAAAAGTATTTAAATTTTCGCAAACTTTGAGTTTAAATATCTTGGTCAATTTCTGTCACAGAAAAGTGGGATATTCTGTATTACGGTTCTTAGGACGAGTTTCAATTTTTATTAAATATGATGATAAAGTACGGGAAAACGTATAAATATTAAGATTTTGTAACTTTCAACAAAATTAAATTTTAAAATTTAAATATTTCCACAAAAGGAATTCTATCTTATTTGAAGCCTTTTTGTAATTAGAAGTATGTGACAGCTATATTGCTATCTAGGTAAAGGCCAGTTAAGGACTGTGTCATACACCTGAATATTATTTCTGTAGTATAAAATTCCTTTTGCAAGTCAACTATAAAAGAATTCTTAACAAATGAGGTGTAAATAACAACAATAATGATAATAATTATAATAGTAGTAGTTTCAAAGATCATTGACTAATTTAATTTACAGTCTATAAAAATTAACGGTTTATTAGAAAAAATTTCAAAATTTCTATAAATCATTGAGTTGTTATTATGCATATTCATTACCCCTTTAAGCAGGTAATTCGGTAATAAAATGTGTGTGTTTTTCCATTAGAAATATGGGTTCAAAACCCAGCTCTTTCAGTCTAAAAATATTAATGGTTTATTAAACAAATTTAAAATTTCTATAAATCATTTTTAATAACTTGGGGTACTTGTCTGTTAAGCTCTCGCCCATACAATGTCGTGTATTTTTTTAATCATTTTATTATGGAAACGCCCTCCACGTGGCCAACACGATTCTCTAGGACAACACAAACAATCAAAGAAGATTCTCGCAATCTAGAAGCAAAGACCAAGTAGAAGACCCCCAGGCTTTCTCTGCCACTTCTAGAGGTATCATTTGGATGATTAAAGTATATTACGATCACTAGCCTATTTTCTTTTATTGACAAAAAATAAATAAATAAATAAATAAGAGCCTTCAGAATATTCTATAAATCATTGAACTGTTGTTATCCTCATTCATTACACCTTTATAATGGTGGTTCGACAATAAAATGTATGCTTTTCCCTTTGAATTTTTGGGCTCAATACACATCATTTTCAATCTATAAATATGAAAGGTTTATTGAAAAAATTCAAAATTTCTAATAATTATTGAATTGTTGTTATCAACATTCATTACCCTTTATATTGGTGGTTCGGTAATAAAATGTATGCTTTTCTTATTGGAGGCTTGGGTTCAATACACGTCACTTTCAATCTATAAATGGAAAAGGTTTATTGAAAAAACTCAAAATTTCTATAATTCACTGAATTTTTGTTATCAGCTTTCATTACCATTTATATTAGAGGTTCGACAATAATATGTGTGCTTTTCCCTCTAGAAACCTAAGTTCAACTACAGACAATATGTACTTTTTCGTTTCCAGTACATCTTTGCTATTAGTGTACCTATTGTAATAACAATAAGTAACGGAATTTATACGAGCTTAAATGCAGTTTTAAAATGTATGTATATTAAATGTAGCTTTTAAAGCTACATTTTGTTACAAAATTTATTTTACATATATATATTTGTTTGTTTGTAATATTTCAATTAATTGTATCAATAAAAAAAATTTAAATTTTTAAATCAATATTAGTAACTTGTTTAAAAGACAATCCAAAGTTTTGAAATTTTTGAATCTTTGTTATCATTTTTACTTCCTAGTACAAATTAGTGGAATTGTTGTATTCACTATAAATTTCAGGACACAAATTTCAAAGTAAATATTTGTTTTGATCATGACTCACTTAATTTGGACTATTTTATTGGAAATTTTTCATCTGTACGTACAAGGAATTTTTAATTTTAAAACTTCAAATTCTTATTTTGACTATTCCCAAACTGGTTATAACTAGTTTACTTTTGACCTTTGTAAGTATGTATCTCGCATAACTCAAAAATAAATAGACGTATAAGGTTAATATTTTGTATTTAGAACAGTTATAACGTCTAATTGTGCATCTTCCTTTTCGTTGCTATCTGCACTGTATGCAACGAAAAATTTCAATTTAACGTATATAACACTGCGGGGCATAACTAAAAAACTATTACCCGTAAAATATTAAAATCTTGAATTAAGGACTATTATAATATTTACTCCTCTTCTTCTGACTGCTTTCTACACTCTATGAAATGAAAAATTTCAATATAAAATATAAAAAGTGTTTGAGCAGAACTGAAAAACGGTTAGCCATAAAATATTGAAATTTTACGGATAATAGTATTTTTTTCATACTCTGTCGTACAGCCTCAACCCGATTTAGGACTATAAAGATGTAATTGTGCACCTCCTCTTTTGATTGCAATTGATACTCTATATAATGAAATATCTTAATATTACGGATTTTTACGTTACTGGTCGCCACTTGTTCTGCAAGAGCATATAAAAGAATGATATAGGCTTATCCATAGGCAATTGACACAATGCTTTTTAAGCAGATTAAAAAATAATTTTTATGTCTCTTTTTAAGAAAAAAAATATATTAATTGCTGAGAATAATTTTGAATTTTAATGTTTCATTCTTTCTTAGTGGAGAGTGAAGGAAGTAGAGAAGTCGAGGAAAATTTCTGTATGTAATCAAATACGTACAACAAAAACGAAAAATTCCAATATAATGGATATCAATCTTCTTTTTTCCGCAATATGGCAGTATTTGGTGTCTTTTCAAACATCTTCCTTGTAATGAAAACCTAAAAGTATGTTTGGACTTCTAAGGTTTGGCTTGGTGTGGAGATATATACGACGGTGTGGAGTGATACGATATATATATATTTTTTTTTTGCTACACATGGGCTAATGAAACCAGGACCTACAGCTTAAAGCCGATTCCAAACGACTACGAAAATCTATGCCATGAGCGGGATTCGAACCGGCGGATTCCAATGCCGGATCAAAAGCAGTGACCTACCATTCAGCCATCGTCCGACTAGGACTTTAAAGGGATGTGTACATGTTAATTCTGATGACTTATCCTACAATACCAATAAAAAAAGAATATAATTAAAATGTGTATAAGAAAACTGAAATTTGAACAACTTTAGTTATTAAGAACAGTATGATTACCGTAATTTCGGTAGATTGGTTTTTTTTTTTTTTTGGTTTGGTTTGGAATGCTACGGTCTACTCTTTTGCAACACGAGGGCTAATGAGACCGGGACCTACAGCTTAAAGCCGATTCCGGACGGCTACGAACATCCATGCCACAGTGGGATTCAAACCCACGAACTCCGGTACCGAAGACCAGCACCCTAACCAATCGGCCATCGTTCGGCTAATTTCGGTAGATAAACCGTGGCTGAAATGTGTTTAAAAGTTGAACCTGTGCACTACGTCTGAAGATAATGCCTTTTAAACAATTTTTTTAAACAATTTATAGAGATTTGAATGTTTTAATTTCTTCTTCATACCGTGTAGTACAGAATCATTCCGATTACGATATCAAGTTCTATTCCTATGCAAAAAGCCAACATAGGCTAAGTTGTGCGGATATCACTGTATATTTCTAAGCATGCATAAGGTCGATTTAACTTTTTTTTGTCTGATTTTCATTAAAACTATGTATTTCTTTCGAAGAACTGTCTTTTAATTTTGGAATATATTTTCGAACATTCACTGCTAATTTGCTGTCAGTGTAGCAATTTTTCCTTCTGCTTTGGAAGACTTTTTGGGACTACTTAAAAATTGGGTTCCCCTTGGCAAATTTTGTCGAAAATATTGGCGATATTTACTAAAACATAAAGGTAATCCATCCAAACATTGTATTTCTTGCTTTTTCTGGTGACTTTAATTAATGCACAGTGCGCCATCGTAATAGAATTATATACTCTTACTTAAGAAAACGACTTGAAAACCGGACATTTATATTTATGGGCAATTAATCCCTTAACAGTTTACAAATGCAACAGCTCCAAATTATTAAAAACCAGCCATAGTGAACGATTAAGGGTTTGTTATATCTAATTGTTTTAAGCACTGCACATTTTTAATATATAAGAAAAGAGTTACACAAGGAGAGTTGGATGCAAATATCATATAAATTATAATATAGATATAGATTGTTTGGACACGGCGAGATCAGGAGAAAATGTTAGATGACTATACTTAAACCACTATCGCCAAGTCGGTGGGGGAACCCAGTTCTTTAGCCAAGCAGACTTTTTAAATAAGTAACCAATAAAGCAGAAAGAAAGGAATATTCATTATTACAAGTTCGTCTTCAGCAAAAAGAAGTGGTAAAAGTAAAACTTTAGTCGAAAAACAAGTCCAATAAAGTTTTAAATTCTATTAGTTTAACAATTATATTTGCTTTAAGTCGAATTCTAGCTATTGAGACTGATAATCCCTTTTCTCTTTGATATATAATCCATTTATCTTAATTGTCACACAAAACAATGTAATGTATGAAAATGGCAGGACGAGAAAGGGATATTCCTTATCTCAAGTTAGTATTTGCCTTCAACAAAAAGTAATGGTAAAAGTAAAAACGTGGTCGAAAAGACAAAAAATAAAAATCTTCAATAAAGTTTTAAATTCCTATTTGTTTAACAATTACATTTGAAGTCGAATTCTAAATATTAAGACTAATAATTCCTTATCTCTCCTATATACTCTATTTCTTTTAACTGTCATACAAAACAATCCAGTGTATGTCAGTGGATATTCACTATCACTAGTTAATATTCGTCTTTTAATGGTAAAAATTAATGGCCGAACAGACAAAAATAGAAACCTCTAATAAACTTTTAAATTCCTATTTGTTCAACAACAATAGTAGCCATTTACTTCAAATCGAATTCTTGCTTGAAGTAAATGTAATTGCTATTGAGACTGATAGTCCCTTTTCACTCTGATTTATAGTCTATTTCTCTTAATTGTGACCCAAAACAATGTAATATATGACACTAGACCGACAAGATATTTTATTCTTGGACATGGACGAACAAGTAGAGCTCTCTCTTTCAGAACCGAAATCCCAGGTTTAAATTCCGTTTCAGGCATGGATGTTTGTAGCCGTTCAACGTCTCAGTCCCATTAGTACTCGTGTCTCAAAAAAGCTACCTGTTGCACTCTAAACCAAATCAAATGATTTTTTTTGGCTTAATCATTGCTAGACTGTAACAATAATAATAAAAGAATTTTTTGAGGTACACCGCAACTTTTGGTGTTCTACTAGAATACGGTACTCCAAGGTATTTTTGGCTATTTTTATTGGCAATATTATCCAAACGGAAATAAAAGAATATGAGTTTAAACGTTTTGAATTTTCGATAAAATCGCCATGGTTCATTCAATCCAATTTAATTTTGCAGAATTAAGAACCAATAAAAATTAGGCATATTTAATACG
Source organism: Pardosa pseudoannulata (assembly GCA_032207245.1). Taxonomy (NCBI): domain Eukaryota; kingdom Metazoa; phylum Arthropoda; class Arachnida; order Araneae; family Lycosidae; genus Pardosa; species Pardosa pseudoannulata. The sequence goes on along the minus strand of CM063510.1, from coordinate 38,249,623 downwards.
TTACAAAAGGGTTGTACAACTAGAGCTGGATACCAAATTGATACAATTTAAACTATACACACGGCAAGATCAGGAGAATTGAAATAGGTTTTCAAGTTGTGTTTGTGTGTGGGGAGGGGGGGAATCTTCTTCTGATCACAAAGCTAACTTTTAACAGCATAAAACCCATGTTACATGTAGCAAACAATATATCATATAAGTTGCCAATATTTATCACTATATATAAATAACTCTTATACAGTGATAAATCTTACAATTTAAAATATACACACGGTGAGATCAGGAAAAATAAAATAGGTCGCCAAGTTGTGTGTGTGTGTGTGTGGGATCTTGTTCTTATATCAAACTTAACTTTTAACAGCATAAAAGCCACGTTACATGTAGCAAACAATATATCATATAAGTGGCAAATATTTATTACTGTATATGATTAACTCTTATACCGTGATAAATCTTACAATTTAAAACATACACACCGTGAAATCAGGAGAAATAAAATAGGTCGCCAAGTTGTGTGTGTGTGTGATCTTGTTCTGATATAACACCTAACATTTAAAAGTATAAAAGCCACGTTATATGTAATAAACAATATATCATATAAGTTGCCAATATTTATCACTGTATATGATTAATTCTTATTTGTAACATATATAATATATTGTGTCCTGTATTGGGTATTATCTACCCGAAATTACGATAAATTTGAAAAAAAGTTGGAATAAACTAAAAAGATGAATGTAAAAAAATAATAAATAAATAAAAATAAAAATAAAGAAACTAGGTAAAGCCGACAGTTGATTTGAAAAATTAGAAGATTCATCGTTAGCTGTATGAATGTCTTAACTTATTTATTTCCGCACATTTCATGGTTAATTTCACTTATTAATAGACTTTAATGTTAATTGAATCTTTTTTCTTTAAAAATTGTCAATATTATTCAGCTCATTTGATGTTATTCAGTCTTGCTTAATTATTTTAGTTTCTCATAGGAAGTCAAAAAAGTAATCGCAAAAAGTTTCGATTATCAGATAAAAAAGGTACTCATTCATACCATACCTGAATTCCATTCAACTACATTTCGTCTTACTTCTGTAAATATTTACAAGGAAACTTTAAGTTTAAAACTTTAGCTATCTGTATACTGGAAGTGAATGGCCCTGTGTTACAAAATTCAAATTTTATGGCAGCACAGGACATTTGAAAGCAGGAAGAGGTTTGATAAAAAATGGTTTGGTTTTAATTACTGTGCTTCTAATAAAATGAATTTAAGAACTTTTATGCTACATATATCTAAATTACATACTTAACCTTAAAGAAAAATACAATTTATACATGTATGCTAAAACAAATAGAAAGGAAAATATGTGCTCACCATAAAATTAAAGCATATGCTTATATGTGAAAATGTGTGATCAAAATAAATTAATAAAGAGCTTACCTATAAATTAAAAACCAAAAAAAATGCAAAAGGTTTTATATGAACTTAAAATTAAGGACAAAATTCAAAATTTAATAATAATATTTAAATTATGTTCTCATTATTTAATTGTAAAAAATTTTACATAAAAACTCATTAAAGAATATATATTTTGGTTTTAGCTTGTAAAATATAAAGAGGCGAAGAATTTATTAAAATTTTAAAAATGTATCATATCTAGTTAAGTAACAGTGTGCATAAATTCTAAAATTTTGAAGTCGAGAAAATCCAATTTAAAATGTTTGTTATCAATCAAAATGACAAACACACAGCCGTATAATATGTATTATAACTCAGCAACTAATATTAAATTTTTAATGTAGTTTCTTAATAAATGAACAGAATTGTTTAAATATGTAGAATATGTTAAAAATTAAAAGTCGAATTTTTGAAAGTTTAAAGCAGGGTTTCGAACCATAATTTTTATTCGTTGGGGTTCAACTAATATATATATATATATATATATATATATATATATATATATATATACATACATACATATATATATATTCATATATATATACACATACATATATATATATATATATATATATATATATATATACATACATATATATATATATATATACATACATATATATATATATTCATATATACATACACATACATATATATACATACATATATGTGTAATCCAATAATTATAAAACTGCTGGACAAGGAGAAAGTTAAACAGCTAGCGATAATATAAATGCAGTTGGCCGACATTGAAGAGAACGACACAAGTCTAATTAAAACTTTATTTCAGAGCTGCTAAATCGGACATCATTACTAGTCAACGACAGACAAGAGAAAGAGACAAAAATCATTCTGCTCGAACAGAGGTGGACCCAAAGGCTAAGACAGAAAGAATTTTCCTACTTACTCAGCGAATTGATAAGATCAGGAAAAACACGGAGCCATTTGCCAGCGACATCTGGGAAACGTGTTGAATAGACAGAAAATTTACATCTGTAGGATAGAAAGCTTTAAGAAATGGATCTAAAGAATTTAAGTCTAGAATCCTCCTTTGATTAAGACATTTAAGGGCTGGGAAAAAGGAGGTTTTTAAGGAAATATTAAAGTAAAATAATTTTGATATATTACAGATACACACACACACACACACACACACACACACACACACACACATATATATATATATATATATATATATATATATATATATATATATATATATATATATATATATATATATTCGCATATATATACATATATATCGGTTCAGTTCCGGTTTTCATTCAGCCAAAAATAACGGTTTTTAAATTTAGTTCAAAATGAATGATTTTATTTTATCTATATTCTTACTTGTACCAAAAATAAAATTCTACTATAAATAAAAAATGTAATTCTATCAAAATTTAGGAGATTTTATTCTTTTTTTTTAATTGGTACACTATGTGAATAGATACAAATAAACCAGCATGTATAAAACGAGCGGTAATCAGAGAACGGCTAGCATTGGCATTGTTATCTATTATCAAAATCGCATTTAACAACTGAACATTCAACTGAATTAAATCTATCTTCCACATGTAGTTTCATACGAAAATGCCACAGAAAAGTACTAGTGAACATCAAAACAGTACATCGAGAAGCAATGCACTTGTAGTTTAGTTTGGTTTGAAACTCTGTAGTCTACTTTTTTCAACATGACGTCCAATAAGACTGGGATTTAGTGCTTAAACTGCCCAATGGCTACGAACATCCATGCCACAGTGGGATTCGAACCTACGAATATCAGTGTCCTAACCATTCAGCCATCTTTTAGCACAATGTACATGCAATGACTGTAATTATATGGTTGGCGTTATGAAAGACAGTATTGATAAGTTGATTACAGTAAAAAAATGACTGAAAATATATCGAACAGGAACAAACTGATACTTTTTTTAGTTCAGTTCCGGTTTTCGCTTATACCAAAATAACGGTTTTTTTAGTTACCGGTTTTCGGTTCAGTTCCGGTTCGAAGCTCTGGTTTAAAGGTCTGAACCCCCTCCCCCTTAAGCAGAGAGTAATAATTATTTTTTATAGATTCCTTTAAGATGGGACCGTTTATGGTGAAAAGCTTTATAAACATCTCTGAAGTAATAGGTAAACATAGTACCTGTAAACATTCGAAAATAGCAGAAATAAGAAGTTTTCTATCCAAATGTTGAAACCATGTTGATCTATAATTTTTTTCTAATTCGCTAAAACTCTAAATTTGCTCCCAGTTTCAAGGAAGTGATGTGAATGCTTTTATCCCACAATAGAGGAGAACAAATTACATACGAACATGCAAAAATATCAATCTTTTTTAAAGAAGGAACATAGTTCCTTTACTTCTGATGTATCCATTTTGACTAATTTTGGAGTGTCGTTTAAATATACCTGTTTTATATACAAAATGATTAGATACAGAATGTTGAATTTTTATATTTAGAAGCGCTACAACATCTGGTTGCACACCTACATTTTTTTCTACTTGTCCTCTATGTAATAATAAAATCTTAATGTAAGGGATATTGACGTTGTTGGTTGGCCTCCACTAGATGGCAGTGCTGCAGATCTATAATAATACAGCAGAAAAATATCGATGCATTCATATACAGTTAAAATGATGGATTTTAGTATTCAAAACTATGGTTTTTAATTTAATTGTTTGCAGCAAAAATGTAAATCTATTTGAAATAATAATTTTGAATTTTTACTATTTTATGAATTTTGGTAGGAGGAAAGAAAAAATTTTGAAAGTGAAAAATTATTGTTTTTAACGAAATATCTGTATAGCGAAAAATTTTCTATAAAACGAATATTAATGTTATTGTTCGCTGTAAAAAGGTAAGACTTGAGCTTTACTAAAATCTTAAGACATTACTTTGATATTCATACTCAGACATGACGTTGAGAAACAAAAATTTAAAATATTAACCCATTTAATATCGCTTTTAATATGTCTTCAAAACATGGAAATAAAACTCACTTTTGAGGTTTCTAATAATATGTTTAGAAATAGCTATATATTCCTATTTATAAACATAATGTTATTAGAACAGATAATTAATTTATAATTAACAATTAAAGCTAACTGAATCAAATAAAAGCATTGGTTCACACAAAAAATACTCAAAAGAATAATTTTAAAAAACGTAGAAAAGGATTTTAAGTTTTCATAATGGGTCTTAAATGGATTAAAGGAATGTATAAGTGATAATTCTATTGAAATATCATACAATAGAAATGAAAAGAAACGGTTATAATTTATTAGGTGTAGAAGAAATTCATGCAGTGCCGATATCAGGCAAAAAAAATTTGATATAGACAAAAAACGAAAACAATTTTTATATTTTATCGCGCTAAGTAAAAGATTTAAACAAGTTTTTACAAAAGTTTCTTGAAATGAAATTTTAGGAAAATAATTTCCTATGACTTCGAAATAAATCACAAAATTATACTTTGGAATAAATAATTCCAGTTTCTGTATATAACATATGTTTATATTATTAACCCTCTTTCTGCTCATCCCGCGTTTTTCACGGGAAACACAAATGTAGTAAAAATTTATCATTCTTTTGATCATTAATCATATCAATTGTTTTTTTCTCTTTATTGAGGAGAGCATCCCTCCATTTCACCGCTTAACCAGAGAAATAAATTATATATACAGTATTAGGCGTTTAATTATTTAATAAATAGAATTCAGTGAATAGAACTGTAGCTATATTAGATAATATGATTATAACTTTATTATCTAATAAATAGAAATTAACTGTAATTCAATCGAAATTTATTAAAAAAAATTTTTCTTGTGATAATATCTGAAACAGGTTTTTCTGACAGTTTAGTGTTTCATGATAAAAATCTATATAAACAATCTTTTATAGACAGAAAAAGTCCATATTTCAATTCTTCAATAGAGATTTTAAATAAACAACAAAAAAAATACACAATTTTTTAAGCGATTTTGGTCTACAAATTGAGCAATCAGAGGGTTAATAACATCTCTTAGTGTTCATAAAAATCTATTTGTGGAATTTAAAGTTTTCGTGTTTCATTTTTATCTTTACCTAAGGGGTATTAAACTGTGTATAGATTATTAGATAATGGTTATATTACTTTGGGCATAGCCGAAAATGTGGGAAACATATTCATTATGTAAATAATAGTATAGGAATACACTTTTACTTAATATACTTTTGATGGAATATCCTTTTTATTTAATATCTTCTTCTATCTGTTTATTATTTTACATTTACATTTTCATAGTAAAAAGCTATTGAAATTATTGTCTTACTATTTTAAGTAAGACATATCTCATAAAGAAATTTAAGATGGAACACTTTTCTAATAAACTGCAGTACTCATAAATTTCTCATAAACACAAAATAATACCCAGCATTTTGGTATCGAGTCAGTACGACCTTACGGAAAAAAGAAGCTTAAGGAAAAGCTTAAGGAAATATGGGTACTCACCTTTGCAGCTGCAAAGAAAAGTTCCTTGCTTTTGTAAATTCTTCTAGGTGTGTTGTAGACCACCATTATTTCTTTTTGCCTTTATCATGGTCTCTGCATCTCTCTCTTTCGTAAACAAGGTTTCTTCAGGGAGGTTTTGCGCGTAGCCGATAGATGGCGGGACTGCATCAGGATTGGGCTTTTTGGACAATCGAGGAGCACGAGGAGAATTATGGAGCAACCTCCACGGAGAAGATGGAGGGAGAAAGAGAGCGGGAAAATTTGCTGTTCTTCTTCTCCCAACACCTGCGGTTGTTGATTGCATCATTTGTATAACTTTAGTTTTTTTTTTCACTTTCCTCTTTATATAAGTCCGAAGAAGGAAGATTTTAATAAGTTATAGAACGAGGGTATAGGTCATTCTCTTGTAGCATTTGAGATGTCCAGCCGAGTCCTGCAGAAATGAAAGCTGGCACCCTGTTGCTATTGTAAAGGCATTGTGGCAGTATTTTTTGTAGATTAATTTAAATTATAACATTTTGATATCTAATTTTATATGTCCAGTTCGAAAGTATTTAACGACCGGAAGATATCTAAGAATTATAGTATCACACTCGAAAAGTGGAACAAATTAGCAAAATATAATTGGCAAGTATCTTCTGATATGCGCAATAACTCATTCGTTTCATATATGAAATTTATTAATTTAAAAGCTTAAACTGCTCAACTGCATTTGATTATTATCTGAAATTGTATTTTTAAGAGTTAGATGCATAAAAAATACATTGAAAATGAAACTTCTTCAAAGTTATAGCTTTCGAATTTGTCAAATCAGCATAACTTGTACAACTATGAATTTGATTTTCTATACTTCATCTACTAGATACTACTTACTTACTCTTTTTCTATACTCCATCTCTCTGTCCTCTACTGCTATCCTGTCTATCCTCTACTACTTTCCTGTCTCTACTACAACTCTCCTCTAATACTTTCTCCTACTACTATACTCTCTCTCTACTCTATCCATCTACTTTGATTCTTCCAAGAATGTATATCTCTCAATAGTAGGTAGAGTGCTGTTCTTCAGTACTGGAGTTCGCAATTCGAATCCCGCTCATGACAGAGGATGTTCGTAACCGTTCGAAATCGGCTTTAAACAGTAGGTCCAAGTCTCATTAACCCTCATGAACAAAACCGTAGCTCTCCAAACCAAACCATACCTCTCAGTAGTATAGCGTAGAGGAGGGAAAACGGAGCTTCCATCCTGGACTGCACTTTACTAGATGTTTAGTACCGTTTGAACAGTTTATGATTTAGGCGGTAGTAATGGAAAATTGTCCTGATTCCAGGAGTTGAAGTTGAAAATTGTTTTTGGATATTTCTGTTTCAGGAGGGGGGTTTTGAGATTACCATAACTGGTGTACAAGGGTGCACACCTGTATTAAAAAGACCTGAGGGTAATTAAAGGCTTAGGCCGCTCCTACATGTCTTGACACATTCGCTGTTTAACCAAGTTGCCCAGGTATCGTCTTTTCTGACACATACTGCTTTTTTAAGAATGCTGAATCAATTTTCATATCTGTAATACATTCTTGAATTCTTATTGTAATGGAATTCATACATTTTTGTGAATGTATCCCATCAAAAGTAGGATCAAAAGGTCTTAATTATTGCCTGAAGGTATTTTTGTTTCTAAAGATGAATACAAGAACGGAAACAAACGATGTTCATGCCAATTCAGATGATACAGTGAAAATTTGATTAAGTCTTCTGATGAAAATGTGGTGCTGAAAGAACAAGGGAATTTATGTCCATCCGACGATGCACAAATTGTTCTGAGAAAGAGGAAAGAGCAACCGAAAAAAATTCTGGAGAAAATAATGTCTATTCTAATGATACACAAAGATATTTCTATAAACAATTCTGTGTAGTGAGAAAATGGGATAAACATGGCTAATAACATACAAAATTTGTTTTGAAGACAAACTAGTTTACATCGTCAAATATGAAATCACCGCAGGGAACAATACTTGTCATAAACGACTGGGGTAAAAGAGACTGACATTTAGTTTTTAAAAATCACAAAGAGTTTCGTACAGTAGACTCCGCTTAATGTGATCGCAGTTAATGTTATCAATCGCTTATTGTGAACGAAATCAATTGGTCTCGATTTTCTCTATTCATTTGTATGTTAAAATTATCGCTTTATGTGATCGTTACATCGGTTAATGTTATCAGTTTTCGAACCTCATTCTAACTAGCAAAAGAACATTCACAATGTATTCAGAAGGAACCCATCCTTTCTTTTCTTTCGCTGTTGCTTGAATTTTTGGAAATTCTCCCTCTTTTACCTAGGGAAAGGGGGAATGAACAGAGAAGTGGAAAATTACAAGTTCCTGAAATTTTTCAGAAATACGCACACGAAGCTGGTGGTCAGTGGTTGTCAGGTAATCAGAAGGCAACATATTCTTTTCAGAAACCGAGAAGGAACGTATTCACATTTAATACCTTGCTCGCTTACTTGCAGCTTGTCGATATGGAAGCCAGAAAGCGAAATTATTTAACGTTAAAAGAAAAGATCGAAATTTTAAATCGTTATGACAGGTTGATTATGATTACGAACAATTTATCAGTGTGTTTCTAGAAAAAATTGTAGACAGTCAACAATTGATCATTTTTTTTTAATTATGCATACAATTCTTATGTTTTAAAGGATAATATACATAAATGCAGGATAATATAAGGTGTGTTTTTTCATTTTGTTTTGAAATTTAGTACGTGTGAATTAAAGGGGGGGATGTAAATTTATCTAATTTTGCATATCGTTTATTGTTATCAATCGGTTATTGTTATCAAAATCACGGTGTCCCAAACTGATCACATTAAGCTGAGTCCACTGTATATGATTATAGATGATGTAACCTTGAAGTTAGTGCTCAAGTAAAAGTATACTTTACATACTAGCCCCCTCCAGAGAGATATTCTGGCTTCGCTACTTATTGGAAAAGCCAACCTTTTTCAATAGAAATATTTCGGGAGACCGGCCTTTCCCCAATCACCCTCTGTTTACACGGCTCGTGACAATCGGCGCCGTAGCAAAGAAACCAAACTGTACCGTGTTAGTATAACACGCGTCAATGAGTGCATTCAGTTATCGTACAAGAGGCATTCATTCAGCCGTTTCAGTTTCAGAGAGCAATTAAAACCTGCCCTAATGTCAAACACGTTCTTTCTTCGAAAGTGAGGCGCCCTCTGACTTTCCATTCTACGCAGGGAGGGAGAGTTGTGTACGATAAATGACGGCTATCATCTATCTCCCCAAACAATGGGGTGGTGAACAATGAACGATGTTGATACTTGTTTCCGATTAAACATATCAGGCCACTTCTTTAAGTCCCAATGTCATCCATATGTGTGAAGAGTCAAATAGATCAGCGTCGCTGGAACGAAAATGAAGAATTATGAATTGATGCCATTTGGAAAATTTTTAAACAGTCGAGCCATTGAAAAGTCCGAATGAAACAAATTTTACAGTTTCTTATTATTATTCTATAAATATATTTTCTGCCTTTTCTATTTTGAATTCATATAATTGGTGTCCGCCAAATAAAAATTATATATATAGTGGTTCTTCAAGTTTTAAGTTTGCCGACTACTGCTTTAAATTATATCCGCAGAAAATTAAGTATGATTAATTTTAAAATTTAAGCATCAGAATATATGTAAAAATTTCTGTAAGAGCGGGAAAAATTCTAATTTTATTACTCTACTAATCATGGTGTTTAATCATATTCGGCAGAAAAAAAATTATAGAAGGAATTTAACCCTTTAACCGGTTGCCTGTGTAATAGCCGTATATACAGGTTAGCCATATTTGGTTAATACTTGTTTTGCATACATGGTATAGCCTTCGATATTTTTTTCTCCCCTCTGTCGTGTTTTTTATTTGGCGAACCATCACCAGTAACGGTGAGAAATATAATAAAATGTTGTAAAGAGACTCACTGCCTGATTTAGGGTAAAATATAATTTGTAATAAATTTCTGACACGTACGACTAGGTTCTATGACTGACAGGGGAATATTTTATACAAATTGTTGTTCTCACATATTTAAAAGAAGATTTGTCAGACAATTATCACTTTACGATTTAAATAGAAATTAAAATGGAAATAGATTCCAAAAACAAAGAAGTTTATGCCCTGACTTAGATCTTTGCATTGCACCATGCTTTAAACCAGCAGTCGCCAAATGGTGGTCCATGGACTACCTAATGAAAATTTTTTATGGTCCACAGAAAAAAACGGATGATTATTTACTGTAAGCTGCAACACAACTAATAAAAAGTTCCATTAACATTCAGATTAAAAAAAGGAAACTAACAGAACTTATGATGAATTATGCTTTTTATTAATTTTGCATCGAAGAAAGCAAATTAAATGAAAAAGATAGCCTCACCCGATTGATCTTGCGAATTAAGCTTCAAAGCTATATTTCAGTCATCTTTGTCAAGATCTCAATTTTAACTTCCTATAAAATATAAATACCTATCACTGAGCGAGAAAGCACTGAAATTTTTAATTCAAATTTCAGCTACATATTTGTGTAAAATTGCATTTTCGTCTATCATAGCAATTGAAATCCGATATCGCTTTGAAATAATTCAGCTCTCCGTCTGGCAGTGACGCCATTGGAGCCAAAACTCCACATAGGGATGGTTAATAAGCAAGAACACATATCACACTAAAAATGTGTGCTGCATAGGTGAATTTGTTTTTTATAACTACGATACAACTTTTTTACTTTCAATATGTACATTTTGTATCAATAAAATAAAAGTTTCTGATTATTATTCTATAAATATATTTACTGCCTTTTTTATTTTAAATTCATATAATTGGTAGTCCGACAAATAAAAATTATATATGTAGTGGTCCTTGAAGTTTTAAGTTTGCCAACTGTTGCTTTAAATTATATCCGTAGAAAATTAAGTATGATTTTTTTAAAATTTAATTATCAGATTACATATAGAAATTTCTGTCAGAGCTGAAAAAATTCTAATTTTCTTACTCTACTAAGCATGGTGTTTAATCATAAAATATGAAAATATTTGTCAACGTTACTGATGGTGGTCCACCAAATAAAACTTCTATATATAGTGGTCCTTGAAGTTTTAATTTTACCGACTGCTGCTTTAAGTTATATCCGCAGAAAATTAAGTATGGTTTTTTTTTAAATTTAAGCATCAGAATATATATAGAAATTTCTGTAAGAGAGGGAAAAATTCTGATTTTCTTACTCTACTAAGCATCGTGTTTAATCATAAAATATGAATATATTTGTCAACGTGTATGTGACGTTTATGTGAAAATATTTGTCAACATTACTGGTAAAAAATGTTACCAGTTATAAGGTTAATTTTAAGGATTAATGATTTGAGTAATAAAACATTCATATAAAAGTAATATTTCATTTTAAAGTGGTGATAATACACAACTGCTTACACTAGAATATAGCATAATAAACGAAATTGGGTTTCCTTTAAATGCAATCTTTTTGCAATATCAACTAAAATACCACATGGTCTATCAACTTGCACTTTTCTTTAGCGTTATTGGCCCCAAAACCTAGATTCTTCGTCAACAGCATCATAATCTTTTTTTTAAGTTTTTATTTTTATCTTTTGGGACTTACACCCTTTTTACTGCAAGCAGCAAAATAGTCTTTAAAAAATTAGCCATTTTAAAGTTTATTCTCGTTTATCGATTATCTAATCGTTTAAAGGAATAATTTTCCCCAAAGGCGTTTTAAAAAATTAGACAAAGAGAGCTTATCACTTGGTAAATCAAATATAATGAATATTTATTTTTTTCAAATCAAATGTATTAAAGATTTTTTTAAATGTAAGCAGGAAAAAGTATTAATACGGTCTAACCTAAATTATGTATAAAAAATAATAATTTTATATCTATTTCGATACAAAAAATTTAATATCCATAAAATATTATTAAAATAATTTAATAATATAAAATAATAATATAATTAATTTAATATATATATAAAATATTTATTTTATATTTATTTCTTCATAAAAAAATATTTCGACTATCAACATTCTAATTCATAATATTAAATGAGTGGTTTTTAAATTTGTGTAAAATTTATCCTTTATGTTCATTTCTTTATTTTATTTATTTATTTGTTTCATTTGTTATGCTTATTTTCTGGTTTTCTATACATTTAATGCTGTATTATATTATATGATATTTTAATATTAGATAAAAAATAATACTTTAATTCTAACTATGTCTTTCGAGTTATCTAAATACTTATAGTCAGATTTCAAATCTTGTTTCCATTACTAAGCATGTATTTTGGGATATATAAGTAAATTTAAAATCTATGCCGTTAAAACCAGAAAAAAAATGAAAAAAATGATTTTCAATAGACTAATTTAAGGATTATTGTCGAAGTAAGTAAATTCTTGAATTAAAAGAATATTTTTTTAATCCATTATTTATTAAATTTTTCGTCTATGTCAGGGACCTCATCTATTCACTAAAGACGTCGCTTTCTCCTTACTTTGTCTTTAATATGATGCTCTTTTGATGACGTCACCTTCCCACAAAGGGGATACTTTTTTTTTTATATAAATACGCATACAAATACAATCACACATATAATTGAACGCTGACACACACATGTATATGTATGCATATGTATGTATGTGCTGGTATGTAATGCCTAAAGCTAGCTTGGACTGAATTATCAGAGTTAAAACTTCTTTGTCACTTTGATCGGAAGCAAAATTTATTAACATACGAAAAGGTAACACGTGAACAACGTTCAGAGCGAACAATTCTTAGCATGGCCTGGCGAATTTCCTTCATTATTTGAAGTAGCTGCAATATTATATCATCCTTTCATATTTTATCCATCATGTTTCATATTCCATATAAGACGTTGAGTAGGAATTATCTTGGCTTTTGCATATTTGTCCTGATTGTGTTAACAATCCTGATGCTGGCAGTAATTTTAATTTTAAACGGAATAGGCACTCTATTAGAAAGTTGGAGATATGATAAGTTTAACAAAAGAGTTATTTCAATGGTTCAAATGGTTAGAAAATAATTAACATATTGTATGCGGGACATATATGAGTTTTCTGACGGTTGATACTTGAGCGCGGGTCACGTACTAGTACGGATTAATGTAACAACAGGGTTTGTTTGTGGGTACAAAAATAACAATATATACAGGAAAACGAAGCCGAATGTTCTTGTCTACTACATAGATTCTGGAAAAATTTAGACAAATAAAAACTAGTTTTTACATCAATCGATGCGGAACCACAGAAAAAGAAGGTTGATTAAAAAAATCAAAAATGATTATTGTGGTAGAATTTACGAGCAAAATGCCCGCTCCCGGTAGAATTCAGATGCGAAATATACCCTTACACAATGTGTCAATATAGACTACGGCTGTGTCAAAAGATTACCGTCTTGTGAGACGTAAATAATTTCGGTACCTTACATTACTGGAAGATTGCTGAAGTCATACCACTGCTAGAATTTTAATTAGAACGCCAAAAAACAGCATTTCCAGTGTGATGTGTCATTAAATCAGTCATAAAGTTTCCGACTCGCTCGTCAACAAAAAACTTCCAACTTCTATATATATGTCTATAAAAAGCAAGTATTTCCAGCTTTCTTTTTTATTGTCATTGCATATATTACTAGCTTTTATAATACATGGATGATTTGGGGGAGATATATCTTTTGGGATATTAATTATGTAGTAATTAGTTAAGAAATTATTTGGATAAAACAATGGTTAAACATAGTTTCTTATACTATGGATTTAAATTATAGATCTAACTATGGATTTAAGCAATACATTGTGCGACTTAGGATGCAGGTTTTTATAATTAAATATTCTTTTTTTTTTCTTATTTATCAAAAATGTATACATTTATGGACTTATTTTACAATAAGCAAGAATAATTCGTTGCTAAAGTTTTGAAGATAAAAATTTGCTTCTTATTTTATTTGTAACTTCCTATTAAATTTGTGATTTCTCTAAAGGTGTCTTTACTTTTTCTTAAATAATTACAGGACAAGTATTTTAAAAATATCATTACGTTAAAGAAGTTAAATTATTTTAGTTGAAATGATTTCAGGGAAGAAAAGCTGATTCCCTTAAATAACTTATTGTAAACAGCAAGAAATAGGTCAATCATACGGCCAAAGCCTGTAGCTAATAAAACGAAAGTTTGCTAATAAGAATTACGCGGAAATGAGGCATATTGTAGAAAACAGTCTCTTGGTGAATACACCCCCACCCAACAGGGCATCTTGACGGTGAAAGGGAAGCAAATAAGGCTGGAATCTGGAAGTTTACTTTCCTTCCAACAATCAGCCAAGCCCACTCTGTGAGCTCCTTAGCTACGGTTAGGCAAACAGGTGAAAAGAAATGAAAAGAAAAAATAATTTCTCTCCTGGTTTCGTCGGAGACTTCTTCATGTCCCCGTTGCTTCGAATCTGGTGTCACAGCCGAGGGAAAAGTCCCTCGTCAGAGTGGAAGTTTTGCAAAGCTGTTAGTGGAAAACACCCAATAAGCCTCTTGACACACATCGGTCGGGGGGTATCGGTGGAAAAACACTGCCCACGTCTGTCGAACAAGACTCTCCGCTGTTTGTACAGGTGGGGGCCCCGATACCTCGGTATGCGTTCGAGAACGCCACTTGTTGCGCGGGATTAGTCGGTTCACGGTGCACTCTTGGCTGTTGTTATTGTTATCATTAGACATTTAGAATGTTATTGTTGCAGACCCGTAATGGCAGTTCCAAGACACTCGCTGGGTGTAATCCCATACCCGGGGCAACGAGTCACGCCTTAGAAAGTCGGATTACGCTCTTGGGAAGAATTCTATTTTCATTTGATATTTTCACTCGCTAGTCGACATCTTAAACCCGTGTTTTGAGATCTCGGTTTTCGGGAAATCCCGCTGCATGTAATGAACACATCATGTATACCAAACTCTACAAACACTCTGTCAGTCAAGAGTTGGAAGCCTTTATTTTTATTTTTATTTTTTAAATCTCGGTTTTCTTGATCAACATTGCACTGTAAACAAGGGGGCAGGTGAATCCTTCCGAAAGCTGCGGCATAGAAGTAAATAGGACTTTAGGTTTGGTTAGGGCCAGCCCAAAGCTGTTATTAAGATAGGTGACTCCAACGGCGGCAAAATTTAGGAGCGGAAAAACCACCTGAACTAGTGTGCAAAAAATATAAATAGACCAAACCGTAAAAATATATTTTGACTACATTTATAAAGAAAATAATTTAATTGAAGAGTGGTGCCTTTTAAATGAAAAGTTTTATTTAAGCCTAGGGAAAGACGGTTTTTTAGTTTGCTTATAACAGGGAAAACTCTAGGTCAAACTCTAGCTAGGTTTGTTTGATTTCAAGCCATATGGGGTACCATTTTTTGTTCGGCTGCACGACGACTAATGAGACCAGATACTGTGAAAAACTGACCACTACTTTATGTTGACTGTAATTAGTTTTTAAATTTACAGGTACTGTTATTTAACAGCAACACTATACACGACACATTCCAAAATCAAACTAGCTTAGGAGGAAAATAAGAAATTTTCAGACTACTACAATACATGGCAAATAAGTATTTGGATAACGAACATAAAAAATATTAATATGGTATGGTAGTTGATTAATGAAAGTTAATTACAAAAGTATAAAAATAATATGCAATTAAAATTCGATGGTTGAAAATTAATTTATTAAATCTGTAGGATATATAATTTCACATTGATCATTTTATTAGATAAAACACTATGAGTGACAAGCATTACTCATGACGTCACAACATATTCGAACTTTCTTTATTGAATCAAACATGGAAGATGCGGAAGTTCACCACACTGTAAGCTCGTGACAGTCATATAATATATGCAATAAGAAGATTGCATATATATGACTATGGCATCGATTATATTCAAATCATATCCCGTAAAAAAGAAAAAAGAGAGAGAGAGAGAGAGAGAGAGAATTAATTTCTAAATCTACGAAGAAAAAAAGAAACAGATTTTTTATCAATAATACATTAGTTAAAAAATGTTTCTTTTTACGGTAAAATAAGTCAAAAAATGTATACACTTTTGATGAAAGTAGCAAAATTCAAAACAACTACGTACGACTGTGGGAACTTGCTTTGTAAGTCGTACCACGCATTGCTTAAACCTATAATTGGATTCATAAATAAGATCCATAATATTTGAACATCATCCATAACATTTGAATATCATCCAGACGTTGCTTTAACCAAATAGCTTCTTAGTCATGACAGAATAAATATCCAAAAAGAAATACGCCCCAACAAATCATCATCCTATTATAAAAGCTAATAATATGCGTACAAGATTATAGAGAAAGCAGAAGAATTTACTCTTCAGTATAATGTACAGATAGGGCGCTTTTTATTTATTTATTTATTTTTACTGATAACCAGTTGATAAAAACTGACTGACTCAAAAAGCATCCCACGATTACTAGAGTTGTTGTTTTGGGCACTTTAATTCAAATACTGGCTTGTTCGACTTGAGCAATCTTGCCCTATATACATATATTTTTAAAAACTCACAAATGCATGCACGCATATATATATATATATATATATATATATATATATATATATATATATATATATATATATATATATATATATATATATATATACATACATATATATATATACATATATATTTATATATATATACATATACATATATATACACATTTATATACATCTATATATATATGTATATATATACATATATATATATATACACACACACACACACATATATATATATATATATATATATATATATATATATATATATATATACACTCTGTATTGGTTATATGGTCAGCTAGACGGTCCAGTAAAAATTAGACTATATAAGCGGGGTGACCATATATGCTGAACAATACAACCCTATTGAATTGTGGCAGGGATATATTCACCTATCAGAATGTAGTACTCATAAACAAATAATTAACACTTAACATTTTAAAAATAATTCAAGAAGTAAAAACTACAGTAAAAATATGCAATATTTTTTTGGGGGGGATTTATAAGCTTACCTTTCCAGTCGAAGTACAGCACACGTACACACATACATTCATGTTTAATGCATTTAAAAATAATCAGATATACAAGTTTGCTTCCTTTTGTTGGTTGTTAACACAACTTTTTCCAAGTCCCTAATAGTTTTTAAATGCTCATCTGCTGGTTTGTAATTAGCAAAATAATCGCTGAAATCATGAAACTGACCATATAACCCGTAATGAAAAAAAAAAAAAGAAAATGACTGTATAAGGGGTGTACTTTAACACAAGTTCCCTATTAAGTTAGACGGGACTTTAGAAAACTGACCATACAACTGGAGTGACCTTATAAGCGGGTGACCATATAGCCGGTACTGATTGTATATAAGTGTAAACAGGCACACACCAGGGGGGTGGAATGGCAGGCTTCAGCGCCTCCCGCCCAATCCCATAAAAAAAAATGTTCAACATAACGATGATTAAACATGCATTTGGAAAACACAATAGAACAAAAACGTCTCTTTACAATGATTTGAAGGAAACTTGGTAAATATACATGAAAATGTCCAAGCTAACATATATAATGTAATCGATGAATCGGTAAAGAAAAAAAGATTTAATTTTAATTTTATATATATATATATATATATATATATATATATATATATATATATATATATATATATATATATATGTGTGTGTGTGTGTGTGTGTGTGTGTGTGTGACATGTCGTGGTGCAGATTTAAGGAGAATAGAAAATAGTCTTCTTGATAATAATAATTTTATTAAATCCTCGTTAAAGTAAAACTTCCGCCATTTTCACTTTTTCGTCGAAGACACGCGTAGAGTGTTGTTGACAGCTCCATGTCCACGCGCTCACTGACCACTTATCTATTTGCAAGCTCATCAAATTGTTTTAAAATACTTCCGCCTGACCGGATTATCCTAAAAGCTTACGCGTGCGTGGGTATTTTTCATTTATTTTATTATTATAAAAGAGTTCCTTTTTTACAATCTCTTTTAACTCCCGTGATTTCCAACTACCCCTTTTTTAGATCTGACACATATGTACATGTACACACACAAACACACACATATATATATATACATACATATATATATATATATATACATACATATATATATATACATACATATATATATATATACATACATATATATATACATACATATATATATATATATATATATATATATATATACATACATAGTCGTCATCATGATATTTTCAGTACTTCTTAGCTTTAGTGCTCTTTTTAGTATTTTAACTAATAAAGTACTGTTTAAAAATGATTAATAAAACAATTAACTAAAATAGAATTTTTGATTCCAGGAGCATTTTCTACTTCTTAGTATGGTTAGTTGAACTTTGTGAAACGGCTGTGCTTTAGTTTGTTGAACTCCGGCCAAGATAAAAATCCTAAGTGCGCTGATTGTAAATATTGATTATAGGTGTATATCAGTAAAGCAGTTCAAAAGAATGCATTCGAGTCTTTTCTTCTAAATTCCAAGAATCAGGCGTAGATCACCGTCCAGTTTCACCGAAAAGTATATTCTTTCTTATTTAATACCGAATCCAAAATCAGGGCGTTTAATTAACACACAATGTGTTTCTAACAGGACAAGGAAGATGCATCTTCTGCAGACCACCTCGAAACAAGAATTGTTTCTTATTGCGTCATCCCCCTTATAAAAACAATGGTCAAAGGCGACTAGTAAGCACACAGAGATCGAAGTTTATGATCTTTTTCAATGCGTATTGAGTAAGGGGATTAGCAAAGAGCAAACTGAAGCCAACAGCTCTCTATGTCTCGAAACCGTTGGCCATAATCTGTAATGAATTAATACATTAGGGAATTTTGTATTAGTTTTATGCGTGTCCTTCTTCGCAAATCCCATTGTTTGATTTGAAAACGAAATCGCCGTTTCACTTTAATTCTATTCTGCGTGAGAGCCCTCCATAATCCGGCTATTAAATTTAGCGCTTTTGAAAGTAGGTTTATGCAGATCGAAGATTAATTATTAATATATGAAATCCCCTCATCTTTATTGGATTAGAAGTTGAAAAGAAATAGAGTGGGAAGATATCTTTTATTATGGATTTTTGATGTGCGTCCAGTATAGGTATGGCATAAAATAAGTTAGGAGACGTTAA
Source organism: Pardosa pseudoannulata (assembly GCA_032207245.1). Taxonomy (NCBI): domain Eukaryota; kingdom Metazoa; phylum Arthropoda; class Arachnida; order Araneae; family Lycosidae; genus Pardosa; species Pardosa pseudoannulata. The sequence continues at coordinate 38,230,383 of CM063510.1, read as the reverse complement.
TAAATATCTTTTAAACATAAATCATGCAGGGTGCTCCATGCAAAAGTGTAATATCTAATCTTTAAAGAATTACTAAATAAAGTCATGAATATTGTTTCATGGTCCTTGTTTATCATCTTGGATGATTTATGACAATGATACATTCAGCCGTACAGTCAAACTTGTACAGGACTGAAGCCAGGATTTAGTTTCGGGAGAGGGAGGGGCTGAATCTGAACTGAGCCTGGTTTCAACTCTTTCCAGAAATATTGTTCAACTAAAACAACATAAAATTCCTTAAAATTTATATAACTTTTAATAATGATATTTAATATTAATAATTGCATTAAAAAGCTATATAAAATTTAATACTATATATATTTATTTTTCCAAAAGTCAATGCACAATCTTGCATAATATTTTACAGTAAATGTATAAAGCAATTTGGAGTAAAAACTGAAAATGTAAATAAAAATTTTTAAAATTTTATTTCAAATTTAAATTTTGATAAAATATACAGATCTTAAAATGCTTTATATTTAAAAATGTATTTTTATTTCAGTGTTAAAATGCATCACTCTCCATTTTCTTGGATGAGACGAAGTGTGTGTGTGTGTGGGGGGGGGATTTGGATTCCATGAAGCCCCTTCTCTGGCTACGGCTCTAAACTGTGTATATCCGGCTACAACGGTATTTTCTTAGGTTCCAGGGAGCTTAACGAGGGCTGAATATGTAGTGAGCTGCTCTTCAGTAGCAGAGTTCGTGAGGTTCGAGTCTTTATGCTGGTATGAGTGTTCGTAGCCGTTCGTTATCAGCTTTGAGCAGGAGATGATAGTCTGTACCCTCTCATTGCAAAACAATAGACATAGTGCTTGGGTTGAACTATCCCTAACCTGAGTCTCAGGGCCCACTAATGAGAAAAATGAATGTCAACAAAGAAAAAAAAAAGTGTATTTTAAATTTTAAGAGAAAAGCATACTAATTTAAGTAAATACTGTAATAAATATTACACATATTTGCAAATAGGAAAAGGTTTATTTTATTTTCATTAATGAATATACAAGTTACATAAAAAATTCTCTTATTTTTTTCAGAATTTTCTGTTTGAGATTAGAAAGAACTTCAATGACCTCTGTTAAATTTGACCCTTGTAGTGAATTCATCACTAAATTAATCAGTTTCTTTTCTGTATGGTTATTTCTAGAACTAGCTTTGATTCCCTTCATACAAGAGAAACTTCTTTCGGGAAAAATTCATTCATTTTCACTGGAATTTTTTGGATTCGCGTTATTCAAAATTGTAAATGTTTAATTACTTTACCCTTAGGGGTACATTAAGGGTCATTTTTCCTAACTATTACAAATTTTTTGAGTCTGCTGGACCTGAAATTTTGCTGAATTTGCCAACCGTTATTATAAATTAGCGTAAAAAAAATCTGCTACAGCTAGTTAATGTTAACCCTAAGACCGTAGCGCTCCAAACTAAATGCATGAATTCCTATACTCTGTAAATTATTCATCTACAAGTTTTAACTAACGATAAACTTGTCAACGCGATATTTTCTTAGGTTACAGATTTTCTTACTTATCAGTGTAAACTCGCCTAGAGGTTAGCAACTGTGTTATATATATTGTTTATGCATTTTGTATCTTATATAGAGATCTAAACCAACTTTTTTAAACAACTTAAAATGAATATATATATATATATATATATATATATATATATATATATATATATATATATATATATATATATATAACACAGTTGCTAACCTCTAGGTGAGTTCACACTGATAAGTAAGGAAATCTGTGTAACTTAAGAAAATATCGCGTTGACAAGTTTATCGTTAGTTAAAACTGGTAGATAATTACATACAGAAATATTTGTGTTGCAAATGTGTTCGTAGATGGTAATGACATAACGAAAACTGTTTTTGAAAATCAATGATTAAATCTTTTTTATTTATTTATTTATTTTTTGCCAAAACAAGGATATCTACCTATGTACCGTTACACATGTTGCAACTAATAGCTACGCAACGTAATCTTTCTTTAAAAATATATACTCTATTTCATATTTCACTTGCATTGTTGCCATTGCAATTGAATCCAATAAAAAATAATAAATAATTGTGTTCCAGTATTCCAAGCTCTAAAGAATTAAATGATAACATACTTTTACACATTTTTTTCTCCAATAATGAAAGTATTTTACAAATACTAGACAACATGCTGCCTCTAAAATTAGTAGCAACGGACAGGGGTCCAGTTTGCCGGGTTCTAAAGCCGCCCTGAATTTATGATTGCTTTTTCCAACAGTTTTTCCTCCCCTTTCTGACTAAATATCATCTCGCGGTCAATTCCAGTGGTCACCTGGTGTTGTCGTTCCGTTCTTGAGGTGTGGTCCGAAGGAGGGAATGCGACAGCGTTAAAAATCCACGCCCCGGGGGTATATGCAGTCGCTAGTTACCGATGACACGTCGTTAAAGAGCAATTAACGAGTCTCGTTTTCTCGTTCGAGGGCTGCTATCGGATGCGGGGATGCCGGGTAATCGGATCCGGTAACCCGATCCGCTCGATTGTCAGTCCGGGATCTGTGCGGCCGGACCACACGCAACGGGCTGTGTACGCCGCTGATAGGAGATGATGGATGGGGGCCCGAGCCGCTCGCCTTTGTCGTGTAGCGGTGCCCGATTTCACGCACCACCGGCATGCAGAGTGGCGATATCATCGCGGACGCTCTGGGAAAACTATCGAAAACTTCCCAAGTCCGCCTTCTCTACGCACGGCGCGAGGCAATTTTTTTTACATTCCTCCAGTGGCGGGAGTCCAGGAAAGCTCTCCTGTCGTGAAATGCTTAAACCAGAGTTTCTCAAACTGGGCTACAAGGAGCATTAACTACTTTTCAAAACACTTCCCAGTGCTACGCGAAAAGGTTTGATATATTTAACACATTGACAGACAGTAGGAACAAGGGAAGTTCGAAAATTAACACTATATGTTTTTGTAATTTTTAGAATATTAGAAGTATAGTTTTACTCTTTCTGCTTAAATAAACTTAATTTTGATTAATTCAGCACCTTTTATTAGGTTGCGGCTATAACCGTTATGGCGTCTAGACACTAATTAATAAGACAATGGCGGCTATAACAGCAAAAAATTTAAAAACGTGACAGGTTTAATGATTCAAATAAGCAGTTTTTTGTGTGCAATAAAGTATTTTTAAGAGTTTTATACTAAATGTTAGTTCATAATCAAACAAATATAAATAAATGACAAAATAAATTTATTGTAATTTTATAATTATTACATATTATTTTCGGTGTGAAAAACGAATAGGTGGAAAACAAAATTCTACCGAAAAATTGTTTAAAGAACATGACACTAGACTTCTACTTGTATGCCGGTAAATGCACATTTGTGCCGCTATAGCCGTAGTGTCTAAAACCGACCGTTTCGTTTTGGACGGCTATTGCATAGTGGCTATTGCATACCACATAGTGAACTTCACCTTGACAGCTATAGACACAAATGTCCGTCAACGTGTTAAAATTAAAAATATTTTTATCAAACATGTTTTGAATCTTAAAATTAAGAATATTTTACATTAGCAAAATGGGAGAAATAATTAAAATATTATGATCTTTAGGGCTCACCGTGTAACAAAGAATCAATTTTAAATTGTTATCAAAGATCAGGTGAAACGTTTAACAATATAGAAAGAGATAGCCGGCATTCAATATTTCTCGTCTACCAGTCGACAAAACAAGCCAAACGCCAGTACGCCAAGTCCGCCAAAAGCAAGCAGAGTAAGATATTCAGCTTCAACGATACGAAATCTAGCCAGATATAATCTGATAGATACTATCCTTTTCATTAAATTTCTTTTCTTAACCAAGTAAAAATTTATAACAAGTGTAATAATGCTATATCTATAAAATAACAAATTGTAGTTCTACAATATTTTCCCTAAATTTATTTTCAAATTATTTACTCATTATTTTTTTTCGTGTGTATGTTTCCTGACTGCAATAAGACATTAGTGCAGCAAAATCGATTAAGCGTTGATATTTAATGTTTTATAAGCTTAAATGATGAAATTACCTTTTATCATCAATGATATTTTGTTGTTATATTTACTAAATAAAGTTATACAGCCTTTGTATTTACTAAATAATGTAATTTCATATTTTAAAGCTATTCCGGGACTGTAAAAGTTTAAGAAACCCTGATCTAGATTTGTAAGTTGTGAAACAATGTTTGAATTATTCAATCATAAAGTGAAGCCTTAATTTAAGGCTATATAGATTGTGTGTGGGCTTGAAAACCAACAGCTGTAATTAATCTATTGGTGTTATTCCTCTCACCATATTCAATTCGAAAAGTTTATAGAATTTTGATTCAGCATAAGTAATAGAATTTTGAATACCACGCCTCTAAATGAGAAGGTTTTATAAAGTCGTAACTTATAAAATTGCGAAACCTTATCGGTTAAGTGGCGTGCATAAGAACCAATAGATTGAAACTAAAAGTCAATAAATTTATCATTTTTTACATAAGATTTACTCACTTGTTTTATATTTTGGTACTCTTATTTCCTTCAAAATATAATATTATACTTGTGTTATACTACAATTTGACAAAGCGATAGTGGGTTCAAACACAAAAATATATCTTTCTGAAGTGTTTTTACCAAACTTTTCCCTGTAAAAGAAGTTTTTGCATGCTAAAATCTTGGTTATGTATTAAAATACTCTAATCCATAACAGGAATTGATCATACTATTGTATTAAAAAAAATAAGCAGAAGCTTATAATGACAGTAATAGAGGTTACCTATTGCCATTCTTTGAAGAAGTAGTACACCTCTATATGGTGATGATTACATGCTGTTCCTCAATGTCAAATGTGATCTAATATGCGTGTGGTAGGCATTCTGAAACGGCCTCTGGGTACATAATCTCAATGACATTCTAACTCATGGCGGTTAAGGAATACCAATCGGTCGTACGATGACAGTCTCTGAATTAATCAATGATCCCATGATTCTCGTTCCTCGAATGTTAGGAACATTCCAATCAGGTGATATTGAAGTAAGGATGACATTAAAGGGGTGAGTTATGCTATAAATTTTGGGAGCATGAGATTAAATGCGGGATCTAATCTAAAACAGTGATAGGTTTTATTTTTAAATTTGCTTCTAATATATAAACTTGAACAAGGTGGTTAGTTTTATAATTACTTTATTAACAGCTACATTTAATATTTAACACTAGCATATAGCCCGTCATATGACGGGATCAGTAAAATTTTTAATTTTCCAGCATTGTAAAGTACCTTACGAAGCAGGTAATAAAATGGTTTGTGTTTTGGCTGAGAATTATCTGGTACACGTTCAATAATGTGTTTATCTTCATACTCCTCTAAAGTCTCCCTACATTGTGAATGCAGTTTAGAATCACGCTGAATTCATTTAGTCAAACCGTGTGGTTATATATAAAAAACAAACACACAAACAAACAAACTTCTTAATTTCAAAGATATATATCTTAAACGCTAGATATTTATTAGTCCGCGAAATAGACTCCCAGACTTTTAGGAAAAGAATTGTCGTTAATACCGGTGACAAAATTTTCATTGCAATAAAAAATAATTCATGATTCAATTTAAAATTATCCCCTATATACTTAATCTATTATTTATTACAAATATAAAAGAAAATTATTTGCTTAATATGTAAGTTCAGCGATAAAACGTATGAAAATAATGCACGCGATATTTGAATAATTCAAAATAAGAAATGATTATATGAGATGGTTAAAGGAATGACGTCATAATGCTAGAAAAATTGTAATTTTTACCTATTTATTATATGGATAAATTGATAAATTTAATCACCTGCTCTTAACCGGGGAATCCATTCCAGGTCCAACCGTTTCATAAATTGGTGGACAGACGGACAGATAACTTAGGCTATTATTATATAGGGGATACTAGCATATCATATGACGTCATATGACGGATCAGTAAAAATTTTAATTTTCTAGAATTGTAAAGTATCCTATGAGGCAGGTTAAAAAAGGTTTGTTTTTTAGCTGAGAATTATCTAGTATATGCCCAATAATTTGTTTAATTTACTGACCGCATATTAGTTGTCAACTTTAATTTATCTTGTCATGTTACGTGATAGGATAGAGAGCAGGGGTTTTAATATTGACAGTGATTATTTGGCGATATGAATGATGTCCAAAATTTAGCGAATCGATTGCAAATCGTGGGGTTATGTATAAAAAACAAACACACAAACGAACAAACTTCTTAATTTTCAAAGATATATAACTTAAATGCTGGAAACTAGCACATATGTATCTAATCTATTATTTAATAAAAATATAAAAGAAAATTATTTACGTAATATCTAAGTTCAGTGATAAAACGTATGAAAATAATGCAGACGATATTTAAATAATTTAAAATAAGAAATGATTAAATGAGATGGTTAAAGAAATGATGTCATAATGCTAGAAAAATTGATATTTTTACCTATTTATTATGAGATAAATCGATAAATTTAATGTTCTGCTCTTAACCAGGGACAACAGAGCTTGAAATAATGGCATTAAACACTCGAAAAGTGGAAAAGGGTTGGATTTCGAATGTTTTAAGAATTCCCTTTGAATTTTGCTAACCCTAACTCATAAAAAGAAAAACAATAGGAATGCCTCTATTCATTCCAGGGGCAACCGCTTTATAAATTCGCGGACAGAAGGACAGACAACTTAGATTATTATTATATAGGGGATTCTTTAATTTTAGAGGACCGTGTCACCACCAACGCCACATAAAATAGATCAAATCAATCTCTTTTGTTAGGGAAATGATAAACACCACTTTTGAAACTTGCACTTGAATAGACGTCTACTTCCAGAAACTCTCCATGAATTCAGACTGGAAAAGATTGCGAAAACCCATCAAACTCTAAGCAACCATATCTCTAGTTTCGATCTAAGAAAATAAAAGTCCGCTGCCAAAATAATTTCCGCTTTCTCCGCCAACAGCAGTCTTTATTAGATAATCCACGCTAAACACAGGATGGTGATCGAGGCAGAGACAATATTTCCCTCTTTAAAGTTTGTAATGAAAACGACTCATTGTTTTGCTCCCAAAGTAACTATTTACAGCACGAACCGAAAGCAAAACAGTGGCGAATATTCCGTTACGCACGTCCGCCGTACCAAACAACCGACAATGGAATCATCCCTCCCCCCATCTGCTAGTGTTACCACTTCAAGAAAACCTGTTCCGTTTAAAAGTCTCGGCGAGTGTAATTGCCTTTTAATAAAAAAGGATCGCCCGTCGTTGTCAGGGATACGCTGTCATGAATATTTCGGAGGAAAATAGGAGTTAATGGCTTAATGAAACCTAAGTCTGTAATTATGATCCTTGAGATCGCTTTCAGGCTTTTCCAGTACGCAACGATGCGTGGCACACAATGGACTCCGCTACAGCTTTTGTTATTATTTTTTAATCTTTCATTTATCTTTGTCTTTTTTTTCTGCCATTAAGAGTGTGTATGTGTGAGCGCGGAAAGTAATTTTTTAGTGGCTGAAGAGGGAAGGGGCTCATTGAAAGCCCAAAAAGTTCTCTCCGGT
>CM063510.1:38215251-38217751 GCA_032207245.1 Pardosa pseudoannulata | reverse complement strand
TACAGCTTTAGATATTGTATGTAAGATTTAAAAAGTGAAATATTTTACAAGTAGAAAGTAACCAAAGTGTTATAGCTGAAAAATGTGTTAAAACGCGAAATTGAAATAAAAATGATTTAAGTCTGATTCATGAATCGTTTAATTTTTTTAATGCTAAAATGAAATTTCTGGAGAAAATTTAAGCATTATATTCGGTCTTCAAAGAAAACTTTTTTTTAAATGGTCTCTTTTGTGCTTTAATGTATTTTCATTTGTTTCAAAGCACCTATTTATAAAAGTCTTAGCTCATGAGTTAAAGATTTTTAATATTTTTCCATACTTGCATGAGTGTGGGAACAGCATGATTTCCATCGCCAGTTGGCGAGAGAGATATGGCGACTTTCCCCAAATCTTCAGCCCACTAACCCTATCTTCGCCGGGGGCTAAAGGGCGCACAATCTGTCAGGAGCCCCGCTTTTAGAGGACTTTAATTTCCGCAGACCGGGGACATGTTTGGAGTATCCAACGACTCTCAGACAGAAAGGGCTTCAGCATCCTTCTCTCCCCTCCCCCCCCTCCCAGTTCTCTCTCCGCGTATACACAGCCACGGCTTTTGTAATCTGTACACTCAGTCGCTTTCGAACACACAGCCCCGGGGCGCAAGCCCGCTTATTGCGTGGGCCCTCCTGCTCGAAACGCTATTAGCTTGCTCGGTGTCGCTGAGATATTGGAAGGTGTAAAAATAATAACAGGAGCTAAAGGAAATGATCGTCTGCTTTCTTGGAATTTTTTATCCTTGTGTTCCTTTTTTTTTCGGGGGGATCCTCACTCTGTCTACCCACTTCCGGCAAGGAAGCCCTCCCTGCTTCCGGGTTAGCATTAATTAGTGCTTCCGACTTGAGCGAGAATGTGTAATGTCATTACACTTCAGAGGACAATCTTTTTTTTTTCTCTCTTGCTTTCTATTTACATTTGAAAATAAAGATTCGTGTTTTATTTTGATTGGGAGGATGGCAACGATAGCGGAACATCGCTTTTATTTGCTGGTATTCTTTTAAAGAGGCGATTGATATTAAATCCACCGAAATTACTGAGCGAAACGTTGATTTTTCGTTTCAACCCCCCCCCCTCTTCTGCTAAGTAAAAGTCCATTATGGGTAAACGAACAACTTGCCTTGAAAATTGAGAGGTGACTATCGATGTTTTTAAGGCAAATGAAGAAATTTTTTTGTTTGTACAACTATGGAGCATTTTTCTGCAGGAGAAGAGAAGGATTACCGACAGAAGTTCTTTGTTCGACACATACAGTTCTAATCATTCGCAACAACTTATATATTTTCTTCCCGCAGACAAAATATTTGCTTTTATAGGATATATTGCTATAAAAATAACTTTGTTTAATAACGGTAAAAGTTCTGCAAATTTTTTCATTCTTGTACATGTAAGATTTTTAAAAGAAATTGCAATTTACATAGCTTTTTAAAATGTCTTGTAAGATATTGATAGATAATAGTAAAAAAATATACGAAAATTTAAAATCAACAAAACAATAACAAAAATGAAGAGATGTAAAAAGTCTGTAGTGAATTCAATGATACAAAAATTTGTTATTTAGTGTTTATCCTTGCATAATATTCCGAGTTCAACCCAGGGCTCCATCCAATTGAGGTTTTGGTTTGGAGTACTAAGGTATAATTTTTTCAACACGAGGGCTAATGAAACCGGGACCTACAGCTTACCTATTCCGAACGGCTACGAACATCCATGCCACAGTGGGATTCGAACCCACGAACTCCGGTACCGAAGGCCAGCACCCTAACCAATCGTCCATCGTTCGGCCCCCATTCAATTGAGATGCATTTGATATGAATACATGCAACGGGCAGTCTAACCGAACAGGTGTAGGTTGTTCATGATGCCACACTTGAGAGTCCCCTCAATTTTGATCATCCTTAGGAGGGGAAATTCTTATTTACGATTCCTCACCTCTATTCCATCTGCCAGCGAGAAGACATCCAAACATACAGATTTATCCTCCCCTTTCTCTGGTGGCACAGAAAGATGTATCGCATGTCTGCAATTCAAACAGAGCACATTAGGATTCTAGCTCCATAGGTTGACCACTCTGGGCTCATTTCGGTAACATGCATTTCTTCGTTAAAGTTGTGATCATATTGATTCGGAAAAGATACTCATAACTAGTAGCAAAACCAAAATGAAAAGTAGCTAAAGATGTAACCCTTGGTTCACGAGGTACTATTTAAAACTTTCTCTTTCTTATGTTTATCTTTGCTTATATGATAGCTTTCTAAAAGGTTCGTTTGGAATATCTTATAATTAACCTTTTGCCGGGATACATAAGAATCTATGATATTTGTTTCCTCACAATATATGTTACATACATTTAATTTATATTGCATCAAAATTCTATCATCAAAAGAGTAAGTAGCATTCTGACCTGAAATCCTATATTTTCATAATGAAAGAATGAAAATGGTTATGGAGAAAAAATCTTGAATAA
>CM063510.1:38207122-38215151 GCA_032207245.1 Pardosa pseudoannulata | reverse complement strand
GCTCGCAAATTGTTAAAATAAATAAAATTTTGATATTAAATATGTCTTAATCAGTCTTTGGTAACTCATAAAGGATCGCTTATCCTGACGAGATAAAGTGACGAGATTGGTGTTGCCGCGTTGGCGATTCCTTTCCCGTTTGATCATCTACAGGATGAGCCATTTTTGCTCTTGATGTATTGAATTCCGTACTTATCTCCATCCTGTTGATTTCCCAGCAAGAGGAAACCCAGACCCGCAGATTTATCCTACTCGGTCGCTGAGTATAGGAGTTAAAGTTTCGTGCTCTTGCCGGACTCGAACCCGGTTCTCTAGAATTATTCCTGAACGCTGACTTCTTCTTCAGTGGTATGACATCCCAGATGGACCGTGGCCATCTCAATAAGTTTTTTCCAAGACATCCTTCTGGAGGCCAAATTCTTTCAGTTTTTTTTTTACTTTAAATACCTGGAGGTCTCTTTCCAGGCAGTCTGTCCATCTCAGGTCAAGTCTTCTTCGTCTTCGCGTTCCTGTAGGTTTTGCATCGAAGACCCTTTTTGTTGTTCGGTATTAATCTTGTAAGGATCTATTTGCTCAACCACCATCTGTAGTCCTTTACTTCTATATAAAGAACGAACGTTCCATGTTCCAATTTTCAAATCCTTAAATCCTTTTCCAGTTAGTCTCCGTGAAGTCTGTTCGGGTATATCTGCTTCTTGAGATTTCGTAACAATTGTTTTTTTTTACAGGGTAGGGTTGTTGGCCCCACGCCTAACATCAGGTTATACCCCTTGACGATGGTACCCATTTTAGTCTCCTCTTACAACATGCATGGACTACAGGGGGCCTACTCTTTCATACCAGGAAGCCCCCACGGGTAAAACGCTGACTACTTTTATTCAATCTTTACATGGAGTCTTATAGGGTATCAAAAATATAACATTCATTCCTTTCACCCAAAAATGCAATATGAAATAAGTGGAGCTGCTGCCTATGTAGAATCACAGAAAGTGACTTTCTATGATTAAAATGTTGCCTATCCTTCCTGTAGAATATTTCATTCCCTTACAACATTTGTAAAATCAGTGACTACAACCATTTTCGCAGCTTTTAGAAATGGTCATCAAAGTGATGCCAAATACTACATGGAGGATATTCTTCTTCAGTGACGTGACATCAGCGGGTGGGAGTTGATCTTCCTCAGAATTCGATCCCAAGCCGTCTTGTTCTTGGTTAGGGTCTTCCAATTTGTTGTCCTGATAAAATAAAAGCGATATTTATTTTAATATATGTTACTGTAACAGCAAAATTAGTTTTTTTCTGTGTACAATATAATTAGCAAGTGTCTGTTTTCTTCAAATGAGTGTATAAATACGTATAACTAACACCATTTTTATAAAAATCTTTTAGACTAAAGTAATTAAATGCTTAGAGAAATAGAAAAGATGAATTTAAAACTCTCTCCGCTTTTAAAAAACAATACAAATAAAATTTCTATAAGAAAAAAAGAAGAAAACCATAGAAAGATGTTAATATGCACAGCACAAGTTTTTTCGCCAATTATTTTTTCTTCTTTCGTATAACTGAATGAAATATACGTTCGGAAATTTACGTAGGAGATCAAAAATTTCATACTATAAGTGAATGTATTGTATAAATGCAAGTTAGTATAAATGAGTAATTTACTGCATAAGCCTTATGGGAATTTTGCTGGGGTGCGAGAAGTACTTTTTATAACTGCATATTTGGTGTAAGTGCGTTTAGTATAAATGAGTTTCTACTGCATATAATAAAAAAGCCATTTAACCCTTTAGCGGACACTGGTTTTGCAATAAGACCACATTTAAATATCTTAATTTTTTCTTTACTTTTTGCAGACATATGTATGGTTTTTTCAATTTTTTTTATGTTTTGACAATTTAAACTTTAATATATGACAGAAAAAATTTAATTTTTTTTCTCTTGAAATATATGTAATTAAACTTTCAGAACCTGGACAGTCAGTAATTCGATTTTTCTGACTTATAACTTCAAATAAAAGTATCTACCAAACAACACGTATAAATTGTTATTTATTTATTAAACTATTTTTTAAGCTATTTATTTATTATACTATATGTTTAGCTGTTTATTTATTATACTGTTTGTTAAGCTATTTATTTATTATACTGTTTGTTAAGCTATTTATTTATTATACAATCTGTTAAGCTATTTATTTATTATACTATTTTTAAGTTATTTGTTTATTATACAATTTGTTAAGCTATTTATTTATTATACTATTTGTTAAGCTATTTATTTATTATACTATTTGTTAAACTTTTTATTTATTGTACTATTTTAAGGATACTTATTTATTGTTCTTACAATATAATTAAAATTTTAAAAAGTATTATATTCACGCTGTACAAGAGGAGGGGTTTATCAGTTTAACTACCCCCCCCCAAACCCTCCTAAAGGTATAACCCTCTAAGAAATGTTAAGAAAAATTTTTATATATTTTACATTCATAAGGTTCATAGATAACATTTATAAATTAATTTCATTAAATTCCAAAGAATTTATGTTGGGGACCTTCAAAGGGTTAATAAATTTTTGTGTTACCTAAAAGCTTCGTGTCCAAGAAATGTGTCCCGGATGTCTATGCGATAATCAGGTTCTGTCCTCACTCCTTCCATAAAAATTTTAGTTAAGCAATTGACTTTATACATACACTTCTAAATACTTTGCGATGTAATGTTTACATAAAATTTTATTTAAATGGCCCATCATAAAAAGATAATATAAATCTATATAAACACGGTAAAGAAATCTGTCTAATACAGCCGAACAATTAATTTATTTAATTGAAATACCATGCCCACTACCTGTAGGCAGTGGCAAGTAGTTACAGTACATAAAACAAAATGTACTGTAACTACTTGCAAAAGAAAACGGCCTATATTTAGCTTTTGGCTGATTGAACACAGCGGATTTTTTATCGTGCGGAGAATTTACCGTCACTGCTCAACGAAATCTACGACTTTGATTGGTTGATTTCGTTAATCGGCAACGGTAAATTCTCCACTCGGTAAAAAAATCCACTGTGTGTGCAACCAGCCTTAAAGTACTGTTGAGACATGCAGATAAAAACATTCACATGTAAAAAAAAAAAAAATGTTTCTAGTGGAGCCGTCTGGCAGCCTAAAGCCTACTTAGAACTGGCATAAATGTTACATAGATCTAATCGTGTATGATATATCTTAAACCATATGTCTAACCTATGAATGCTAATATTTTTGTCGAATATATATTGACGAATACTTTAAATCTAGGTTACAAGGAGAATCTAAGTCTTAAATCTAAGCGAATGGAAAACACAAACTAAAATAAATATCAAATTTAAACAACTTTGAATATCACAAATGTCCTCATTAGAAAATGATTGGCAGTTTAAGCATCTAAAGATGCCATTTATTGAAAAAAAAATCTTTGTGATAAGAGATTTATTTGGTATAGCATAGAAAATCATTGCTATAAAGGATTATTTGTAAGAAATAAAGCTATTATAGGATTTCATGCAAGATAGCTCCCGAAAAAATAAACTTAATTGTGAGACATGGAAAACCATACATTGTCGACTCAAACGACAAAACTGCAAGTGAAATAATATAATCTAAAATTTGATTAATTTATAGGATTGTACTTTACTTTTGCTGAAAAGGAAAACTCATTCCGAAAAAGCATAAAAATGTTACAGGTAGTCTCTAAAAAGGGATGTTGGGTATGAATGAGTTATAACTACTGAGAAAATAAGATGGTTGTTGGCAGTTTATCTTGTTTAAGTCGATGCTTTAAACTGTGGTGACTAAATGAAGAAAAATCCCATTGCTTTATATATATATATATATATATATATATATATATATATATATATATATATATATATATATATATATATGTGTGTGTGTGTGTGTGTGTGTGTGTGTGTGTGTGTGTGTGTGTGTATAATATAAAACAGAACCAAAACCGGAACCAAAACACTATAACTCCATTAAGCCCAGTAAATGTAAAACGGATAGGAAGAAAGATGGATTGGGTGAAGAAGGTTTACGACTTCCATACACAGTTACACTGTTGTTTGAACAGGCCTGAACGTTCCCGTACACCCAAAAGACCTGAAGAATATGAAATAAAGATTCTGAGTGCACGGTAAAAACACGAATCTGATGGCTAAGGTAGTATATAAGTAGAACTTAAATTAAGATAAAGTAGTAAAAAAGTATTATTAAGTACTATAGGAGCGCTAAATGCTATCAAACATATTCTCTTAATGGAATATGATAAAATATTAGATCCATAAAGATAGATAGTTAAAATTACTTACCATGTAATGCGCTCCCCGCAGCAATTACATAGAGGTTAAAAATAATATATATATATATATATATATATATATATACATATATACACACACACACACACACACACATATATATATATATATATATATATATATATATATATATATATATATATATATATGTGTGTGTGTGTGTGTGTGTGTGTGTGTGTGTGTTTTAAGCTAGCTATTAATGTATTGAGACAAAAGATATAAAAAAATATTTTACTCATCTTCAAAATTTTGGAAAATGATTAACAAATTTTACTAAAAACTAAAATTATATTTCTGATAATATCTGAGGTATATTGAGGTGATACACTAGCAGGAGATTTCACTCTTTCTTAGGCTAAATCAAAAGAATTTATTTTTGTATATGAATGGGAAACCGACAAGAATTCGTGTTATGTCGAGGAATAAAATCACGTCTTCAATTTTTTTTTAAGTAGGAATCACCTAGCTCCACCGTAGAGAATATAGTATTACAGAGAAATAACGCACTTAGTTTGATAGAAGCCGAAAGGTTTGCACCCCCGGGGGAAGTTATGCACGGCCTTTGAAGTCATTCGATTCCAGAAAAAGGAAAAAAGGTTATGCAAATTTTTCCTCGGATGTTCCTGTTACCGCACAAGCAAGCCCTGGATCCCACTTCGTTCTCGATTCTACACTCAGAAGAAGGGTGGAAAAAACCAGGTTAGTCGATCTAGGCATGAAACACTAAACTGAGGCCTTATTTGGAAGATAAAAAAAAAAATCGCCTGAAATTGTTTGACCAAAGGGAATATAAAAAGATTCTGGTTAAAAGTTACGTAAATTCGGAGAATGGAAACGTTTTTGATGTTTCGGGTTTTTCCTGAAAAGAGTTTCGGGAAAAGAGTTTCGAGTACATTAGAAAGTAATTTTTTTAGCTTAACATATATTGAAGCTGATTTGAAACACATAGTAACTGAAAACTTTTCTGTACTTATACTAGAAATAAAAATGTAATATATAAGGGAATGACTCCAAAACACTTGACCAAAAGTTTTTGATAGATAAATTATGACGTCATAAATTGAAAAATTAGTCACCCATGTTTAATTATCGAAACATGCTTGAAAAAGAGTATAAAACATTCGAAAAGGTAGGAAAGAATTTATTTCAAAAGATTTAATGTTGACAGTATTTTTCATGTGTAGTAAAGCATAACACTATAAAATGGTAAATAGTTTAACATCTTGCCTTATGAATCTAGCAACGATTGTGTGTGCCACTTTCGATGAAAGCTTTTCTCATGCGTCGTGACCAGAAGCAGTTTCATCATTAACTAAACTTTGCACACGTCTTTTACAGGACAAACTAAAATGCTATTTTCAGATGTATCCAAATTGGTATCTGTTTCAGTTTCTAATGCGTAATCAGGAAACTTTTCAGCACCGTTATTAGTATCAATTTTCCTGTTAGATTTTTTAAAGAATTTTTTAAGCACCAACAGTTAATTATTTATTGCATATAATATAATACTCTATTGCAATTACGCCTAAGAATAAACGACCAGCTCTTATATTGCAACTGTAACAAACAAAAACTTTATTGCCAAAAATAATAACATGTCTGACACGAGCTTTTCACTTTTGGCCAGACAGAATCATCACGTGTGTGATACAAGGTTCTCATTTTAGGCACAGGAGTACGATCACGTCTCCCATACGTTGTTTTAAGGCAAAGGGTTAAGAGGATATGTGGGACATACATATCCATATACATACATAAAATGACTTTTATTAATAATATACATATGTGTACAAGGTATACCTAGATTTTTAAGCATGCAATTTCTGGAAAAATAACTAACTGTTTTTTGGTTTCACGGGGCTAGACTTATAAAAATTTAGTGCAATTTTAATCTTGATTAAACTCAAAAAGTCAGTCATAGTCAAAAGTACTTTTAAGTCTTTTAAGACGTTTAGCTCTTCGCCAGTTTCTGGGGACTGACAGTAAACTTTTAGTTCAGGCTTCGTCTTGGCTGCGGACTGACCATAGACATTTGAACAGAAAGTTTACTGTCAATTCCTAGGGACTAACACTGCCTAAACAAAATGTCCACTGTCGGTCCCTTAGATAGACGTCGTTCTCAACGCTTTAAAAAGTTAAGTCACAAGAAACATTTTAAAAAGTAACAAAAAACAAATGCTATAAAATGTTTTTTAAAACTACTTTATTTAAAGTGACTAATTTACGTTTACTGAAATTTATATAAAAGTACAAAATATTATAAAGTAACAGTTTATAATAACGCTTTGTAGCTTTCCCCTCCTTTTAAACTGCTGTGTCTTTTAGAAAAATGCAACTCCTTTTCTTCACTGACAAATTTAAAAATAAAATGCATAACTTCATCACTAAGCAACAACCCACCATCTTTATCTACAATTAAGCACATTTTCAGTAGCTCTCCGAGAAGCTGACACTAGCCATCTTCAGTAGAATCCCTCGCGAGCTGCTTAACTTTGACCGCCACCACCAGAATGATGAATGTCGGCGATGAAACATTCTCTGCACCTATCATGAGAGGGATTTACATTCTTTTCCCAAAACAAGCGATGAATTAAGACACTCTCCCCCCAACATCCCTCTAAACGAAAAAATCCGAAAGCTGGAAGTCTTAAGAGACTCTCTTTTCCTAAATGGAAGATTGCGTGTTGCCATATCCGGCTGAGGCTTTTGTGAATCCCAAATAAAATTCCGTCCGCACGCCAAACGCCGATGCCACTCTTGATTTTTTTTTCTCTTTCTCCTTGTTCACATTGTTATTTATTAATCCCGTTAAATCCATCTCTGGAGGGTGATCGTCTTTGTCAGGTTTTCGCGCGTCGCATTTGGGAGCGTTTTTTTTTTCTTTGCTCCATGCTCCTTTTCATTCAGGAGAAGAAATGTTTTAGTTCTTCTCTTGTGGCATTATATGTGACCTGGCGTGGCTAATTCACGGCAATATCTTCTTAAAACTGCTTTTTTCGTCGTTATAGAAACTTTTAAGTTACTACATGTAAGATGTGACAAGTTGATACTACGAAGTACAGTCTCGTGTTTTGGAGATGCAGAACCTGATTTTTTGCCCTATTTTTCTTTTTTCTTTCTATCTCTTCTTACTTTCTTCAGTACTAAGTATATATAAAGTATTGTAACGGACTAAAAAGTGGCTTTCAACTGGTGGCTGGATACATGTGACCCACAATACCAGATATGAAATCTTTTTCAAAAAATCGCCCCATGAATTTAAAAAAAAATAATGATAGCTCTTTAGCTTTTTCTTCATTGCAATTAATTAAAAACCAGTACCCTATAAGGCAGGTAAAAAATGGTTTGTTTTTTGGCTGAGAATTGTCTGGTACACTTTCAATAATTTGTTTATTTTCTTACTCTTGTAAAGTCTCCAGATACTGTAAATGCAATTTAGAATCACATTGAATTCATTTAGTCAAACCCTGTGATTATGCATAAAAAACAAACACATAAACAAACAAACTTCTTAATTTTCAAAGATATATAACTTATATATTTATTAGACCGAGAAATAATCCATGCTTCGATGCAATTAATTAAAAATCAGTACATAACTGGATTTGAAAATTTACTCTTACTTCATCTTCTGAGATTAGCATTATCCCAGCTGGTTGTGGACATCCATAAGTA
>CM063510.1:38182122-38202122 GCA_032207245.1 Pardosa pseudoannulata | reverse complement strand
AGTTAGTAGGTAAAAGAGAAAAATTTAAAAAAGAATTTAAAAAAGATAAGAAAGAGATACTAGCAATGTTCACTGCAATTTAAATAATATATAAGTTAAAAAATGAAAGTAGTTAGTTTTATAAAGTAATATATATGAGATTAATGTTTTATTTTAACCCATAAAAATAGAGACAATCTTTTGATAAACAGCAGACGATATAAAAATAAACAAAAGAACAAATGAAAGAAATATTTAAAAAGTAGGAAAAAAGACACTAATAATTTTCCCAGCAAACTAAATAAATATAGGTAGCACATCCCACACAGAAACAATACATACCACCGATACTACATGAAGTACAAAGCTTAAGTTTTTCTTTTCATATGAAACTAAGCAAATTTTAGAAAAGAGGTGTTTTTGAAAACTCCAAACCTATAAAACTTTCAAAATAGAGAGCAGTGTTTCAGGTCCCGAGGGGGAACTGCAAAGTGGACACAAAACACAAAAATTACCCACAGCCGGAGATACAAGTAACTTTTTTCACTACTTCTTGGGAAACTGGGCATTTTACAGGAAAGAGGATTTCTAGGAAATTCCAAGTACATAAAATTTTTAAAATGGCGTAGGGATAGAAGTACAAGTAAATAGTTATTCTCGAAATCTAAAATAAAGAGGAATCTCTTATATAATAATAGCCTAAGTTATCAGTTCTGTCCTCGAATTTGTGAAGTGGTTGTACCTGGAATGGATAGAAGCATCCACATTGGATTCTTGATAAGTTAGGGTTATCAAATCGAAATCCATCCCTACTTTTCTAGCATTTAATGCCATTATTTCAAGCCATATTTTCTCCGGTTAGCAGCAAGCTATTCAATTTATCAATTTGTAATATAATAAATAGGTAAAAATAACATTTTTTTTCTAGCATTATAACATCATTCCTTTCATTTAATCATTTCTTATTTTAAATTGTTTAAATATCATTTGCATTATTTTCATACGTTTTGTAACTGAACTTATATATTGATATTACGCAAATAATTTTCTTTTATATTTGGCTTCAATAATAGATTAATTACATATGTGTTAATGTTAAATTAAATCGTCGATTATTTTTGTTGCAATGAAAATTCTATCACAGGTATCAACAACAAATTCTGTCTACCTCCAGGGTGTGGTGAAAATGATTGTTTCATTCCTTTACTTCCCTTAATTACTGTGGCAAAAAAATTGGGTAGAATTCAACGATAATTTAGACGTAGCTAAGAAAACTTTAAATTATCTTTCTAAATGAATTCAACGTGATTGTAAACTGCATTCACAGTATCAGAAGACTTCAGAGGAGTGTGAAGATAAACAAATTATTGAG
The DNA here is from genome assembly GCA_032207245.1 of Pardosa pseudoannulata. NCBI lineage: Eukaryota > Metazoa > Arthropoda > Arachnida > Araneae > Lycosidae > Pardosa > Pardosa pseudoannulata. Next base: position 38,200,771 of record CM063510.1, on the reverse strand, counting down.
AGTGTGTCATATAATTCTCAACCAAAAAAACAAACATTTTTTTTATCTGTCTTATAGGTTACTTTACAATTTTTGAAAATTAAAAATTTTACTGTTCCCGTCATATGACTTGCTATATGCTAGTGTTTAGATATTAGTCAAGTAAACCCATAGACAAACGTGGGGCAGACAGCAGATAGTTACTAAACCACTGCTTAAAAATAAGCAAATTAATAAGTTTAAAGAAAGAAATAAAGAAAAGACGCTACGGATATCCACAGCAATGTATATAAATATAAGTTAAAATGCAAGCAATAATCTTTCCCCACAGCAAAACATATGTAATGAACGTGTTTATTTTAGCTTGTAAAATCTGGAGATTTTGCTTTTAATAGGCTAATAGATGGTAAAGAATTACGTAAAAATAGGCAAAAGAGCAAATTTTAAAAATAAAGAAAATAAAGTTAGTAATGTTCACAGAAATTTAAGCAAATGTAAGTAAAAGTGTAAGCTATAGATTTTATTCTGAAACAAAATACGTGGGGTTAACGTTTTTATATAATCCTGTAAATCTGGAGATCGTAATGTTCACAGAAATTTAAGCAAATGTAAGTAAAAGTGTAAACTATAGATTTTATTCTGAAACAAAATACGTGGGGTTAATGTTTTTATATAATCCTGTAAATCTGGAGATAGTAATGGTCACAAATATTTAAGCAGATGTAAGTAAAAGTGTAAGCTATAGATTTTATTCTGAAAAAAATACGTGGGATTAATATTTTTATATAATCCTGTAAATCTGCAGACAAGCTTTTAGTTGATACTCAAGAAGTGTCACACTATATAAAAATAGGCAAAAAGCTAATTTAAAAATGAATCAAAATATTCGATATATAAGGACTTAGATGACCCACATCCAACTGAAGAAGTTTATGGATGCATAAGCCTAAGTGGGTGGGGAGAACCTTTCGACATTATTCATTTTAATGTTATACACTGAATTATTAACTTTAAAAAAAAACCGATATCGGCGATATTATCAGCGATATAAAAGGACGCTAATAATTTCCACAATAATCTCAATGTAGGTAAAGGTGCAAATAATTAACTTTTTCTAAAGTAAAATATATGTTATGAACAGGGCCGTAACTAGGGCGTGGCAAAGGTGGCATTGGCCATGGGTGCATCAGTCTTAGGGGCGCCACGTCGTGAGGAAAGTCCAAAAGAGAACAATTCGCCCTGAGTAGAAATAAGGAAAAGGTTAAAAATAATTTATATTTGTTATAAAATCCGATGTGTTTAATTTTTTTATGAATTTTCTTATTTTTTAAAATGCTTTTAGAGACTAAACTTGTTCTAGATTCTTACAAAATATTTACCAAACACTTCTAATATGCTTTAATATAAATCCGGGAATTCGTTTTAAATTTTGAATTTATTAAAGTTATTAAAACTAAATTTAAACTTAGAAATTTGCCATTTTTATGAATATTCAGCATCATCCAAATAAAAAATATTCCCCTGAAATAAACTATTCAGTTTAGCAACAAAATAATATCCCCAAAGAGTTCAAAAATGTTTTTTTAAATATTAATAAGGTAAAATTAGAAGAAAACTTAAAAAGTTATTATATTAGGAACATTTTAAGAATTAACAAAATATTATGAGTTCATTCTAAATATATGATATAGTTAAAAAAAAAAACACGTTTATATATTTTTGTAGGGGTGCAAACCAGTTTTTCATAACCAGACTTTCATAACCAGAGCCGTAGCTACAGAACCTAGCTACGGCCCTGGTTGTGAACGTGTTTATTTTAATCTGTAAAATCTGGAGATTTGTTTTTTGTAGACAGCAGCACATAGTTTGTAAAGACTATTTAAATACAGACGAAAAAGCAAAGTATAGAAAGTATCAAAAATAAGGAAAAAGACACTGATAATGTTCACAGCTATTTGAATAAATTTAGTTAACTGTTAAGCAAGTTAGTTTTCCACTAAAGCAAATTAAATTGGGTGAATGTTTTTTATTCGAATCCGTAAATTTGCAGACAGCCTTTAAATAAACCACAAACTGCGGAGCATTTCGTGTCTTTGTCAGTCAAAAATGTTTCGGCGTAAGCAACCTACTTAATATGTTAGGTATTCTTCAGTCATGTTACTGTATACCGTCTGCGGTCGACAGAGACCAAGCGCCCCCTGACAGAGACGGATCGGTGCAGGGCAGATCGGCTGCGGGATAGATAGGAAAAAAAACTGTCTCCGAGACAGTCCCATTGTTCGAAAATGCCGGCCGGAATTTTATTCCCTGGGATTTTCTGACCGGCAATCCATCATCCCCGGTGCCGAAAACGGAAAATTAAACAGCCATCAGACTAATCACCCGTTTTTATTTCGGGCGCGATTCGACCTCGTGCCCACGTGCATTAGCTCTCTTGGGGGAAAATAATTAGGCACGCCAGAGATCGACAAAACGGCCGAGTTCATTTTCCCCCGATGACAACGTGGAGTTAATTGGATCGGGGGCATGAAAAAGAGGACCCTAATATATGTGGAAAAAGAAGGGGGGAAGTGTTGTGCCCGAGGCTCAGGTCCCCCGCCCAAATGTCTTAATTCCAGCATTCATTCGAAGGTCTGACATTTAGTTCCCCCCCCCCTCCACACACCTAGAGAAAAAAAAGGTGTCTCCCAAACATACAACTTGGATTCCGAAAAAAAATCTTGGGTACAATGCAAGCAATCAGGTACTTAATTAAGCGACTCTGCTGACAAAAGAATACAGGTGTTTTAGTGTCATTTCCATGTTCTCCGTTCTTTTGTCTGAGAATCTTTTTCCCGGCCACTCATCAAGTAGATAATTGGAAATACAACAGACAGTTTGGTCCAATGAAAACCGTATCTCTGTGTGTGCATACACAAAAGTCATTCGAAATGTTTCAATCAATACGTTTTCGCTTCATTACGACCTCAGCTTTGTCTTAAACTCCAAAAAGATGTGCCGAAAAACCGAATTTCGTAACACTGACTGAAATTTTTCTTTCTGATTATACAGTATAACGAGTATGAAATGAAGAGCCCAAATTAACCAGTTGTATCCATTATTCTATTAGTATATTAAAAGAAGTTTGTTGAATACAGATTTAATTCCTTCCTCTTCCCGTATTAAAATATTTCACATTTGATTAATAGCTTTACGTAAGGTTTCATAAAAAGATGACTTGAATAGAAATGTTAATTACTTTGTGGATATTAAAAGCTCTATAATTAAATAAACACGGAATCGTTTTAGTCAAAATTATCTTTCTGAAGATGAAAAGGGTTTCTGATTGGTGAATAAATCGGAGTTGATTTTATAAAAATAATTCCCAACAGCATCAAGTAGTCCCACATAAGAAAAATTTATAAAAAATATATATAGAGACCGAAATAACTTACTAGTTCCATGCTTTCAATGACCTTTTTGCTTTGTATGAAACAAATATGTATTTAATTTAAGATCAGTAATTATCAAGCCTTTTTTTCCCTATAACCTTTGAACTGGTCTTACAAGTTTTTTTAATTATTGTTATCATTCCTTTCCGATTGTATAGGGACAGGATGATAAGAGAATGAATTACTTTAACACTATGTTTTGAGAACAAAGATAATTTTCAATATTAACACATTGTAAGCGGGACTCGCACTAGTACGTTTTCTGACGATTGATACTTGAATCTGGGTCACGTACTAGTATGGGTTAGTGTAACAATATGGTTTGTTTTTGGGTACAAAAATAACGGTATATACAGGAAAACGAAGCCGAATGTTCTTGTCTACTACATAGATTCTGGTAAAATTTAGACAAATAAAAACTAGTTTTTAGATTATTAGTTTTATGATAGCTCTTTTCATTTTTTATACTGTAAAAATGTTTATATATACTATTCATACTATTATTTCCATTTCATTTTTCCTATTTACTATACTATTATAAATTTATCCACTAAAAAATATATCTTTTGTTTAAAAAAATCTTATGGTTGTTATTTATATATTTGTATTCATATATTTGTTTATATATTTCAATATAAAATATGAAAAGTTGGTTAAAAAATTAAATAATTTTCGATCTATTGAGATTTAACTGAATAATAAATTTACACGAAAAAGGCCCGCTCCCGGTACCATTCCGCTATGTGTTAAGAGCTCCGTTATGTGTTAATGTATCCGCACATAATGTGTTAAGAGTCTAAAACAAATTTGAAATACTATTGCGCGCTATCTTTTGCATAGGTAAATTGGGATACATGCTGATGCTGTTAAAGATGATGTTAGGGTATGCTATTAGGGACGTTAGGGAAATTGGGATGAATGCTGTTAGGGGAACTCTTCTAACGCATTAAGATATTGTAAACAAATACAGCAAAGCATTTCGTAAACCAAATGTTTCCAAACATTTTTTGATTCGTAGATCCTTTGCGATTTTTTTTCTGTTTTTCGATGATCCATTCCTAGGGGTCCTTCCAGAACCAATCAGGTAGCGAGATATGTAATCTCGAAAGTTCCAAAACAGAGGAAAACCAAAGCAAAAATTTCATCCACCGCATCCCAAAGCACTCGTATGGCTTTGTTTGGACTCTAAGGTCTACGTTCTTTGTTACATGATTCTAATGACAGGATCTGCTTTTAAAAGTTAATGACCTACGGCTATGACCTACTATGCCAGCAGTAGGGTTCGAACCTACGAACTTCGGTACCGAAGAGCAGATCTGTACCTATACGAAAATATTTGACACATTCGGATAAAGTGTAAATGTACGGTAATGCCAGGTGTCAAGTACGAGATGGACCTGATACTGGAAAATTTACAGCGACAGCTCTCATGTGTAATTATACACTGACTAACTAGCTACATACACTGGCTTGCTTTAACTACATACATGCACACACAAAATACGGCCCTCCAGAATTAAACTAATTTCCTAAGCTGCTAAAAACTGATCACGATACTAATCATGAACTTTTAGGGTGGACAGACCTGGTTAAATTGTTACAAACTGATCACGATACTAATCATGAATTTTTAGGGTGGACAGACCTGGTTAAATACATTAGTACTAGTGATTCAAGGCTCAAGAATAGTAACTAATGCATAAAAAGTGATATACGTAAGTGCTTAAAAAGAATCTTTGTTATTATCGGTGTAATAGATTAATTTAGATATAAAAATATATTGAAAATATGTATTTCAATGAAAATTTGAAGCAAATGCAGGAAGTTTCAATTTATCGAATAAATATCGAGTAATATTTTGAGCTAAAATTTAAATACCATACTAAACTCATGAGTTATAACGCATCATGTTTGAATCCTTTCTCTCAGAAAAAACATCCTTTTCAAGAATGGAAGCTAGCACAGAAAGGTTCAATCTCTCACATGAATATGGAGCAATATTTTGAGCTAAAATTCAAGTACCACACCAAATTCATTCTAAGCATTGTATGCGAATTTGTCTTTACAGTGAAAATGTCTGCATTTTCCAGAATGAAAGTTAGCAGAGAAACGTTCGATCTGTAATATAAATATCTAATAATATTCTGAGCTAAAATTTAAGTACCACACGATACTCATAAGCTTTAACGCATTATCTTTGAATCCGTCTTCTCAGAAAGACATCGTTTTCAAGAATGGAAGCTAACACAGAAAAAGTTAATCTCTCATATAAATGTCGAATAAAATTTTTAGTTAAAACTTAATTACCACACTAAACTCCCCTTTTAACGCATTATGCATGAATATATCTTCTCAGTGAAACGGCTTTTTCAAGAATGTAAGCTAACACGGATAGGTTCGATCTCTCACATAAATATGGAGTAATATCTTGAGCTGAAATTTAAGTACCACACCAAACTCATTCAGTTTCAGCGCTTTATGTATGAATCCGTCTTCTCAGTGAAAAGGTCTTTTCAAGAATAACACAAGGCTAACACGTAAAGGTTCGATTTCTTTCATAAATACAGAGTAATATCTTGAGCTAAAATTTAAGTACACCAGCAAAAGTCATCAATTTCAAAGCATTATGTATAAATCCGTCTTCTCAAAGAAGCGTCTTTTCCAAGAATTTAAGCTAACACAAAAAGTTCGACATCCCACATAAATATCGAGTAATATCTGAAGCTAAAATTCAAGTACCACACCAAACTTATTTTATGCATTATGTATGAATTCGTCTTCTCAGTGAAACATGTCTGCCATTTCAAGAATGGGCGAGAGAAAATCGCTCCTTTAGAATCACACGGGTATGAGCTAATGACGTGTATGGTGCATGCGAACAGACATCTCAACCCTTCATGCACAGAAGACGGATTAGGGATCCATTCTGAAAAGGGGGGAATAATGACGTCTTGCATTGTTGACAGCAGGAGGTGAGCTTGGCGACGCTGAGTCTTGACATTTCGTCATAGTTTGCGTGTTCGCCAAACCGTTTAATTTATTCATCGCCGTCGAAACGCCACTGATTTCAATTAGGATAGAGCAGGGCAAAGGGGGTGCGGGGATGTTGTTAAACGTCTCCCAACTGATTCTATTCCGCTTGCCTGGTTATCCAAAAATATCAGGAGAACTAACTCACATCACGAATAAAGTACACGGAACTCTTCCTGGTATTTTTATTTCAAACTTGAGGAGAGTTACACAATTACTAATCACTTCGGGATTTTGCATTGAATAAATGAAATTATAATAAACAAATAAGGATACATACATACAGCCATAAAATACGGCCCTCCAGAATTAAATTAATTTCCTCAGCTGCTACAAACTGATCACGATACTGATCATGAACTTTCAAGGTGAAAAAGGAGAAAAAAAAATGTACACAGATATTATTTTTATAAGGTTATGAAAAACAGTAATATAAGATATGTTTGGAGTGCTACGGTCTACATTTTGCAACACGAGGGCTAATGAGACCAAAACCTACAGCTTAAAGCCGATACCGAATGGCTACGGATATAAATGCCACTGTGGCATTCGAACCCACGATCTCCGGTACCATAGGCCAGCACCCTAACCAATCGGTCATCGTTCAGCGTAATATAAGATAGAATTTAAAAAATGATTAAGACAGAATTTAAAAAAAATCAAATAATATTCACATAATACAACTAAATATAGCTAAAAATGCAAATAATAAGTCTTTCTCTAAAGCAAAATAAATGTGATGGAAGTTTTTTGTTTTAGCCCAAAAGCAAAATATTGGTAGAAAGCAAAACAGTTCATAATGTACTACATAATAATCGATCAAAGAGCGACTGTAAATATAGAATTTAAAGTAAGGAAGATATTAATAATGTTCACAAAAATCTAAAAACATATAGGTATAATCAGTAAAAATAAAATATGTGAAATTAATGTCTTATTTTAGCCCGTAAAACTGGAATCAAATTTTTTAGGGAACAGGAAGTAGTTTGTAATAGATTATATAAAAGTAAGCAAAACAGCAAATTTAATAAATAATTCAAAGTAGAGAAGAATTGCAAAAGGAGTAGGGAGTCTAAGAGGTAATATGGTGAACTGGTAACAATGATCTGCAAATGGTGCTTTGCACGGTTATATCAAGAAAATAATAATAGAAAATTCAAGTATGTACTCCCGTCGATTTTTTGGGATAAACTGACAAAAGAGTCGGCAAACATTTTCAGAACAGGGTTAAATCGTAAAAGTTGGTGTTTTTCCTCGTGATGCTAAATTAAAATATCAAAATTTTTTCTTTTTATTATTCAGTGATATTATATTTAAACCCACGATTTTTGGTAACTAAAAACAAAACTATTTTAATGAATTTAAAATAGAATGGTGAAAACTGGAATCAAATTTTTTAGGGAACAGGAAGTAGTTTGTAATAGATTATATAAAAGTAAGCAAAACAGCAAATTTAATAAATAATTAAAAAAATGTGTTAAAAGAAGTTAATATTGTTTCAAGCAATCTAAATAAATATAAGTAAAAATGCAGGTAATTAGTTTGTAAAAAATTATGAAACTGTAGTGTTTTTATTTCAAAGTTGAGAAGAATTGCAAAAGGAGTAGGGAGTCTAAGAGGTAATGTGGTGAACCGATAACAATGACCTGCAAATGGTTCTTTGCACGGTTATATCAAGAAAATAATAATAGAAAAATCAAGTATGTACTCCCGTCGATTTTTTGGGACAAACTGATAAAAGAGTCGGCAAACATTTTTAGAACAGGGTTAAATCGTAAAAGTTGGTGTTTTTCCTCGTGATGCTAAATTAAAATATCAAAATTTTTTCTTTTTATTATTCAGTGATATTATATTTAAACCCACGATTGTTGTAACAAAAAGAGAAAACCATTTTAATGAATATATAGTAGAATGGTGATAATGTCTATTAGTGAGACGATGGTATTTCTTCACAATAAATTTTAAATTATTTTTGAATCTGTAAATCTCAATTAGGGCAATAGGAGATATATAGTTTATTTCAAAACATCATAAAATCTACTTTAAAAAATTAGTTTTTTAACAATTTTTAATTTTGAAAATTTTATAATTTCATATACCATTTAAAGATTTGGTTTTCAGAAAACAGAAATATTTTAATTTAACTTGATATAAACTATAATTTCTTATTGGTATATTCCCAGAGTTATCTGACAGGTAAGTGATATATATATATATATATATATATATATATATATATATATATATCGCGATCCAGTGTTAAGGTGAATGGAATAAATAGTCCTTCTCAGTAAAAATACTTCTTTATTTAATATGGATTTTCCTTTTCAGACGTCACTTGTGCCATTTTCATTTCGTGGTAAATCTAAGCGTGGAGTGTGTTGACAGCTCCATGTCCATGCGCTAACAGATTCTAATCGCTTGATTAGTCATCAACTTCCTGTGACATATGTCTGCGCCTGACCGCATTACTCCAGAAAGTTGCAAAAGCGTGAGTCTTTTTCATTTATTTTATTATTATAAAAGAGTTACCTTTTAAATTGTCTATATCTCACGTAATTTCCAACTACCCCATTTTAGACCTGCATATATATAATATATATATATATACATATGTATTATATATATATATATATATATATATATATATATATATATATATATATATATATATATATATATATATATATATATATATAGAGAGAGAGAGAGAGAGAGAGAGAGAGAGAGATAGATAGATATAGATATAGATATAGATATAGAAATATGTATATATTAAATATATATAGATTATATATGTGGAAATTTATATTAAATGCGCCTCACAGTGCGGAATCACGGCGTTCGAAGCAAAGTGACCAGACGAGAAAGAAAATGGTTTATAAGGAAGTCGGCGAGGAGGGCTTCTCGTCTTGTCCACGTTCAAGCGCTCGTTTTTACGCCGTGAGTTGCAGCACGGGTAGCTGTAATGTGCCAGCTCATGTCGAGAGCCAAATACTACCGATGTTTATTTTTATTTTTATTTATTTATTTATTTTTATTTTATGTGGCTGAGTTTTATTTTCATGTTCATGTAAGTACTTGTGTTGTTTCGCCAATACGAATAAATGTTATTTGTGAATTCAAGACTCTTGAAGACTTCCTATCCCTATCACGCCGAGTCTCATATATATATATATATATATATATATATATATATATATATATATATATATATATATATATATATATATATATATAATATATATATATATATATATGTAATATTAATTAATATATTATATATATATAAATGAATATAATAATAAATATTATATATATATATATATATATATATATATATATATATATATATAAATATATATATATATATATAATATATAAATATTAAATATATACATATTATATAAAAGAAATATTTTATATATAAATATAAAAATATATATGAGAAACGGAAGAACATCACACACTTATAAATGTAGGATAGCACGTGCAGGAAGAGACAGTGTAAGAAAAAACGCAAAGTTTGATTTTCTGATAAATATATATATATATATATATATAAATATATATATATAATATATATATATATATATATATATATTTATATATATATAAAATTGAAAATAAAATTATATATATTATATAATTAACGATATATATAATATAAAAACATATATAATTATAATAAAAGCAATAAACATTTAAGAATATTTATTATATAACGCCAATTTGGAGTGGAGTTTATTTAGGATAAATTAAGAGAACAAATTTATTTAAATCAGTACAGAAATTAATTAGTAGAGAAGATAATATAAAATGAAATTCGCCTACGATTCTGCCATCTATAATATATATTATATATAGTATATATTATATTTTTAAGTGAAGGAAAAAATAGTCTTTACTATAGTGGAGAATTTTTTGATATGAAATGAAAGTTTTTAATGTCATTAATATATGAAGAAATATAAATTGTTTGAATAAATATTTTGAAAATTATTTATTATTATGAATTTATTAAATAATAAGGATGTTATTGTAAAATAATTACACAGAAATTAAATATTAATATAATAATATATTTATAAATATATTAAATATATATATATATATATATATATATATATATATATATATATATATATGTAATACAATAATTGGAAAACTCTATAGCCCTTATTATTTTTACTCGCCCAGGCTACTGATCAAGGAGAAAACTAATCATCTAGCAGTAATAACTAACGATGCAGTCTGGCCACATTGAAGAGAACGGCACAAGTTTAATTAAAACTTTATTTTAGAGCTGCTAAAACGGACATCTTTACTAGTCAACGACAAACAAAGGAAAGACACAAAATTCACTCTGCTCGAACAGAGGTGCACCCAAGAGCGAAGACAGAAAGAATTTTCCCAAGGTAGAACAAATTTAGTCAGCGAATTTAAATTGTTAAGATGAGGAATAACGTGGAGCCATTTGCCGGCGACAGCTGGAAAACGTGTTGAATAGATAGAAAATTTACATCTATAGGATAGAAAGCTTTTTAGAATTGTATTGAAAGAATTTTAAGTCGAAGACACTCCTTTGATTAAGACAATTAGAGGCTGGGAAAATATTTTAAAGAATTAGAATTGGAGAGAGGAGGTTTTTAAGGAAATATTAAAGTTAAATAATTTTGATATCACACACACACACACACACACACACACACATATATATATATATATATGTGTGTGTGTGTGTGTGTGTGTGTGTGTGTGTGTGTGTGTAAGGAAAATTCTCAGGGGTTTTCAAAACTTAAATCAAGGGTAAAAATTCCCGCGTCATTTTCCATTCCCCTTTTTAACCCCTAACCTAAATTGACCACCGGGGCTACAGGTTACGCCCTCAGAGAAGGGGCCTGGCCAATTATAAACCTACATGGCCCTAGCGGATAATTTAGGAAATTTCCAAATAAAAAGAAGATACACGCTAGCGGAGACAGATTTTTCTAGAGATATTTTCCCACAGATGTTGACCCAGGTGTTACTTGTCTTGTACATAGAACTTCATGCTAGCTGACCCTTCAGTTTGTCCCTATGATGAAGTGGGAACCCGTCCTTCAAAGTTATCTTAATAAAGGTCTTTAGCTGAAACGGTATCATTTTTATGGCCATGACTGCAACCCTCCATCGAGAAGTCAGTCTCATTACATATATATAAATGTATGTATATGTATATATATATATATATATATATATATATATATATATATGTATATATATATATATATATATATATATATATATATGTGTGTGTGTGTGTGTGTGTGTGTGTGTGTGTGTTGAATTAGCACGCTCAATATGCACAAAGGACGAGGCTAAGCGGTTCTTTTAAAATATTTAACTAAGAATAATAATATTTACAATATGATACTTTGAAAAATGAAAGACAAAGTTAATCTACAGGAGAAGATTAGTGAAAATGCGAGCTAATCTCGCCCCTCAAGTGGGGGGGGGGGGGGGTAGGGGGGGGGGGGGGGGGGGGGGGGGGTGGGAAAAAACCTTGCAGCCTCAAGTCTGTTACAGCAAATCTCTTCCTCTCTATCTCTGTCGTCTATGAAGTTGTTTATGCGTTATTATTAGCCTGCGTTTGTGTGGAAAGAGTCACTAGAGGATTTTTGGGAGGTTCACAATGGTGGTGTCCCTGCCTTGACTTACATTTACAATATAATCCTGTTCTAAAATTTTAAATATGAAAAGGTACAATTTCGTTTAAATTGATATTAAGTGTATAGAACAACTGACAAATGAGAGAATGATTTTAAATAAAATACTAGCATCTTTTAGAACATAAAAAAACGAAACAATTGATTCCATGCGAATGTTTTGTAGGATTTTCAAAACCGTTCCCCATTACTAACTTATCATGATGAAGTAACGATACGGAATTATGAAACAAAAGATAAAAAAATGGGGGGGGGATGGTCCGTCATCCCAACCACTTGTCATTCATTAGCGAAGAGCCCTTTTCCTCATCGAATGTGAGGACGGAGGGTGGTGTTCCATGAGAAAATGGCACGTGCTCTGGAAGCAACCCCTCGCTGTTCCATCCGACACCGCACGCAAATCGCTAAAGGTAGGCTTGTTAGTTTGCTCCTTAAAGTTGGATTGTAACAGACGCAGAAATCGGCACTGACACTGATTTCTTTCCACCATCAAAATGGGAGATTGTGCAGTCCTGAATTTGGTTTCACCATCTTACTCCACTCGCTGCCCAAATTGTATAGCGCAGAGGATCTCAAACTTTTTCAGTCATTTAGCAGCTTTAAAATTGAAAATTCAATGCGGAGCTAAACATTAAATTTCAACATTTAATTTGTTTTCAATTTTAATTTTTTCTATTCTCATAACTATGAACACAGATTATTACAAGAAGCTTCCTAATCATGTGTTAAAGTTTCAACGCTTTTCATGCATTACTTTTTACAGGGTTATCCAAAACATACTTGTTTTCTTCAATTTGTGGACGGTCCCCTATGGGGTTTCGGGGAAAATTCTTTGCTAAAATATATGACGTCTACCATCCTGTTTACACGGCTGATGTTTCATGATAAATCCACGTGTATTTTTGTAGATATTCAACAAAATGTCTAAAATCGCAAGTGGCCGTTCATCATTGGCAATATAGTGTATATCAAGCGGCATATTAAAACAGAGGATTTCTCACAAATTGACAGGAATGACTGTAATAATGTGGTGATATAACATCATTTTTTTTTTGCCAATAGGCTTACGAATTTCTCTAAGATAAGAGGAGAGATGATGAAGTGATACTACTGCTTAAATCGTACCGATTCCAATATTTTAAACAAAAGGACAAATAATAATAATAGTAATAATAAAAATAATAATAGCAATAATAATATTATAATAATTATAATAATTATAACAATAATAATAATAATATAATAGTTCTCGGGACAGCGTAGTGTGTTACTGAGACAGCCTTGTTGTTTTGAACAGGTCATCAGCAAAAAACGTCACTACTCTATACACGCCACAAAATAGTTTTGGGTGCTTTTCCTATAATTTTTTACTTGTACAATAAATAGATGATTTGTTGGTGCATGTTTCTATTTGGATCTCCTAAAAAGTTATTTGGTTAAAACAATACTTTAATACAATACATATATTCCAGCATTACGGATTTAAATTATGAAACAAATTATGGATTTAAGCAATACGGGGTACGACTTAAGGTGCAAGTTTCCATAGTCATACCTTTTTATAATTAAAAAAATTTTTTAACTAAAAATGTTTAGACTTTTTTCCCCAACACACAAGAAGGTTTCTTACCAATAATTTTAAGATAAAAATCTGTTTATTTTTTTCGATGTATGTTTCTGAATAATTCGGACTTTTGTCTGTAATGGTATCTGTAATTTTAAAATAAAAAAAATAAAATCTTAAGAAATTAAGAAATTAGAATTTTTAATGTATATATTCTTTATTATGCTATAAAATATATCACTATATTAATATAAAAATATAAGGTTCACAGAATAGAAAAGATAGTCAGCTTCTATATGATATAAAAATTTATTTTTTAATTTACATATCTCAAAAGTTATTTTTTGGTTAAGTAGATTTTTACCTTAGTATATTAATTTTATAATTTTTAAAAATCAATGCCTTTATTTAAGAAAATTAAATCCTTTTTTTTAAAGTTTGGCCGGTATTAAAGATAAAAAAAAATTGTGTTTTAAACAAAGCAGAACTTTTTAATTTATATGGAATCAAAAATAGACTGCTTTAATTAAGAATTTTCAGCTCGTAAGGTACTATATCCTCTAAATCCTTTGGTTGTCCTATACATGACATATGATATGCACATCTAATAGTTTATACGCTTGTGTATCACATGTGATACAAGCATACTATATTTTATATATAAACTTTTATATATTTTGTATTTTATATGATTGTTTATCACATATGATATACTTTCATATAGCATTACACATGTATTTCGTATGTCATCCACAGTACATGCAAAGGATTAAGGGGTTATAATCATATTTGATTCTCTGCTTATATTTTATTCCCCATAATATGCGGAAGACATATCTCAAACATTTAGGTTGTTACATAAAACACCTCTCAAAAACTACTTAAAAAAACCTCGTAAAATACCTAAAGGGTAAATAAACTTTATGTCAGATTTATACTTTTATTGTAGCATATTTTATTTCTTCTATATATGAGGATCCAGAATTACTTCAATGATCAGAAAAAAAAAACCGCCCAACGTGGGGCTCGAACCCACGACCCCGAGATTAAGAGTCTCGTGCTCTACCGACTGAGCTAGCCGGGCGACAGTAAACGAGTCTTTTTAGCTCAACATATCAGAAAAAGAGTACATTTTCTCCGTGGGAAGGTATCAGACGTTGAGTGATATTTTGATTTAGATAATACGTGCAAAGTAATTTGTTTTTTGATAAGGCTCTGCTTTCAGTTCAGAAGCTTTTTCGACATACTTAGTTGGAAATTTTGGACTCATTTGTCTATTAGATGAGAATACTCTACCTAAGCACATACTCGAATTTTTAACTATAAGAAAATTGTGAATTGTCAAATTTTGTCATTTTGTTAATACACTAGCTTTTAATAGTTATAAGGAAAAAAGATTTTTATTTCGTAACACATAACCACATATTAATTGGATCACACATTGTTCACTGTCAGTGACGTAGATAGAATTTTTTTTTGGGGGGGAGGGGGGTTCAAATCAAAGTCCAATCCAAAGTCTTAATCCTAAGTACGATGAATTTTCAATCTCATAAAAAAGAAGAAAAACCCACACACGCACATAGTACACACACATACGTATCTTTGTCTGCATACCTAAATATGTCATAAGAAAGATCAGTAACTATGTACGTAAATTCATTGTATCTTGAAAAGTATCTTTGCAATAGTTTGCGCTCCAAGTTGTTACCACGTTTAAATTTTCCTGATAAACACAGCAGTATATTTAATTTACGCTCCACTACTTACCAGAAAAATTAAGTTAAAGGAATTTTATGAGTAACTAGGAAAATAAAAAATACATTGAGAAAGGAATCATAGCATATTACTTTATTTTTCTTTCACAAAATTTACATATATCGTATAATACCAAAATTCGAAAACAGTGTGACATAATCAGTAATTTATAAACAATCGTTTTATAGTAGATATAAATTTTCTAGCTTTCAAGGCCAGCTGGTTCACACCTTCCTCCGCATTTATAGTCATGTCTATATGCACTGAAAGTAATGCTAAATTTGTCGACCCCTGACCAATTCTAAAGCGAAGAAATGCTTTTATATTTTTCGTACTTAAAAATTATCTTTCAACACTTGAAGTAAAAACTAATAATGTACAACAATTTTAATAAGTTTTAAAAAAATCTTGTGATGCAAACATTAAAAATATTTTGAGAAGGGTCTAGACTTCCCGAACCTCCCCTATAAATATGTTCTTGTAGTGGTATCCAGAGAGTGTAATCGCAAACTCTTGATTTATTCAAATATAATTTATCAGCCAATTGAAGTAGTTTTTTAGAAAGGCTCTTAGCGTAAAAAAAAATTGTTTAAAAAATAGAATTGATGAGCTTTACACACAGCTCCCTGCCGGCATGCTATTTTTTAAAGATCACCAGATATTGTCCATTTCTAGGTGATCACCAAAAGAGAACAGGCAACAATAAATGTATTTTACTTAGAAAATCAAAACTTAAACACAACATTTTTTGCAACTTTAGACATAAACACAATTTTTAGCATAATTGCCAGATAAATTTCTATTTTAAATCTTCACGCGTATTGCAGAAAATCATAAAATGATATGAAATGGGGTGGGGATGTTATCAAGGAATCCCGCCTCTTTGAGCTTCGTGCAATGACAAGGGGAGAGACCTCCAGTCTCAATAAAAGTATCCCTTGGATCCATGATTAAGAAATATTTGCCTCTAAAAAGGAAAATAACAACGTAACCCCCCTTTTTTATTTTAAATTGTTTTCAGATTTAGTGTTTAAATTTTCTCATATTTAGTTTCATTGAAATCCAAAATCTTTTTTCGAACAAAATGTCGCTAATCAGTTGCTGTATGCTCAGAAAATGAGTACTCCCCAAGCAAATTTTAAGACTTTTTATCCTAACAAGTTCCTAAATTAAAAAAAAATGTTTCCAAAATTAATTTAAAACTTTTAAACTATGAACAATCTTTGAAAGAACGTATACACTTACATACTTTTCCTCTATTCTTGTACCCACGTTTCCAAACCACCAGAAAATATGATCCATCGGTCACTTTTTTTTCTGGCTTAATATTCATCACAGAATTACATTTAGACAATTAATTTCATTTGTAATCAAACCAAATTAGTGAAGGAAATTATGAAATTATTCTCTTTGGTCATAGATAGTAAGAATAAAAACTTGAGAATGCCAATATTCCCAAACTTTTTTCCAAACATGAAACGAAAAATTAAAAATTACTTTAAACCGTAAAAAAAAACTCTAATATTTTTGAGTTACGCTAAATAAGAAGACTTTTGAAAAAAATTAAATAAATAAAATGAAACGAAACGACTTGATAGAATGATAATAAAACTTCTTTCTTCAATGTCAAAGAAACTAGATTACTTTGCGTATCATTAAACTGGCGAATCTACAAAATCGTTCAGTTCGGCATAAAACACCGCCTCGTGGACAAGCATTTGTACTCTAAAAATTTCTGAAAGAATATCTTATGTGATAAAGGATAATAAGAACAGTAAAATAATAATGATATTCCAATTTTCTAGAACCAAATATCTGCCAAGTTTTTGTCAATGAACTCCCATTAAGCCTAAAGTCCTAAAGATACCCTTACAAAGGTATACATAAAAGCATGCTAATACTCAATAAAGAGAAAGTGATAATGGTGATATTCCAATTTCTTCTTGCCAAATTTCTGCCAAGTTGTTAGCAATGAAACCCCATAACACCTAAAGCCCTAAATATACCTTAAAAAGGTATAGGAAAAAGCACTGTAATGCATAATAAAGAAAGTGTGATAATGGTAATATTCAAAATTACTTGAAACAAATTTCTGTTAAGTTGTAGGCAGCGAACGCACATAATATCTAAAGCCCTAAAGACACCTTACAATGATATACATAAAAGCATGCTAATACATAATAAATAGAGAGTGATAATGGTGATATTCCAATTTCTTCGTACCAAATGTCTGCCAAGTTGTTCACAAAGTGCATAACACCAAAAATCCTAAAGGTAGCTTACAAAGGTATAGGTAAAAGCATGGTAATGGATAATAAAGAAAATGTGATAACGGTAATATTCCCATCTTCTCTAACCAAATTTCTGCTAAGTTGTAGGCAGTGAACTCACATAATACCTAAAGCCCTAAAGATACCTTACAAAGGTATGTGTATAAACAGCTGATTTACCCTTTATCATTTTATTTTATAGAATAAATGTAGTTTGATGTTTGAAATGAGTATTGAGGAGTAGAAGATTTATAGGTAAAAAATTAAAAAGAAATTTTTTCATGAAAAAGAACTAAACAATGATTTTTTGTCTATATACTGCTTAAAAGGTTTCTTAAGTATTTAATAAATTTCAAACCTGAACTACTGAAGATTATCTGAGTTTTGGGATTAACTGTTCGAAATGAATTATGCTAAAAATTTATTACTGAGGTTGTAGAAAAAGTAATTGTTCTCTAATGATGTGGAAAAATCAATATTGTTCCCTTAATGTAATATTTGAGCATTTTTAATCTAAAATCTTGAATCACCTAACTATAATTGTATTTTTTAATCAAAAATAATGGCCAAATAAAGTATCGAAACTGAAGTTTTATTAATGCACGAAACAAACAAAAATGGATCAATTTTTGAATTAATTAAAGATTAAAGTTCATACGCTAATAAACTATTAAAAATTCTGCAATTAGATTTGAACAAAAATGAGCCATTTCCCAGAATATGGTTGAACTCATATTTAATGTCAGTCCGGACAAACAAGCTCATTAGTCTCCACTTTCTAGAAGCGTAAAATGAATTAGCTGGTTAGTGACCTCTTATATTTTCCCCGTTACCTCTCTAACACAAAATGTTCCGTCATATCCAGATTTTGATTCAAATCATGGGTAAAGCTTGAATTAATCTATGGCGAAA
>CM063510.1:38162122-38179622 GCA_032207245.1 Pardosa pseudoannulata | reverse complement strand
CAAGTTATTAAATCTCCCATAAAGATAGAGTCTCCAGTTTTATCTCGTAGAAATGATGCAACTCGATACGGAATTAAGACATACTTCCCTCACTCACCTTCACATATTTGTAAGAGAACTTATACTCAAATTTGCCTTCACTTAAATTTGTTGTGGCAGTGAAATATATATTTGTAGAATGTCCTATTTATATTAATCACAGTTTTTATAATTTTTCTTTTCAAAATATTGTATTAAATACTTTAACTAACCCTACTCCCCATCGAAATCCTTAAGGATTTTTAAAACTTATTTGTTTTTACTCATACACATTTGATTTTGACCCAGATACATTTTTGAGTTTTAATTCAATTTTTTTTTAGTTTTAATGAGTGTATTTTCTTTCTATTAGTTATAAACCTTGCTGTCGACACCTTGCTTTCAAGCTCCCTACATTGTTAGTATTGTTCAACTCATTTTGTTGCTTTTATTGTTGCTTTTATGTCTTTTCTCTACATACTTTACATCGTACGAGTATTTTTACCTCGTTTTTATTGCATTAATATGTCCCTGGTGAATTCAGTGTCATAAAGCAGAAAACAACCAACCCAACCAACCCAACCAACCTAACCGTATGTGTACAATGGAAATTAATTTATACGAAAACGAAAGAAAACTGAAAATTGTTGGTAGATTCAGAGCTATAAAAAAGAAAACAACCAACCACCTAACATATCTGTATATGTACAATGAAAATTCATTAATAGAGAAACGAGGGTAACTTAGAATAATTTTCTTAAACGAGCTACCCAGCATATTATGGCTGGTAAAAATTGCCTCTTTATTCCACAGATTTCCCCTCAAATTTGATGACTTTAAATAATTATATAAGTTTAAAATATTTCTTGCATTTTTTGATTCATTACCAACCCAAAGTTATACGAATATTCGTATGACTGATTATTCGTATATGGAATAATTATTACATGGGTCCCTATGGAAGCTTTGCCGGAGAACGAGAAGTGCTTCTTATAACTGAATGTTTCATATGAATGAATATTTGTATATGTGAATAATTATTACATGGGTCTTATTTGAGTTTCACCGCAGAACGAGAAGTACTTCGCATTACTGAATGTTTCGTATGACTGATATGAATATTCGTATTTGTGAATAATTATTACATGGTTCTTGTTGGAGTTTCGTCAAAGAACTAGAAGGGCTTATAGAGTAGATCGAATAGAACTTTCTACTGGTATAACTGAATGTTTCGTATGACTGAACATTCATGTAAATAACTATTACATGGGTGTACTAGGAGTTTCTCAAAAGAAAGAAAAGTGCTTCGTATAACTGCATATTCGTAAATGGGAATAATTATTACATGGGTCTTATTGGAGTTTGCTTCATATAGCTGAAAGTTTCGTATGACTGATTGTTTGTATATGTGAATAATTATTACATGAGTCTATTAGAAGTTCCGCAGAAAAACGAGAAATGCTTTGTATAACTGAATATTCGTCCAATAATTATTACATGTGTCCTATTATAGTTTTCTAAAAGAATAAGAAGTGCTTTATATAACTGAATATTTCGTATGACTGATTATTTGTATATATGGTTAAGTCTTACATGGGTCTACTGGGAGTTTCGCAGAAGAACGAGAAGTGCTTCGTACAATTGACTGTTTCCTATGACTGAATATTCATATATGTGAATGGGTCTTATAGGAGTCTCATGGACGAACGAGAAGCGTTTCGTATAACTGAATGTTTTGTATAGGTGAGTTTTGTATAAATGAGTTTCTACTGTCTACTTATGTTCATGTGTATGTAAGTATACGTTTGTACTTACCAGAGTCTCCGTCTTTTTTTTTTTTTTTTAAACAATATAATTTGATGGCAGTCACCCACTGGTTTCTTGAATCAGGCTGTTGAAAGGGAGAGTAAAAATAAATAACTGAAGAAACAATCAAATAAAAAATATGACAAAATTCAGAATGTATAAAGAAATGACAATAAATATAGGAAAAATAGATAATCTCCCTTTTTATTACATTAGGATTCTCTTTCTCATAACTCATAATTACTGTAAATCAACTTCTTAGTTATATTATTTCTTTTACGCAGACTCTTTGTTTCTTACCTTGTTAAGAAAGCACCCAGACGTCTCAAAGTATGAGTTATTTTCGTTTGACTACAATGATATTCGTCGATATCACAGCTCCTCCTCCGAATACAAACAACCTGTTTAGGCAAATAAACAGAACAAGCTAGATTTATAGCTCCGTGACCTTTTATTAGAGCCACAGTTATACAATCAAAACGAGATTGTTAATCACGCAGTTTCGAAGCTGGTTATGAACGTGCTTTATGAGCCGCGAAGTAGTATTTCGTTTCAGATAAAAAAACTCGGTCCTCTTTAGGTTTGGTCACGTCTAATCCTACCGATATCCTGTTTGCATCTGATTCCTGCGAAATCGCGTAGAATTTCCCACCAGTAAGTATGAATTCCAGAAAGTGAGAAAGCTGCGAAATGTTTCTATTTTTATATTTCTGGGGGTTGATGGATACACGTGTGAGTTTTTTTACAAGTGCGATTGAGAGAAATTCTCATATAGAATTTTGACTTTTCTAAATTTAAAATAAATTTCAATAATTTAAATGAAGTCTAATCTCAAATGGAAATAAAGATTTATTTTAATGCATATTAGCTGCATTTAGTACACATTTTGTGAGAATCCTGTGACAAAGGAAATCTCAAGGAGTATTTTAAAAATGAACAAAAATTTTAAAAAAGTGATTTTAAACAGATAAAAGGAAGTGTGACCTGAAAAAATTTCTAACCTGTAAAAAGCCCTACTAGTTAAAGATACTCAATTATGGGTACTGAAAATTCTTGGTAGCCTGTCAAACAGCCTACGGTATGCGTTTTTTACGTTACAGACTTCGGATCAAGATTGTTTCTAAAAATTACAGAAATGATTCTACTTTTTGATAAAAGTGTATTAAGGGGTAACAGTTCTTATCGTTCTAGCAGATAATCTAAGTATATAGTAGAAAGAAGCTGGAGACACTTTTTCTTCTATTCATCATTAGGTAAAGTCAGCTGAGATAGTTATACAGTCATTTCTACCGTTGGCGATTTGTTTGGAGTCACATTGTCACCATATTTTAATCTACTACTATTTGTACTTTACGTTATATCCTGCGAAATCGCGTAGAATTTCCCACCAGTCAGTTTGAATTCCAGAAAGTGAGAAAGCTGAGAAATGATTCTATTTTTATGTTTCTGGGGGTTGATGGTTACACTTGCGAGTTTTATTACAAGTGCATTTGGGATGAGTTCTCATAAAGAATTTTGACTTTTCTAAATTTAAAATAAATTTCAATAATTTAAATGAAGTCGAAACTCAAATGGAAATAAAGATTTATTTTAATGCATATTAGCTGCATTCAGTAAACATTTTGTGTGAATCCTCTGACAAAGGAAATCGCAAGGAGCAATTTAAAAATGAACAAAATTTTTAAAAAGTTATTTTAAACAGATAAAAGGAACTTTGACCTGAAAAAAATTCTAACCTGTAAAAAGCCCTATTAGTTGAAGAATTTCAATTATGGCTACTGAATATTCTTGATAGCCTGCCAAACAGCCTACGGTATGCGTTTTTTACGCTACAGACTTCGGATCAAGATTGTCTCTAAAAATTACAGAAATGATTCTACTTTTTGATAAAAGTGTCTTATGGGGTAACAGTTCTTATCGTTCTAGCAGATAATCTAAGTGTATAGAAGAAAGAAGCTGAAGATACTTTTTCTTCTATTCATCATTAGGCAAAGTCAGCTGAGCTAGTTATACAGTCATTTCTATCGTTGGCGATTTGTTTGGAGTGAAGTGTTTGGAGTCACATTGTCAAAATATTTTAATCTACTACTGTTTGTACTTTACGTTATATCCTGCGAAATCGCGTAGAATTTCCCACCAGTCAGTTTGAATTCCAGAAAGTGAGAAAGCTGCGAAATGTTTCTATTTTTATATTTCTGGGGGTTGATGGATACACGTGCGAGTTTTTTTTACAAGTGCGGTTGGGAGGAATTATCATAAAGAATTTTGACTTTTCTAAATTTAAAAATAAATTTCAATAATTTAAATGAAGTCGAAACTTATATGGAAGTAAAGATTTATTTTAATGCATAATAGCTGAAGTTAGTACACATTTTGTGAGAATCCTGTGACAAAGGAAATTGCGAAGAGCATTTTAAAAATGAACAAAAAAAATTCAAAAAGTAATTTTAAACAGATAAAAGGAACTGTGACCTGAAAATATTTTAACCTGTAAAAAGCCCTATTAGCTGAAGTAATTCATTTGTGGCTACTGAAAATTCTTGATGGCCTGTGAAACAACCTATGCGTTTTTTACGTTACAGACTTCAGATCAAGATTGCGGCTAAAAATTACAGAAATGATTCTACTTTCTGATAAAAGTGTGTATTATGGGGTAATAGTTCTTAACGTTCTAGCAGATAATCTAAGTGTTAGAAGAAAAAGCAAGAGATACTTTTTCTTTTATGCATTAGGTAAAGTCATCTGAGCTAGCTATACAGTCATTTGTACCATTGGCGATTTTTCTTTGGCGAAATGTTTGGCGTTACATTGTTACCCTATTTTAATCTATTACTGTTTGTACTTTAAGTTATCTTAAGATTACTCTGAATTTCTGCCTTTATTCAACTTTTTATATATTTTGATTATTTTCGATTAATTTTTTTTTGCTTTCATTTCATTTTACTTCCTTTTTACTGGATTTATTGATATTTTTAGAATTTTCCTTGTTTTATTTGTTACAGAACTCACCGGAACCTTATGCTCTATGACCCTGTTAGCCTGTGAGCCACATTTGACCATTTCACTAAAATTTGGTAAGGCCTTTTATTGTAAAAATGACTGTGTATGTTTTATCTGAATTTAACTGGAGAATCTCACTAGTAAAGAGAAATGAGTGAGGAGATAGTCTAAAATTATTCAAGTATAAATAACATTTTAGTACTTGACCACAAAGGCATTTGTGATGAGGCGATTTAGATCAGTAATATAATTGATTAATTAATTCGAGAAGTAAAATGCTTGGGATCTAAATCTGACCTCATCACATCTTTTGTAAAGGGGAGAGGACAATAAAAATTATTTCAACGTTTTTTTCGTCTTGTGCGGGATTCTCGGGTGGTGTTCTGATCCCAGTCCCAGATTAGAATCACGTCTCCGTACATGACACTAAATAAGAATGTACCTTTGTGGAGTTATTTATGAGTCCCTAAGGGTCAGTGCCCAATTTGAAGGGGCAAGGTTTTTCCAAGTTGGCGGTCTCAAGGCGGGGTTAAGAAGACCAATGAAATTTTTACAACTATCCCGATTAGACGAACAGAAGAAAGAGGGAACAAAGATGAAATTGATATAAAAGAAGAAAAGTCTAGAAAGAGAAGGAGAGGTTCGGGAGTGGAGTCGAATCGAAGGGAGCAGAGCAGTTGAGTCGAAGAGACAAGTCCGACTGTCAGTGTTCAAGACTCGAGAACAGAGTACGGGGATCAAAGGAGTTGGGCTCAAGGAACACCTCGACGGCTCTCAACAACCAGAAGTTTCCAGCTCTTCCCTTTTCAGTATCACCCCGAGTTATATTAGAAAGCCCCATACCAGCGGTGATACGGAGTCCACATTATCATCACGTCATTCGAAAGGTATCTACAAGAGCTTACCAGAGTACAGCCTTGGCACACCCAAAAGATCCACAAAGGTACGCATTATTATACATATTTGAAATTGAGATTGGGTCCTCTCTCCTATATACATAGAGTTAGCTAAGTGGTAGGAAAGTATTATTATCATATCTTAATTGGTGTGGCACCTATTTTGATTATATTAAAAGTAAATCGTATGAAACTTAATCTGAATCTTGTATATTAATAATGTATGTATATATAATTGTAATAAATTGACTTATTTTTACTTTAAAGCTGTTTTCAGTCGTTCTTAATTTAGCGTATTAGTTTATTTTTATTTTATGTCTGTAGTCTCTCAGAGCCTGTGGTTGAATTTAAACTTAAAATATCTACACAACGCAACCAAAATAATATTTAGTCTTTAGGACTAAAAGAAATAAACAACCACTATACATTTGATCACAGGTTAATACCTAAATATAAACGAGAGCTACACGGCAGCATTTTGCTTTAAGCTTTTTGAGAAAAATGCTTTCATGATTTATGTCTTTCTACTCGACAAATTCGACTCTTGCATGGTTCACCTTATTCTAGAAATCGGCATTCTGTTCCGAATCATTTCTATGACAGGTGACCAACCATTTCCACTTCCCGTTATTTACATTTCGAGCTCTTCTTCACTGACACTTCCCCCTCGTTACGGCACTCCATTACTTCCATATCATTCTCGGCTCCCCACTTTCTGCGAGAAAGGGTCGAATTTTCGTGTTCTCAGGTCGTCAAGAGGCTCCCATCCTCTATATTGGAACATTCGTCATGCGGACGAGTTTCCAGCAGAATAGCTATCGCGGTGGCCGATGTCCATTATCGGAGGTCAAAATCCGAAGAATATTTACCTCCTCCCGCCTCATTTGTAGACTGACTGACTGTGTAGCGAAAAAGCGGAGTTTCTAGGAGGAAAACCTTCATCGTCGAAGCGAAGTAAATACATTCGACCGAAAGCGAAACGATTTTTCAGGAAAGAAAAAGTAGAAACAGCTTTCAAGAAGTCGTTTATAGAAAATATCATTCTAGATCACCACTTATATGAAGTTTTCATGTCTAAAACAAAAGGCATCTGAGAGTAAAATTGTACGTATATACACATGATACTATTTATAAAAATTAGTACGTCATTTTTATGCTCTTCTTCACGTCGAGATAATTGTGACAAAATCGCATAATGAAGTTTAATCATTATCTTTTTACTATTACTTTTGTCTAAAATAGCATATTCAGTTAAAAACTTCCTATTATATTCAAATCTTATAAAAGAACGAATTTGGGGGTTTCAGCGTGTTATATGTATTTATGTATGTATGTGTTTTAGACAACTATATCCAGTGTGACGACTTCAATGTTCTCGAATGAAGAGGTAGCATGAAGAAGGATCACAGTCACGATAAAATTAGAAATCACTTTTATTTCTTGAGTAAATACGGCTATATACAAGGGGATTCTAATCTCCCAAAACAAGTCGAAATGCAAAGGTTGTTGCCTGCATAACATCACCACGACGATCACAGTCGAAAGAAAAGAGATTAAATAATCTCACACAAGTGGGGAGGCTTTTCCAAGGTGCAATGCAAACCCAATTTATCCCCCCTTCGGTATCAGAGACTCTGCCGCTCCCTATATGAGCGGACTTTACGAATCTCCCGAACTTAATCACTAGAAAACTGGCTCCGGTCAAAAGATGCGAAAGCCTCCACGAGGTCAAAGCACCTACGTAAAAAAATGTCGAAATGCACCGAGTCACAAAATTCTAGGCTTTTTATACCTGGGGGTCAGTTACTGTCCTGCCAACCATTTTTTAGTCAGTTATCCCAGTTACTTAAGAACTCCAGCTAAGGTTACAGTTAGTTTTTTTAGCTGAATGCTCATTCGTTGGCTGACCCAATTGCGGCTTCTCCAGGCAATCCTATGGGGGTCATTGCCAGCAACGGATCGGGGCGTAACGCCTATTCAACTGAACTGTCACCATACCAGACACTCTGTCGCAGCGTTTTTGTAGCCGGTCGGAACAGGAGAATTCAAATCAGCTGACTCCGGTCGTTAGTTCTGGACAAAGGGGGGGGGTCTTTACACCTGGCATATTAAAGAGTTGTTTTTTAAATAAGAAATTTTACGTTTACTCATGGGTTTAATTCTCAGCCAAAATGATCGAGTAAGATGAGCAAGGCTTTACCGAATTTCCTCATGGTTGAAACAAATATGAGTTTACTACCAGTTTAAGGCTTTTCAGAAAGGCAACCCTCATCTCTAAACTAGCGGTTTCTTGCCAGAGGAAGTGTCTAAGCTCCTTCCCAAAGAAAATTTTTATGCAATAATATCGAAAAATAAATAAAACTTCATACCGTAATGTAACAATAAAAATCTCGCTAATGAATGTTTACTTTTTATTTTTCATACATTTTTATACATACGATTTAATTCCTTTATTAAAATTATCCGCTGTTGAATGTATTTAAAAATAGCCTTTACAAACGTTTTTTTTTCGGTAATGCACTAAACAACAAGTTGCATGAAACAATAACAAGTTTTATCCTCCAGAGAATAATAAATTGTCATGTTTGTGTATCTTAAAGAAAAACTTGTTATTATTTTGTTAATTTTAGTATTGATTATTTTTTGGCTTAGTGAAGTTAGCACTGTTTAAAATGTGCCTATATTATTAAATCTATTTAAAAAATGAGCTCTCAATTTAAAAAGTTGGCATGAAAACTTCCAGGAGAGGTACCTACAATTGACGACTGATAGATGATTCCTTTTGTTGTTGCTTGGAATGCCTTGAAAAATGTTTTTTTATGGTTAATTCCTCTTTATTCCATGTAAAATTACATGTAATCTATGTACATATTTTGATACAATATACTTATTGTAATACTAGACTCAAGAGTCGAGTTTGTGTTACATGGACACCTGTATTTTTTTACGGCTCTAAGGAGAAGACGGACACATCAAGAGAGAGTAGACTCCAGGGAGGTGGAAGTTCACCAAGAGGGGGGGATTTCACCCCCGCCCTCGCGAACAGCAGTGGAGGGGATGGCCGCTCGGAACGAGAGAGAAGGGACATTCATGAAGGAGAACTGAAACCGAGAGAGGTGCAGGCCGCTCGGCACTATTTGGTTATTCTCGGGTTTTTTTCAGCCATATTTGTGGTTAACGATGTTCAGTGTACATATGTTCAACAAATTTGTAAATAATAAATATTTAGTCTAGGATTTTGTAATTAATTGTCGGCAAGACGGGCTTTCATCGAACCCACGATACCTGCTCCAGTAACAATAGGCGAGCAAGTACAGAAAATAGGCTTGCGGTCATCAGCAAAGACAGCCGTGGACGCGCGAGACGCCTACACTTATGTCAATTTACACCCTAGACTGCTTATTTAATTTGTTGATTTATAAAAAATTATCTTTTTACCCGAAAGCTGAGTTTGGCGAAATTGGTAACTGCTGCTCTAAACAATCCGAAACTCACCCTTGACTATCAAAAGCCATTGGAGCCTAAATCGAAGCCTTAATATCTGCAGAGTAAAACAAATATCCCCCTCCCCACATGAAAGTCAACTCTGGACGAAGACCAAATGGATAGAGAGCTGCTTTTGATACCGTGATCCACAGACTCAAATTTGTCATTTGGCATAGGAATTCGTAGCCATTCAGAATCAACGGTAACCTGTGCATCCAGGTCTATTTAGCCACGTCTTGCAACAATTCTCCGTAGCGATAGAAATGTATGCATGTCCGGTCTAAAAAAGGGGTAGTTGGAAATTACGTGAGTTAAAAGCGATTTTAAAAAGAGAACTCTTTTATAATATTAAAATAAATGAAAAAGACCCACGCTCCCCGTAAGGTTTTGGGATCATCCGGTCAGGCGAAAGCATTTTTGAGCTATTTGATGAGCTTGCAAACAGATAAGTGTCAATTGGTGAGTGGACATGGATCGGTCAACACCTTCACGCATAGTTCCGCCACGAACATTGAAAATGGCGCAAGCTGCTATCCTTCAGAACGATGTTTTAATAAAACTTATTATTATCATGAAGACTGTTGTCCATTCGTCTTAACTCCGCACCACAACTTGTCATACACATAATGTATTAATATTCACAGTTACATCATCATATGTAGGTATACTTTGCACATGTATATCCCTGAACTCAGAAGACTTCTGATTCTTCCTGAAGTTGAGAATCCTCTACTTTTGAGATTGACCGTCTAGTTCACTTCCATTTTTGTTTTTCACAGACACCTGAGGTAGAACAAAAAATTTAAAGAGTGGTTCAGTAGAATCCCTTCAGTGATGTATCGAGCATTTAAATAAATCCACCTCCGTGTAGCTACTTACAGCGCGGATGATTGAATGTGATGTTGACTCACGAGTTCTGTCTCTGCTTTATGGTCCGTATCTACACCTTTTCGCTTTATTCCAGGAAAAGAAGTTCCGGGGCCAACAACAGTTCGCTTCAGACTCTTAAGAAGGAAAAGTGGATGCTCTTTACTTGGTTAAGATGCAGTTAAGTAAGAGTGAGTCAAATGCATTTGTCCTTAAGAGATTATATATTATCTATATGTAACTAACCTTTCTGTAAATTTTACTATAGAGCTTGTAGGTTGTCAAAACTCTGGTCCTTCTTACGGCAAAGTGGTGAAAGAGAGAAGTCAAAGGGTTGTGTTTTTAGAGGACCGAAGAGAAACTTTTTTTATAGTGGAGATCCAGTTAAATAAGGACACACAATGTAGATTTCGCAAGAATTTAAGAACATATGTTAGCAGTGTTTTTCAATACCAATGGATCCCCTAAGTTGGTGCCAACCTGGAAGACCATCAGCGAGATTTCAAAAAGAAAAAGGCTTCTTATCAAAGCTTGTTATTTTTAGCAATGAGCAAGCAAAAAAAAAAACTTTGAAATTATCAACTTCTTTTACACTTTTTATTTCAAAACCTTAAAACTAGGTTTTTCCGAAAAAAAAAGGTAAGAAATTATGGGTTTTTCTTGTCAGAAAGGAATATATAGGTTTAGTGTAGGGTTCTTATTTTTGCAATTTCAGATGTGAGAGGTAACTAGGGGGCAGGAAAGGGGGTAAAAGTTAAAAAAAATTGTTATTCAAACAAAGTGTAAACGATATGATTACATGTTTATTTCGTCTGTGTCATACACAGGCAAATGTGGTAAAGAGTTATAAATACATCCCGTATGTTTCATACCTTACCAAAAATCCATCAATTAAAAAGGGTTCCGTGATTGGAATTGTTAAGAAAGGAAGAAGAAAAGGGGGTAAAAGTTATAAAAAATTGTTATTCAAACAAAGTGTAAACGATATGATTACATGTCTATTTCGCCTTTGTCATACACAGGCAAATGTGGTAAGGAGTTAAGAATACATTCCTTATCTTTCATACCTTATAAAAAATCCATCAATAAAGAATGGTTCATTGATTGGAATCGTTAAGATTTTTTTATTTACTACATTAACAATTTCTAGGATACATAGCTGACTCCTTGATATATAAATAAAACGGAAATTTATACGAAAAATATTATCTAATTTGGGTCAACAGAACAGTTATGTGCAGGCTGGCAAATAAAACATTATATTTTTGCAGTTTGGATTAGTATATAAAATTTAATTGAATCAAATATTGTCATTTCTTGTATTTGTTATTTGACAATAATTGAGTTTACCAGATCAAATATTGTCTAGTATGACATTCGCTATGGGAGATCATTGCCATACTGAATACTGTTTTCAATGTGCTTTTTTCTAATTTACTGATTTGTGAATGCAACTTTGTTACTGATACTATTGACATGGCATGAAGGAGGGGATCTTTAACATTGAAAACAAACCAGAGTCGACACGTGAGTGAAATAACCGAGTAATCTTATAATATACTGCATGGCGTAGGCCAAAAACAGATCTTGACTAGTTTGATTCGTCAAAGTTTACAGTGGCAGATCAAATTAATAATGACTCCAACTCGCTATTGTATGACAAGGGGTTAAATAACACGTACTCCTGCTAAATATGAAAGTGTTTTTCCTTTAATTTAATTCTACTAAGTGCTGTAGAATTTTAATTTTCTTTATTTAGTATTGTAGCATATTTTTCGTAGCATCTTATACAAAAGAAGAGAGAGAAAAAGCATATTATATAAAATATTTTATATCTTTGACGTACATATGCGACCATTAACACTTCCCGTGCTGGCACTTTTTTTTATGTTTTTTGCAGTCTGTCACTGAAGCGCGGGTTACGTAAAAATGCGTATTTAGTAGATTTGTGGTGGATACTCGCTAACCACCACAAATCTACTAAATATGTATAATTATATTATGTGTGACATTATATGCGTGTTGTTTGCGTTGCTATGCAACGTTTTGCATTTTTTCTTTCCACAAGTTATGATTGTCGAGTTACTCGGTCTTTTGTTCCGTTATTTCGTCTTCAATCGAATTCCTAGCTCCAGAACGTAGAAGTTGAGTTTCATCAATTTTAAGCTTGGTTCTTTATTGTGGTATACAAAATGGATAAAATGAGCCGTTGTGACAAAAATAGTGATGAAGAAATAGGTGCTGACAGATTATCAAACTTTAAGTTAATCGTTTTTTTTTTTTTTTTTTTTTTTTTTTTTTGTGATTTCGTAAAAATATTTTTTTAAATCATACAGTATATATTAAAGTGTAAAATAAAAAAGTTTCGTTCATAAAAGCAAAGTAATTTTCGATTTACTGCTATTTTTCTGAATAACTAAACTTTCACGCAATTCATGAAAAAACGCCTGCTGCATGCATAAGTTGGAGGTGAAGTATACCCGCATGCCTAGTGTTAATGAACAAAAATATTAAAACTGACAAATCGATACCGAATGGTTAAAAACATGCATGACTTGTGCTTACACCCCCACAGATCATTTTTGACATCATCAAATGATAATTCCAAATAATTTTTTTCTTAATAAAACTTTTATATATCAAATCATGTCATGTGGTCATACATAATAGCTTTAACTAAGATATAATTTTAAAATGTTTCATGGGAAATAAAACTAGGCTAGATTAATCTTGAAGTTTAGAAGGTTAATTTAACCTAGTTATGTTTCCTACTCGAGTTGTGAATATTTAAACAATTACTTTCTGCTTTATTTATTTTTCTTAAATTTTTATTTATTTTTTATTTTATAATTCAAAGATTTTGGACAGCCTAGATTATTCGCATTGAGAATAGGCACTGTAGATGTATCGAATGGTATGTCTTAAGAGGAAATAGCTTCAAATGTTAATTAAAACTTCATTCTGATATGGTTCAAATTGAAGAGTACCTCATACTGGTTGCCATTTTTGGGCAGTCGCAAATACTAAATAGACGAAAACTCTGCAATGATATTGATTGAAAGCTCCTCAATAACACAATGAGAAAATATATTGTGTGATCCAAAAATCAGGACGAACTTTAAAAATGAATAATTCGAAAAAGAATAAAGATACATAGATACGGTTTGCACCAAATGGATGGAAAAGAAACCGGATTTTGTGTGTCAACTAAAAAAAATAGTTCTGTTGGTGACCAACAGATGGTGCTGTAGGATGATTTACAGAGGAAGAAATATGGACAACTTACAAGTTAACTTAATTACAGTTAATTACAGTAAACCTTCAATGTACTAGCTATCCATTATTCAGTAGTACAGCTGTGAGATGAGTCACCACACTGTCATAACCTTTATGTGGCTATATGCTTATAATGTCACTTTCAGAATTCTAATAATACAGTTTAACTAAGAGGGCTTTCTCAACTATACACCATTTCGATGCATATAAGCTTCAAATACCATTACGTGCTGCAGTTTCTACTTTTTATATTGTTTGTTTCTTTTCATAATCCTACATCAGGAATTAGACAGCGCCATCTGTTGGTCGCCAACAGAACTATGTGTTTCCTTAACACCCAAAATCGGTTTCTTTTCCATCTCTGTTTGATGCAAACCGTACCTTTTTATCTTCATTCGTTTTCGAATTATTCAATTTTAAAGTTCGTCCTGACTTTTGGATCACCCGGTATTTCAGATTGGAGATGCAGTTTCGGGCAAGAAACTGCACCTCCAATCCTTCTTCCACCTCAACCTTCAACTTCATAAAGTGTAATTATGCTAATTACATTGTAAAAAACTACACTCAGTCAGAAAAGCCAAAATGGGTCTAGTTTTGAGTGGTATACTTTTAGTAGAATGTTTCAATTCTAAATAAGCACTAATATCAGGTTCCTTAAATTGGAAACTTTGCTATTTTGTCGGATTCATTCACCCTTATAATAAATTTCATAATTCTGTATGGTACTTGATTGTTATATTCAAAAAGTTGTCTGGCGAAAGTTTTGAAAGAACAAGAATTCAACGCAACGGAAGATTGCAGCAGAATAAAGGGTATTTATAAAAGTTACTCAATATTTCTTTTTTCATTGAAGTATCAGTGTCTGTCATATACTTACAGATAACTGAATCAACCAACTCCGAAGACATTGTCTTGATAAAATATCTGTTGTTCCTAAAGAACGTTATAGATCATATAAATTATTCTGTTCGGCTACAACGACCGTAGCGGTCATTCATTGTTATACAGAGTCTCCTTTCTCCACAACACATGAACAAGTTTCTAGTTTTGCCCAAATTGCACTCCGGAGACAAACCGTGTTCTTTTTGGCGTCGTTAGCGTAATCCGTTTAACCTTGAATTTAGGGCTAAGCGAGGATCATTTACGAGCGGATGCGTTGAGCAATCATTTCGTTCTGCGAGCCGTCTATTTGGATTCCTTCAGAAGAAACCCCCCTTGACACGTCAGTTTTCGGATGATGGCAGAGTTGCGTATGGGTGAGTTTAGAACCGAATGGTTTGTTTGGGACACAGGTGATTTATTTACCTCATGCTACCTCTGGTATCGGTTTGCTCAATTCCCTCATTGCGTCTAAAGAGCAAACTGTTGTTGTAATTGTTACCTAGTACAAAAGGAAGCAGTCAACCTTTTATTTCTCGAAGGTAACTTAATATCTAATTAAGAATTATGTAGGAAACATTATTTTTCAAATTCCTGTCCAAATGTACCATATTAAAAAGAAATAACGAAGTCTTATATCTGTAATTTGTTTGGATATCGTTTATGATATATATATATATATATATATATATATATATATATATATATGTGTGTGTGTGTGTGTATGTGTGTGTGTGTGTGTGTGTGTGTAATATGGGAGAGACTCATTCAAAAGCACACCACGTTTTATTTCTGGTGAGATACATGAAATCCATACAACAGGCAAGCACTTTTACAACATCTTGCACCCAGACAATGTGATCCTGCACACACACACACTTTTCAAGTAGGGATTTCTCAGGTAAAAAGACTACGAATAATCCCTAAACACAATTGATTACGTGATACAAAAATGATCATGTTTAAAGAGAACGCGCTAACTATTGGCTAAAGTAGTACAGACAGAGGCTGAATTAAGTCTATAGCGTGTCTGGAGGGAAAAATCAGAATTACCGCGCAAACCCCCAACGTACTTTATGAACAAAAGTTATTAAATTAATATTAAAATATGTAAATAAGGGATTTTAATATTATATATATATATATATATATATATATATATATATATATATATATATATATATATATATATATACGGAATGATCTAAAATTCGGGAAAAATATAAAATTTAATAACTAGACTGCGAATAAAGAAAAAAAGTCGAGTTTTTTTTGTGATTAAAACAAAAAAAAATGCTTGGTTAGTTCACTTTATAACAGAAAGGGGCAACATAGTTCCTTTTTCGACTAACACATTGTTGACTAATACAAGCTTAAAGTTACTTAACAGTTATCTTATGTTTTGATGTTTCATGTGATTGTGTTGATAGAGCAGACACAAGCGTCTAGTGAGCGTCCACTGCGCCCCAAAGAACCTGTAGCTCAAATTTTCTGAATAATTTTGGTCAATGTAGAAAACTTCAACAGTCCTTTACCACCCTGAACATTGTACTTGTAGGATATGTCTACAATACCGCACAATCATTGTTTGATACATTTTACATTTATGAATTACAATTATTAAACTAAAGGGTTTCCTTATTTATGGAGTAAAGTAGTCAAACTAATAGGGTTCTTTCTAAAAAGACTACATTTCTAGATACCAGTGTTAGCTTCGACCACCATTATCTCTCACATATGCTCTTTATATAGTCTATTACTTTGATATTCTATAACATAAATTCAGCAACGCCACCTAGTGCGAAAAAACTATTCGAGACTTTCTTCGCTTATGTCGCATAAAACTTGCCTTCATTTCCATACACTTAGTACAAACCAAATCTTTTTATCATTATTCGTTGTTGAATAATAAATTTCTTAAGTTATTCTTGACTTTTCAATCACCCACCATATATCACGACGTAACTAGGTCGTGGCAAAGGCAGCATTTGCTACGGCGACATCAGTCTTGGGGGCGCCGTACAGCGAAGAAAATGGAGTTCGAAAGAGGACTATTCTCTCCAAGTAGAAATAAGGAAAAGTTTAAAAAAAACTTTTATTTATTATAAAATCCAGTGGGTATAAAAATCATTTTTTTATGAATTTTTTTTTTATTTTTTACAATGTTTCTAGAGACTAAACCTCTAATAGATTCTTACAAAATATCTACCAAAAACTCCTAATATGACCTATAATTTCGGGTATTCGTTTTAAATTTTGAATTTAATAAAGTTATTAAAGGTTAATTTGTATTTAAAAATTTGCCAATATTTTATGAAAATTCAACGTCTAAATAAAAAATAATCCCCTCAAATAAACTGTTCAGTTTATCAGCAAAATAATACCCCCGAAGTATTCAAAAATATTTTTAAGCATTAATAAGGAAAAATAGAAAAAAAATTAAAAATTAATATGCTAGGGACATTTTAAGAATTAACAAAATATATTGTGAGTTCATTCTGAATATATGATAAATATATAATATATATATAGCATGTTTATGTATTTTCTCACTATATTTGGTGGCAGACGCGTTGTTGCCACGGGCGTTAAAGGAACTAGTTACGGCCTGCCATATATACAGTGTAAAACACTTCTTTACTGCTACCATCCGCTCCAATAACATTTTGACGCAATAATGCGTATATCGAATTATGTCTACAAACAAATGGAAATTATTTGTGTAATCTTCTCTTTAGACTTCAGGTGGTGCGAAATTTTAAGTCATTGTGCTTTGTACGTTATCCGTACAAACAAGATATTTATTAATAATAGTAACACATTTGGCAAAATAATAAAAAAAAAATTATGTTAGCACAATATTAACTTTTTGTAGATCATTGCTTCTTGAAACTCAAAGTGTCAGTCAGGTAAACCGACATTCGACACACTTCTGTACTCAAATAAACTCACAAGACAAAAATAGTATAAACTATCATGACAGAAAAATTACAAGGTTATAAGTAGAGAAATAAATAAAAAAAACTTCAAAAACACATTTGTTGCTCTTTACTTGGCGTTAAAATGACTTGGTACTTTAATGGATCTATAATATTTGGATCATACAGATTTGTAGTGCTATAACGAGGTCGGCGGCATTTTGGAATTTGTCTAAGTATATATATATATATATATATATATATATATATATATATATATATATATATATATATATACATACATATGTGGAACATATACAGGAGTTTGTCGCCAATTACAATAAACATAAAGTA
>CM063510.1:38092122-38159622 GCA_032207245.1 Pardosa pseudoannulata | reverse complement strand
TACAACCTGCAGGCATTATTTGACGGAAGCGACTTATCTATTTATAGCCCTAGATATTCCACGCTATCATTCCTCTATTTTTTTATTCAACTTTTCAAAAAGATTTTCTTGGGGGGGGGATTGTTGTTTCTCTCTACTGAACCTTTTTAAAATTCAGGCACTCATCCGAAAGATTTCTACCAATCGTCGACCAGCCGTTTACTCAGAAACAGGACTTTTTCTGGTGTCTCTAATTTCTTTTTATCATGATCTCCGAATCTTTCGCACCGGCGATTTGCATAAATGTGGGAATTATGCTAGGCGAGACGTGGAGATAGGGGTCTCGCTTAAACTGTGGCAGGAGGGTTGAGGGAGAGATTTCAAAATATTAAAATGAGAGTTGCTATATTTGGAAGAGATAAAAGTTAACGACTCTATAAATAAATCGAATGAACTGCCGCCTACCTCGGGTGCGTTGCCACTTGGTGATGGGAAATAGTGTCGGAAGTAATCTCAGACTAGATGTAATTGGTCAGATTGGCTTCGGGACACTGTTCTCCAGAGGCATGTATACAAGGTTGGGATAATGGGGAATGCGTTCACCTTACTAGATTACTTCTCTTGAAAGATTCTAGTTACCATAATATGGCTGATAAGGACTTTTTGAAAAGAAAATCACGGGTGTTTGTGTTTTGTGACTACACGTGCTTTTAAAAGTTAATATTACCATTAAGTTACGGTTGGTCAACTTGATAACACTTTGAAGACCAAACTTCTCTTGCAGAACAGCATCGAGAACCAGATTCAACGTTCTATTCAAAAAAGTAATCAGCCGCAATCTTCCCAAAGTAAATCAATTACAACCAGTAAAATTAATAGATTTCATGCTGTGTATTTAAATTTTAAATTGTACCAATCATATTAACACATCCGCGACTGCTGACGTGAATTAATGTCATACCAAGTTCTGTTTCTGGCTATTGCTGACGTGAATTCTCATCATGCAATTTCATTCTTAAATACAGAAACCGTATCAGATGTCTTACCATAAAAAATAGGAATGAGAGAGAAATATAATTTACTCAATTTCTGTGTTATTTAATTTAAGTTGTCAAATTAGATCGGCAAATTTCAGAGTTTTCATATTTGAACTTGTTACTATTAAATTTTTACCTTTTCCTTAAAATCAGTGGCTCTCAACCTTCTCTGGACTACCACCTCCTTTACAAGAAAAAATATTCGAATTCTTCTTTTCCATAATAGTTAATTATACCAAATATTGAAGTATTGTTGCATGTCATATATATCTATTTTTTTTTTTTTTGCCTATCTATCTATGAAGGATCACAAAATAGAATTTTATTAAAACGACTATCGAATGGAGGAAAAAATTGTTTATTAAAAATTTCAAAAATAAGAACAAAATCAATAAGAAATAAAAAAATAACAAGATAATACCACCATGGTTGAATCTGGTTGATGGCTGCCGAGATGGATGAGGTTGGTGGAGTTTTAATTGTTTGTTTAGGTTCCAATTTCTTTAACATCATTTCTTTAATCCCCAACTTCAGCCATGTACTTTTTCTTAGATGGTGGACTGGTTACTGCATTGAGCCCATGATCAACCAAATATGATGAAGAAAATACGATTACACTATCTGTACTGCACTCTAGGGGTTATCCAATGGCAGAACATGGAGGAATTCACGAAATTTATAGTTGAGGAATATCGCATTTATTATAGTAAACACACATATTGCTCGATTGATTTATTGATGATATTATGTAAATTTTTACAGATATTATGTCTACTGGGCGTTCCTCTTGACTTGCATAACACCGTCCTTTGCCTTAGAACCCGCTACTGCTCCTCTGGACGGCTTCAGCTCCCACTTTTGAGCGGTACCAACCCCCTTCAGAACTTACGCCTTAAAATGTCTATGGCAGCCAGTGTGACGACTTCAATGTTCTCGAGTGAAGAGGTAGCGTGAAGAAGGATTACAGTCACGATAAAATTGGTAATTACTTTTATTCTTTCTGCAGTAAATATTGTTATGTATACTACGGGATTGTAATTCTCCCTAAAACAAGTAGAGGATTTTCGGCTGACACTATATTGCCACGACTATCACAGCCGGGAAAATAAAAGATTAAATAATCTCACAAAGGTTGTAGTTCTTCCAGGGTGGAATGCAACCCTATCTATCCCCCGTTCGGTGTCCGAGACCCTGCCCCTACTTATATGAACGGACTTTACGAGTCTCCCGAACGCAATCACTAAAAAGCTGGCTCCGGTCAAAAGACGCGAAAGCTTCCACGAGGTCAAAGCACCTACGTAAAAAAATGTCGAAAAGCCCCGAGGCCCAAAATTCTAGGCTTTTTATACCTGGTGGTCAGTTACGGTCACCCCAACCGTTTTTTGGTCAGTTACGATTCCAGTTACCTGAGAACTCCAGCTAAGGTCACTGCTAGTTTTTTTAGTTGAATTCTCATTCGCTAGCTGTCTCGATTCCGGAATTCCCGAGAATCATTAACATAACTGATCAGGGGCGTAACCCTAATTCAATCCAACTATCAGCATCCCAGACTCTGCTATTGTAAACTGGTCAACAGGTGGGATTTCCGATCAGCTGATTTGGAGCGTGCTCTGAACAAATGGGAGTCTTCACACCAGCTTCCGTATTTTATTAATATTGCAGACACCCAACATTAGAAACGCAAGAAATTTTCTGGTCACTAATTGCATTATGTAAAAATCCCTTGGATATCAATCGAATTTATTTCCACTTTCATTATTTTCATTTTGAGAGTTTTAATCTGTGCATCAGACTTATCAGAAGGGCAGAGTAAATCAACTATAAGGGTAATATTGCTATTTTAAATGAAGGAATATACTTAAAGTGTGTATTTTTCAAGAAATAAACCACAGAGGAACTGAAAAACCCTTCCATAAACTTACTATGAATATATTAAAAGGCAAATACATAGTTTTATAATTACATTTTTTTCTAATATATAATACTCAATAAAAGGTGATACTAAAATAAAAGCATGTAAAAATAAAAATAGAAAAGTCATTAGGGCTTATGTTGAATTATGACACATCTGTCCATAAACACAGAAGGTATTACCAAGAAATATCTACTTTTTTTAAGATAAATCTTTAAGTTAAAACACGCAAAATCTGAAATACCACGTAAAGTCTAAAGATTATGAAAAATAAAACAGAGAGAAAATATTCAGCAAAAGGTGCTCTGAAACTTAAAAAAAATGAACAAAAGAAGTTGAGTAGGGGAAGTGTATAGTTGTGTGCTAAACATAAAGAATCTTTCAATTTAAATTGAATTTTATACTACCTTATGAAGAAAGTATTAGCCTCAAATAAAGGTGGTTTTACAGCTGTTTCATCATAGAGATAAAAAACAACTCAGTTAAGAAATACACTTTAAGAAACAGCATAAACATTAAAACAGTATAAAAAGGAAACTACAAGCATCATAATCCCAAACAAAAATAATTTCTGTAAATGATAAGAGTAAATATATTTATCCAGGTAGTTTAAGCTTAATAACGTAAGAATTAAAATTCGATGATAACATGCGTTTGTCAACAGAGTTACCGTATATAATTAGTGGGATATAAATGGTTGCACAACATATATCTACCAGAAAAACAAAAAGATTAAAAAGGAGGCAAACAAGAAATGAAATATCTAGATAAAAAGAGGGTAAAAGGATTACCATCAACATAAATTAGGTAAATAAACAATGGCATATAAATAAAGCAAATCCCATTTTTTGTTTATGTACATGTATGCATATAATATCAGCTCAAGTACATACATACTCATATAAACACTCCGGGGAACACCGTTTACACTGTGTTCATCAGCCTCACAGATATCTCTATAAGTAGCACAACACAGATATAATATAATTCAAAATTTTTTTTCTTACAGAGTTACTAAAACGTATCACAAAGTTGTTTCGGTAAAATGCAACGCAGTGATTCAGTAAACTGAAGAAAAAAGCGATTAATTCCTGTAAAATAGAAACGAGTGCTGTAACGCGTTGTTTTAGCACACTGCCAAAGCTTCCTTGTCTTAGCGCTCCCAGACGGTAGTCAACACACATGCTTAAACCATGCTAGAAGTATGATATGGGTAGCAGGCAGGACTTAGCGTGTCTGAGAAGTGGAAATAAGAATTGAAAGCTCTTCCGAGAGATATGTATTGGGAAATCGATAAATAAATTAATAGGATAGCATTTATTAGATTTTTAGGGAAGCGCCGCGACTGTCACTTTCAAAACCACCTTATCTAATACATAATATGCTTAGTGTGGATGTATGTAAACACGATTTCATGAAATATGTACAACCTAAAGGAATTTGGTACAGGGCTTCTTCGTGACACTGGGCAAAACTTTACGATGCCCATTTTTGAAATTTTTAATTAGATTTCTTTATTGATTTAATTTTAAATTGATTATAATTTTTTATTTCTGACAACAATTTCTCTTATTTAATCATCATGGTTCTTATATTCTAGTAATCCTGACAAATAAACACAATGAGAAATCAGTTATCATCATATTTTACATACTATTTTTCTAGTTGATCAGCTGGCGAAATTTTGGTATTAATTAAATTTAGAATTTTTCTTTAATATTAATGCCATCTGTTTTGTATCGTTGATTCTGTAGGAGGACTTAAAGGTGAAAAAGAGAAAGAACACAAAAAGAAAGACACTTCAAAATTCTTTCCCAATTTTTCCACTAGCTCAGTTAACAGTTAATAAATTAATTAGGTCGTGGGTTCTTTTTTCCTATATTCCAAGTTAATTTTTATTTTCATTTTTATATTGCGTATATAAATATAACGGTGATAAAGATAAATTTTAATTGCATCATACTAAGAAAATACACTGTATATTCCCTATTAAAAGTTTAAACTAGAAAGAAACGCCTGGGTTGCAGAGGAGGGGAGGTGCAAGTTGCTCTTTGATGTATGAAGCACCAAGTTATACACTCTTAGCAAAAAAAAAAAAAAAAAGCATAAAGAAGGATTATTTGAACGGAACAAAAATAGGTAGATGTGGTGTGTATGTACAGGAAAAAAAAATGATTATAAATTGAAAAAAATTGGATGATTTATTCAAGTGATAGAGTTTTACAAAGTATGAAACTAAATAACGCGTTTGTCCACCTCCGACCCTTATGCAAGCAGTAATTCGGCTTGGAATTAATTGAGGTGGAAGATATCCTTCCGAGGATTATCGTGTCAAATTCTGTCCAATTGACGTATTAGGGTGACGTGACGTCCTAACACCATGTGCACACACATGCGTTCTTAATTCGTTCGAAGTGTGTCCATATTTGTAGCAGTAAACTATATGTGTCATATCTTTTTCAAGTTGGATAGCATAAAATGAACATAAAAGACCTACACACACACACACACACACACACACACATATATATATATATATATATATATATATATATATATATATATATATATATATATATATAATATATGCATATATATACATATATATATAAATATATATACATATATATATATGAATATATATACATATATATATATGTATATATACTTATATATATTATATATATGCATATATATACATACATATATATATACATATATATATATATATATATATATATATATATATATATATATATATATATATATATATATATATATATATATATATATATGCATATACACACACACACATATATATATATATATATATATATATATATATATATATGTATATATACTTATATATATATATATATGCATATATATACATACATACATATATATATACATACATATATATATATATACATATATATATATATACATATATATACATACATATATATATATATATATATATATATATATATATATATATATATATATATATATACTTATATATATTATATATACATATATATACATACATACATATACATACATATATATATACATAAATAAATACATATATATATATATATGCATATATATACATACATACATATACATACCTATATATATACGTACCTATATATAGAGAGACAGGAGTGGGAGATAATAGCAGAACATACAAACTATAAGTCCCTAACGCTCTAAGTCTAGAAATGTTCCTTTGATAAATGTAATATCCACTATAACATGTTATACTTATATTCTTCTCAATTATTGTATTATCTTATTTCCCCCTCCCCCAACAAGATTTATGGCAATATGGAAAGATGCATGTTCCCACCAGAGTCCTGATATTTTTTATCTGTCCGTGCTTCGGTACCACGAGGAGGGCGGAATATTGAGGAGCCAGCGGCCGGAAGAGGAAACACTTGGCCTTGGCGCGGGTGGATCACGTAAATCTTCCGTCCTTCGGTGGACGTCGTGACATCGCTTGCCAAGGACAGATGTCACAGAGCGGATCAGGCGCACAATCTGAATCTCAGATAGGAGAATATCTCCAAAGTTTCGACATATCTAGAAGCACTTAAATCAAGAATGAGCAAACTACTACCATATAAGCGGGTCTGGCACGCCGCACATTAAAACTATACAATTAGACGTTCTTAAGAAGTTCCCGGTTTAAAAGTTTTCTCGCTTAAGACGCTTTATTTCTGTAGTCCTAATTTTATTCATATATTTATAATAGTAATTTCCTCCTCTTCAGAAGTTTTGCATTTAAACATTTTTTATTCAATTAAACCCGCTTAATAAGTTTCTGGTTTAAAAATTTCCTCGCTTAAGATGCTTTATTTCTGCAATCCTTATTTTATTCATATGTCTATAATAGTAAATTTCCCCTATTCAGAAGTTTTGATTTTAAACATTTTTTTATACAATTAAACCTGCTTAAGAATTTTCAGGTTTAAAAGTTTTCTTACTTATGACGATCTATTTCTGTTGTCCTAATATTATTCATTTATCTATAATAGTAAATTTTCCCTTTTTAAAAATTTTTCTTTAAACATTTTCTTGATTAAGAAGTTTTACTTCTTTTTTATTTCCTTGTGAGACTGTTGATTTTTTTATCGAACTTAGATACAAAAGATAGTGGGTGAATTTAATAATATTAGAGAATAGCAATAAAGCAGCAATAAAACAGCACTTATTTACACAAACAATTTTTAGATATGAAGAAGTTTTTAAACTCTGCTTTCAGGCAGAGCAAATACAATTGTTTATATTTCGGTACTTTTAATGAACCATCCTACACTGGGGTGAAAATTTTGAATTATATCAGAATACTTTTTATCATGAAATCAACCACGAATTTTAAAGAAAAATATTAAAATAAACTAATCATGTAATATTATTTTTGTCTTCCTTTAGTCTCTGTCTATACCTAATAATTTCTTAAAATTAAAACAATTGAAATTCTTCTTGGTTAAGTTTAAAATTTTAAATGTTTTGAATATATTCATTTTAGATAATATAAAAATGTTTTAATTAATGATGAAATAAAATTATTTTTATTGTAAAATAATATTAAATCCCACATTTAGAACTTAAAAAATGATTTACCTCTAAATTTTAGATTAAAATATTTTTTCTAATGCATTATTTGTTTTTTCCTGTTAAGATGTTTCTTTGCTTAAGTTTTAAAATGTTAATTACTTAAATAAAGCCCATCCCTTATCTCCGCTGTTCTCCAACTGAGTGATACAAGAGCATGCCAGGGGTAGTAGAATGATCATATAATATAACTTTTCAAAATATTTTTTACCTGTATCTAAAATTAAACACTAGGCATCAGTGGGTTAATCTTGTACAAAATAAAAATTCAGAACATCACATTTAAATTTTTCTATTACAAAATTATGTAAGTTTCATATAAACACAATCCTACAAACAAATTATTTGCTGTCATTAAAAACAGATTCTTGGTATCAATAGATTAATCTTTTGTGAAATAAATGTTCAGAATATCAGATGTAAATCCTTAGAAAAGAAGCTCTTCATCAGTAGGTTATTATTGTACAAAACAAGTATTCAGAATATCACATTTAAATCGTTTCATTTTTCTATAACAAAACTATGAATGTTATGTATAAACATAATTTTGCAAACTATTCATTAGCTGTTCCTAAAAATAGATACTTGTCATTAATGGGTTAATCTTGTACGAAACAAATATTCAGATTATTACATTTAAATCACTCTATTTTCTATTACAAAATTATGTTTGTTACGCATAAACCTAATTCAGCAAACTATATTTCAGAAGCCCGATAAATATACACTTGACATTAATGGGTTAATCTTGTACGAAACAAATATTCAGAATATTTCATTTAAATCACTCTATTTATCTATTACAAAATTATGTACGTTTCAACAATTCAACAAAATTCTGCAAACTGTTTATTATCTGTTTCTAAAAATAGACGATTGTCATTAATGGGTTAATCTTGTATGAAACAA
Organism: Pardosa pseudoannulata; assembly: GCA_032207245.1. NCBI lineage: Eukaryota > Metazoa > Arthropoda > Arachnida > Araneae > Lycosidae > Pardosa > Pardosa pseudoannulata. The sequence continues at coordinate 38,151,162 of CM063510.1, read as the reverse complement.
ATATTCAGAATATTACATTTAAATCATTCCATTTATCTATTACAAAATTATGTACGTTCAAACATAATTCTGCAAACTATTTATTATCTGTTCTTAATATATAGATGCTTGTCATTAATGGGTTAATCTTATACGAAACAAATATTCAGAATATTACATTTAAATCACTATATTTTCCTATTACAAAATTATGTTTGTTATGCATAAATCTAATTAAGCAAACTATATTTTAGAAGCCTGAAAATATACACTTGGCATCAATGTGTTAATCTTGTTCGAAAGAAGTATTAAAAAATTACATTTAAATCATTGCATTTCTATATTACAAAATTATGAACGTTTAAACAAAATCTTGCAAACTATTTTTAGCCGTTCTTAAAAATAGACGTTTTTTATTAATTGGTTAATCTTGTACAAAACAAATATTCAGAATATTACATTTAAATCGCTCCATTTATGTATTACAAAATTATGTACGTCTAAACAAAATTTTAAAAACTATTTTTTAGCTGTTCCTAAAAATAGACGCTTGTCATCTTGTACGAAATAAATATTCAGAATGTCACAATTAAATTGTTCTATTTCTATATTACAAAATTATGCTACGTTACAGGGGTTATCTGAAGCGCATAAATTAATGAGAAAATTATTCATTTTCTACTCATTAATAAAGAATCTCTTGTGAATTTTGGAAAATAACTTTAGTGTATCCTGTTTCGGAATGATTAATGACGGCTCAATGCAAAGATTACCATTAACATCATAATCACATCATAAAACAATGACACCGTCGTCGTAATTTGCCTCCTTCCATGCACAGCAATCGGTTTAGAATTTGGTTTGGGCGAAGGTTTTTTAATCACCAGAGGAGAGATTTTAAATTAATGCTCGATAATCGATGCATTTCGGAGATTTAAAAAGATTGGGCTATTGGCAAACGGGAAGAGAAAAAAATCTAAATCATCCCGTCTAACTTGTAGCGTCTTAAAATTTTGCAAACTTATCGGGAACTATAAAAAAAATTGAATTTAGTCGATATCTTATTAAAGCATTGAAATTCGATGTTTCTCTAATCAAAAGACGCGGAGAAGAAAATTAATGATCGCAGTTAAATTAGTATCGATTTATTGGATTTGCTATTCGGGATTTTTTTTAAAATGTTGATGGAGATTTTACCTTCTAGTATGGGATTATTAACTCTTTCTAATTTGGAAAAATTGTTGAAAGAAAACAGAATTTTAACTGTACAACTGAATATAGCTCTTATGGAGGTTTTTATGAACGCATTTTGTGTAATTACAGCTTACACGATTAAATCGTTAAATGAATAAAAAAAAGGAGTTTGAAATTATGTTTAATAGATTTTGTATTTACTTAAGTACTCATAAAACTATTGCCATAATAACTTGCTTAAATAGGCATGCGATAAATAATATTAACAACTTTCTTATAAATTTTCTTTAAAAACCATTTATTTTTGCAATCATTTAATTTGCTCATCTTTTCTCAAAAAGTTTCTCCACGGAATTCGCTACCCTTATTTGGTAAAATTATTGGTTTTTCAATTTTTGTTTAAAATATTTTTTAACCCATCCAGTAATTTGTGACAAAATATTTATGACAATATAGTAGTTATAATCAAAAATGAAAGCACTTTTAGCACTGTCATACCCATTTAGATTATGTTCCTTTTTGTTTACAACGTCTTCATTTGTCCATCTTGCCTCAATGAGTGATAGGAAGAGAATGTAATGTTTGAACAAGAACGTTTGAATGAAAATTTTGAAGGAATTATTTATGCTGCTTGATACTTTTAAAATAAGGTTCTGATAAAATAAGGCACTGTGTAAAGTATTTGTAATCTTTCTAATTTATTTTTAACTAAACTAATGATAAATACATTTTAGTGACATTAATTTTTTTTATTTTTACATTTACAATGTATTTGAAATACCGAAAAATAATTGTAGGATTAACTATAATAATGATGAATGATGTATATATATATATATATATATATATATATATATATATATATATATATATATACTGAAGAGCCGAAACACTATGACCACCTGTCAATAACGAGTTGCCCTCCTTTGGCGCCCAACTCAGCTTCAACCCGCCTTAACATGGATGCCACAAGTCCTTGTTAGATGGCCGGAGACGATTGTACCAGATGGTTAAGCAACGGTTACGAAATTCCGAGGTATTGCGAATTGGGGGGGGGGGGCTTTGAACTCTGAGCTTCCGTCCCATGACATCCCAAATGTGTTCTATCCGATTGAGATCCGGTGAGTTAGGTGGTCAGGAAATTAACTGTAATTCAGCATCATGTTCCTGGAACCATTCCAATGCAATTTTAGCCTTGTGACAAGGGCGTTGCCCTGTTGGAACATTTCATTTCCAGCTGGAAAAACAGAGGCCATGTAAGGGTGCAATTGGTCCACAATGATGTTCAGATACCCTGTAGCATTCATGGTCTGCTCTACCACAACCACGGGTCCCAGAGAACATCCCCCAAAGCATAATGCCGCCACCACCAGCCTGTGTATGACCGACTGTGCATTGACGGAGCAACTGTTCGCCTGGAATACGATGTATCCTGACAAGGACATCGGCTTGATGAATGACAAACCGTAATTCTACTGACCAGGCAACTCTCTCTCACTGATCCATAGACCAGTCGCGATGTTCCCAGGCCCAGCGTAGGTGCAGTTGGCGATGACGCTTGGTCAGCAAAGGCACACGAGTGGGACGTTTGCTGCGTAGAGCCATATCCAGCAGTGTCCGCTGAACAGTGTGCTCCGATACTATTCTACTTGGCCCTGCATTGTATTGGGTTGTCATGTGAGACACTGTCTGACTCCGGTTTTGCATCACCATTCGAGACAGTCTCCGACCTTTTTCTTTGATAGCGTGTGGACATCCAACACCGTGTCGTCTATTGCTGGTTTCACCGTCATTATCCACTTTGGATAAGTACTAACAACTGTAGATCACGAACAACCCACTAGTCGTGCAGTTTCGGAAATACTTGTTCCGAGCCTTCGAGCCATTACAATCTGCCCTTTATCAAAATCGCTTAGATCCGCAGCCTTTCCCATGACACACAGAAGTAAGTGAAAGAATGATTCTTCAGACTCTCCGGCCGCAGTTAATTACCACTTTCATCTGATCACGTGCCTTCCAAGTCATTCAGGCGAGTTCATTGCAAAATGTAGGGATGGTCATAATGTTTTGACTCTTGAGTTTTATATGCTTTACATTTTAAAGAATTTTTCTCGAGAATTCTCAACAGTTTATGAAAAAGCCATTAAATGTAAAATTATGACCTAAATTTCTATGAAAACGGTTGTTATTAGGTAAAATATAACAAGGTATTGAATGCATATAAACTTTTTGATTATCTTACATTTATTTCAACATAAAATCATTAAATTGATTTATCTTAGTTTGCGTTTTTTGTATGCATGGCTACATTCAAATTGCTAAAATTTAGACATATTTGAATAAAATGACTTGAGTTTTTAAGCAAAGTCTAAGAGAATTAGGTATGGACTTTATAATAAATTATATAAAAGTATTTTTTAATTAAAAATGTAAAGGAGTGTTTGGTCAGATATCTTTGTTTTGTCTTATGTTTTGGTCAGATTTACATATAAATTGTTGTTTTCCTTTTTTTCTCAATACTATAACTTCATTCAAAATTGAATCAATAAGACTATAAAAGTAGTTTTGTGAATATAATAAAATATATCATTGTAAAATATTAAAAATTGAATAAGAAGAAAAATTAGTATAATTTCTAAATTTTTTAAGTTTCATTTTTTAAAATATCTACCCTAGAAAATTTTTTGTTTCTCAAATGTCCACATATTTAATAAAATTATTTTAGCATTTGCGTAGCATTTTTAAAAAAATAAACTTAAATTTAAAAAATGTCCAAAGAGTACTCAGTATTCTTAAAGAGAAAATTTCTTTGCAAACTTCGTTGATAAATGTACCTATCCCAGTGTGGGAGCCCGAGCTCCCAGGGAAGCTTAGACTTCCTCACAGGGATGCTACTAGAATAATTTTGTTTCCATCTATTTCACTGCTCGCAAAGTTAACGCTTTTTCACCTAAACCTCATACGAGACTACTAATTTAGGCAATAAAAATAGTTTAAATTCAACAAACTTTTATCTTTAGTGACATATCTTATACATTCAAGCCTCCTTTTATATGACTTCAGATTTGGCTTCGCTCTTTATAGCAGTTGATAGCGCAACACTGAAAAGTCGCCGTCTGACAGTTCTTTCAAATGTGAATACTGAAACAAAACAATTAATTTATGTCTGATTTTATCTCTTTAATAAAAATTTTTTAAAGGCATCTACATAATATTAAGGACTTCAATGGCTTAATTTGATTTCAGGGGTCACAAAGAGGTTGACTCTTTTTCCCCCGAACCATAAATGAATCCTCTAATTTAAGCAACAAAAATGGGCTAAAACCATTTTACAAGAAAATTTTATTTTTAATAACATCTCTTATCATCCAAGCCTCCTTTTATTCGATATCAAATTTTGATTTAGTTATTGATAACAGTTTGTAGTACAATGCTGAAAAGAGTCGACGGTTGAGATTTCTTTCAAAAGTGACTAAGGAACAATTTGTATTAATGTTGGATTTTAGCCTCTTTATATTTTAATGCATTTACATAGTTATTATAACTTAAAAAAGAAAACAGAAAGAAAGTAAAGAGGCTAGCAAGGTCAAATTTAATTAATTTGTCATAAATTTCCACAAAAACTTTTATGAAAAGTAAATACTAGTAGAAATTTCTAAGGCAAGAATTGCCATTTTAAAGGTTATAAACATTTACTTATTATCGATCTCTCACAAGAAATAATACTCGAAAAATGTGTATCAATAAATAAAATACTAAATAATGTGGAAAATTAAGACACAATTTTTTATAAATAACAATTATTTAATAGACATAATCTTGTAACAATATTAACAGTGTGGCGGTTTCCGCTAACAGCACAGATGTCAGAAGCCGACGTTTCGGTAGAGCCACCGATTAGACGGAAGCCACTGCAACTGAAACTGTCTCTCCCTACGGTCACGGGATATATTTTTGAATATATTTTTGATTGTTTATTTGTTATATGCAGTTGTCGAACTAAAAAGTAAACTATCTTATGTTTAAATCTTTTTAAAATAGAAGTATTACCGGGCCTTTCAAAAAACCAGGCTCTAGACATTTTTTATGTGATGATCAGATACAATGATTAAAAAAATACCGTAAACCGATATTGCATTTTTGATATGTTATTACAACTGCTGTTTATAAGTTAAGAAACTTGTAAGAGGAGATCGATATCCTTCCTTTTTAATCTCCATTTGTCTAATTATTTTTTATTTATTACGTTATATTTATAACGTAAGAAACGCATATTAGAAAATCTATCGAAATATCTTCATTTGCTTAATCTTCGCATAGGAAAAAAGTAGATGCTCCTAAACTAAAACTAAATCTGCGTTTACTTATTCCATTCAGATTCTCTTGTAAATCGTCCACCGAAATACAGCCAAAAGCAGAAGGTTCTCTAGGTGGATTTGGTTCTGTTCCCTTCATTTTCCACGAGACGGCAAGCTAGACAGCCAATAAAACATAATCAACCCTGATGATAAAAGAATAGTGTCAGAAAGTGACAAGTGATGGGAACACGTATTTGCATATACTTTTCACAGACTTCGTGCCTGCAGATTTGAGCATGCTTTAATTTGTTAGACTGGCATTATATGCGGTCAAGGACAAGAAGCATGTTTTCATCATAATCGAGTTTATTGCATTTTATTTACCAGACAATTGTAGAGGTCATTATTCTGTAGAGCAGGGGTAGCCAACTGGCGGCACGTGTCTTGATTTATTCCTGCTTCAAGACTTACATTCATTTATAAAAAATTTAACGGGACCAGCTATTAATCCTCTATTAATAAAAGAAATTTTCACTCTCACCTCTTTTCATCCTTTATTTTGACCAATCATACTTTTAGTAAAAATTTGTTCCTTCAAATTAAATTTATATGCGTGTTTCTTATTCATTCCCCTTCGAACATATGCAATTTTTTCCCACATGTTGTGACTAACAGAGTTTTTGTGAAAGAAGATCACCATGTATCCACAAAAAATCATTTAGATACCACATGGCTTCTTTGTAGGATAATTGCATTGTACGCAGATTCTTTATTTTAATTGTATGATGCGTCACCAGAACTATCGTTTTCACATTCCTTTCAGTTTTCAAACTTAGTATCGGTAAGTAGTACTTAGTATTAACTTAGTTAACGATGAAGTTGCTGTCTGATTTGATCCCGTAACGACAAAAAACTAACGTAACTCCCGTAACGACGTAGCACTCAGCATAGTTAACACATTGTATGCGAGACACGTACTAGTACATTTTCTCACGATTGATACTTGAGCGCGGGATATGTATTAGTATGTTTTCTGACGAGTGATACTTAAGCGCGGAACACGTACTAGTACCTTTTCTGACGAGTCATACTTCAGCTCGGGACAAGTACTAGTACGTTTTCTGAAGATTGACACTTGAGCGCAGGTCACGTACTAATACGGCTTAGCGTAACAACATGGTTTGTTTGTGGGTACAAAAATAACGGTATATATAGGAAAACGAAGCCGAATGTTCTTGAAAAGATTCTGGAAAAGTTTCGACAAATAAAAACTAGTTTTTACAATATTAGTTTTATGATTGCTCGTTTCATTTTTTTATAATGTAAAAATGTTTATATATAACATAATTCGAAAAAATTAAAACCATACACTGCTATTTCTATTTGATTTTTCATACTTATGGTACTATTATAAATTTATCCACTAAAAATATATTTTTCTTTACAAAAATCTTGTGATTGTTATATATATATATATATATATTATATATTTGTTTATATATCTCAATATAAAATGCGAAATGTTGGTTAAAAAATTAATTTTCGATCTATTGAGATTTAACTGAATAACTAAATTTATGCTCAAAACCCTCGCTCCCGGTACAATTAATTCCGCTGCGAAATGTACCCGCACACAATATGTTAAAATAAAATATTTTCGCTGAAATTTGAACACTGACATTTTCGGCGAATACATTTTTCTTTTACTTCATGCAAGGAAGGAAAAAAACACAGAGAGAAAAAGTATTTTAGAAATTAACATTGATGTTAAAAATCAGACAAAGCTACCTTAAAGAATCTCAAATTCACCATGTTATCTCAAGAATTAGCATATTACTATATGTTATTCTCTCATCACAATATAAATATGCGGAAATAGTATGAACTGATGCATCTGGAGGGATAACATTTCTTTAGCTGGTACGGACCTAAATATCCCAGGCTCGAGGCGAACCTAAAAAACAATCTGCGGTCTGGTGCCCGACAGATATACGATTGTATAGGGGTACAACTTGGAGTCTTTGAGTCCCACATAAAATGGAGATTGGCACTCCAAAAAATAAACCTCAACTCCCATCGCCTTCGCTCGTTCTCTTCTCTTTTCTCGTTGTCAAACTTCCTCGGGCGAAAACTCACGCCGCCTAACGTCACATTTCACCTCTTCCCATTGGCTTCTCCTTTCCGTGTTACCGTCCTTCTAACCTCCAATTAGTCCTTTCTTTGGCGCCTGACAGTCTGCCATTTCGTCGCATCCGACCTTCTGATTACCTCGGACATCTCTAGGCGTATCGCACCGAAAATCTTTTGTAAATTTAATGTCAAAATTCCAGACCGAATGTTGCCTTGGCCTGTGTTTTAACAAAACCTCTTTGTGAAGCCAATGAGGTGTAGCGATGTCACAATGCCAAGGCAACAACAGATCGTCATCTATTAAATAAACATTTTTATTCCCCTTTTTACAGTGCTGATGGTTTACATGTTACTAATCAAATGATAAGTTTCCAGTTATAATACAATTATAGAAAACCAAATGTGACCCACCCCTTCATGTCTAAATATAAGTACTTCCTAATCCTTCCATTGTCATATCTGTGCCATCATTAACAGTTTTGTACTGTGATACCTCGATTAACGGAGATATAATCCTAACTGGAATCGTATTCGTTAGCAGAAACGAGATGTGGAAAGATTTCTATGAAGAATCTATTCTTGGAGAACCATGGAAAATTCTTTCTGAAGGATGAATACTCTTTCTGATTATAGAGAAAATTTGCACCAAGAGAACTGGGTCGTTCTCAATCTTTAAAAACTCGATTATTAAATTTTTATCTTTAAAAAAATCAGGCGTTTTACCGATTCTAAAAATGTATAACATTTTTAGACGTGATAAATTTAACCAAACTTAATTTTAATAATAGCATAATAACCAATATAGTTATGTATAGAAAATTATACAGGTAGTTTTTCCAAAATGTGTTTTCTTTTCTTTAGTAATTTGACAATAAATACAAAATTCTATCCCTCTGAAAGACATGAAATTTTGTATGAATATATGATGTCAGTTCAATCAATGAATATAATTTATTTCCTTAAAAAATGATATTTTGGGTTCATAAAATTTTATAAGAAAATGCCCCTTTTTTAGAATATTATTTTTTAAAAATCCAATTATTTTATCTAATTTTAAACGCAGTAAAATAGAATAAAAATTATGTCACCAAAAAGTAAACACGTTTTTAAAATTAGTAAAGCATACATAATATTTTGAAATCAATAGAAAACCATTTTAAGCGTACCAATGCTTTACAAACGTATTGTGCTAGCTTTGTGGTAAGTACTAATTTCATTCTTTATGTTTAGTTAAAAACTGAAATAATTAAGAAGTTTGCACTGTGATATAATAAAAGAAGCACGTAGTTTATTTTCATGTAGTATTTTAGTTAAGAAATTTTTTTAGTGATAATTATTGAGATTTTTGATAGTAAAATATTTTTACACTAGCATAGAGCCCGTCATATTACGGGATCAGTAAAAGTTTTAGTTTTCTGGAATGGTAAAGTACCTAATAAGGCAGGTAAAAAAATGCTTTGTTTTTTGAGAATTAACGCTAATAATTTGCTTATCTTTACCGCATTTAGTTCATTTGAATGTCATTTTACTTGATAGGATGGTAGAGAGGTTTTATTATTGACAGTATTATTTCGGTTAAAATGATGTATTTTCATTTGCAATGTTTATGTATAAAAACAAACAAAGAAACAAATTTTTAATTTTAAAGTTATATAAGCACGTAGTTTTATTAATAAATAGGCTCCTAGATTTTCTTGTTAATAGTGATAAAATTTTTATTGCAACAAAAAATATTATGATTAAATTAAATTTGCACATATGTACTATTATTTTTAATACGTAAGAAAATTATTTTAATGTCTAAGTTCGGTAATAAAACTGGAAATAATGCAGTAATTTAAATAATTCAAAATAAAAAATGACTATGAGATGGTTTGGAATGAAGTCAAAATGCTAGAAAAAAATTATTTTTTACCTACTTATTAGTGATAAATTGATTTTATGTTCTGTTTAACGGATGACAACAAAGCTTGATAATGGCATTTAACGAAAAGGGGGAGAAGTGGTTTCGAAACGTTGGACTCGCTTGAATTATACTAATTCAAAAATACAATATGGATTCTATTTCCAGGTCCAACCGCTTCATAATTCGCCCGAACAGATTCTTAATTATTATATAATCTTGTTACACCAAGACAGCACAATCTTTCTTGTTCCAGTCTTCACAGTTATAAAAATCCAAATTTGCAAATATATTTTGTTTGTTTCTTAATAGAATATATTTAGAAATATGATACAAAATATCAATCCGGATGTTCAACGATTCTAAAAATTATTTTCAAAAAGGTTAATATTCTTGATATATAGACTATAATTTATTAAGTTAAAATAAATTTCATTCAAAAACAATATTTATAATCCAGTCAGAATAAAAAGTCGTGCTTTCCTACAGGAATTTGCTAACAACCTTATAAATACAATATGGATGCCTCTATCCATTCCAGGTCTAAGTTCATAATTACAGACGAACAGATAATATTATATGAATTGTTAATATTTCACAGCACAATCTTTCGTATGTTCCAGTCTTCACAATATAAAAATCGACGTCAAATAATTTTTAAGTTTGTTTTCTTAAAGAATATATTTAGAAATATGATACATTATTATGTTCAACCGATTCTAAATTATTTAAATGTTCTGCTCTTGATTATGATAGACTATAATTTATTAGTTAAAAATAAATTTCATTAAATTTCAATATTTAAAAGTCAGAATAAAAAGTCGTGCTTTCGAACGTTTGAATTTTGCTAAACCTAACTCATCAAAAATACAATATGAATGCCTCTATCCTATCCAGGTCCAACCGTTTCATAAATTCGTCTACAGACGGACAGATGGACAGACAACTTAGGCTATTATTATATAGGGGATTCTGTGAAATCGGAAACGTTCCAGCTCATTAATTCAGAGTTAAGAGAGGAAATCCCATTTAAAGTTTTTTTCTTTAATTAACGTCGATACAAATTCACTCTAGAAACATTTTCCCCCAAAGACACCTTTTATTGCTGAATTGCTTGTTTTAACATTAACATTTCTAGTCAAGTCTAGTTAACTTTAAAGCCTTTTTTCTCATAACCATTTTTTTCACATTTCATGCACTCCAATTTAAATTCTAAACTATATGGCCGATGATGACCAGTCACTTGAAATTTGAGAAGTTTTGTTGAATATCTAAAAAAACGCACGAGAAATTATCCTAAAACTTTGGATCTGTAAAGAACAGAGTAGACGTCCTTAATTATCCGAAGATGTTTCGCCGAAGTCCTGTAGGAGACCGTCAAGAAATGGAAGAAAAGCGAGTATGAATGAATGGTTGAAAAAATAATAGGAATAATCTTGTAAAAACGATTGTCTGAAAAGCGTTGAAAATATAACACGTGAATAGAAGACATCATATAATAATATGTGTTCATTTCTAAGAGCGTAACACATATATTCATGAAGAAATTAAGGTTTTGATACAAACAATCCTAAATTTCACCAAGTATTTCGCTTACAATATGAAAAGTTCTCAGCTAATAAAAATACTATTCAATCAGATATATTCAATCAGAAGGTGAGTTTCACAGGTCCAACGGTCCTAGGTGTAAGTCGTACGTTTATTGTACGTAATAGTGTATTAGTACGTAGTGTTTTAGTATATTAGTAAGTGTTTGGTGTAAGTAGTAGTGTATTAGCAAGTGCTTAGTGTACATAGTAGGGTATTAGTAAGTGTTTAATGTACTTAGTAGTGTATTAGTAATACGTTAATACGTTGTAGTGTACGTAATATTAAGTATATAAGTCGTGCCATTTAGTGATGAAAACGTCAATAAAAGTACAAACTTTAAATTAATTAATAAGCCATAGATTAAAAATTAATAATGTTGCATCCTACACCCTTATTCTCATACCCTTTAGAATCCCACTACTGTCATGCATGTTCGTAGCCGTTCGGAATCGGCTTTAAACGGTAGATCCCGGTCTCATTAGCCCTCGTGAACAAAACAGTAGGCCATAGCGCTAATCAAACCAAACCATCCCCTTTTAGATTCGGCTACCATGACCTATGACCCCCCCTTTATTGGTGGTTCAAATTGTGAGCACTTTCATTTTATGTACATAAAATTTCAGCATTCTATTGCTAATCATTTTTTAAATTATGCAAGATATATGCATACGTTCATAAGTACAGACGTGGTGATAAAAACACTCAAAATGCATTCAGGATGATCAAAATGGATACATAAGTTTTCAGTGCTACGCATACGTGCAGATGTAATAAGCAATTCGCAACACGGGCCCAAATCCCTCTTATATCTGGTATATTTATTAACGTACTAACACACAGTTTCATTTACAATGAAAACAGAAGTACACAGTTACAAACACAGTTATATACAACAGTGCCTTCTCAATTTCTCTCGATTGAGGGTTTTGAATAACAGGATTACGTCAGTCGCCTAACAAACTTTCCTGCTTTCTCAAGTGGTCAGCCGAATACTGACTAAAAGCAACAACTACAAATAATCCCATTACGATTGTATCTCTTTTTTGGCCAGCGAGGTTCGTGACACCCTCACTAATTCCGGTTTCACTTCAAGAAGTCAACTAGAGCATATTGAAAATTCTACCTCTCCTGATAGCAATTCATTTACGTCTGCTCGCTCGGGGCACCTGCGAATTGACAGATTCGCATCGGATGCTTCAGCGGAGGTTGGCTGGGTGGAGCGGTTCAGTATTTGCAATCAGCCTGGTTAAGGCTGGAGGGCCACAAGGCCAAAAGGACCCGGTTCAGTGCATGAACGTAGTGATTAATCTAGTCAAAACGGATTTCGGCATGGTCAAAGGGTATTTCCATTAAAATCTGGACACTGAATTTTTTCGCCATTGCCATACTTTCTTTACTTCGTATAAGGAAGTAAAAACGGTTTAAAGTTTCGTATTTGAATTATGGTCAACATTTAAAATGAATAACAAATTCAAAAAAAAGGTTTTGAAATGATTTCAAAATATAGATAGCAAATGACACAACTATAAAATTTATCTTCATTTTTCTCAAAATTTCTTCTTTTATTTCATACATATTCTTCCTCTGACACATTTTCTTTTTCAAACACATGTTTTTTAAAAAAATATATGAAAATTTATTTTTGATTTTTTTATTGCTTTTAACGAAAAATTGTGTTTGATGCATATATGAATTGAATATCAATTATAAATACGCTTGATAAATGCATGAGAAATAGGACTAACTCTAGGATACAGTATACAAAGCCCAATTTAGAGGCGTAATCCATAGCAGGGGTGCATTCCGTTATCTCTACCTTTCTCATTTTAGGGGTTGGTTAAATATACAGACCCTCGTTCTCAGATGAAGTAAAAGGAGTAGCATTATATATAAAACTTATTTTAATCGACGATAATCTGTTATACAATATATGCAATTCCTACTACGTACAGCGTAATACACGCAAGAAAACAAAGCAATGAAAATGAAAACGTAGCATAGAGTTGAGAAAATTTTCTGCCGTAAATAAAATTTAGCCGCCTGGCGCCATAATTTTCAACAGGAAATCTCTCCCTTTTTTTCTCATTTTCTAGCAATTCTTTATTTTTTACCCGTTCAAATGCCGAACGCTGGCTGATTGGTTAAGGCGCTGATCGTCGGTACGGGAGTTCGTGGGCTCGAATCCTACTATGTCAAAGATTTTCGTAGCCGTTCGGAATTGGCTTTAAGCAGTAGGCCCCGGTCTCATTAGCCCTCGTGTGCAAAACAGTAGACCGTAGCGCTCCAAACCAAACCGAGTTCAAATTTTTTGTTCATTTTTATTTCCGAATCCTTGTGTTGTTAGTACCACGACGAAATGCATCTGTTGTTTCTGTTGTTTGGATTCTTTTCTCTCTCTCATGCGCCTTATACTTGTTTTTTAACAACCCATTTTCAAATTTTTAGATAATATTAAGAACCTCTTGTTGTACCTCGGAAATTAATCTCGAATACCACTGTGACAAGAATGATTCCACCTCCATGAACGACTCCTACGACAGACGACAGACGTCCTCTACATTTTGTTTAGATTAGAGAGGGATGATTTCCAAACGAGAAGGGAATATGCTAGGGTTCGACGCTTGACGTAATTGTTCAAGATCCCACAGCATTTTTACTGTTCACGTAACATTTTCTTATTTTAATTTCTTTGTGCGCTTCTTTGTTGCGCATGTGTTGGTAAAATAAATGTTTGTGCTTGGGAAACATTGAAATCAATTTCGATACTAACTTTCACTTGAAAACCCAAAATCTTCCGCCATCCAGATGATACATTGCTTTCTTAAAAATTAATTTCAAGCATCTATTGCACTAAATTAACACAGTTAATGTATCTTAATTTTGAAATTTTTTAAATGCTATTGTAGATTTTTTTAATTTAAAAAAAGACCCATATGCATCAATAAAATATTTTTTAAATTTTAAAGGAATGAAGGTTAGGAATTGCCTAGAGGCTTCGTACATCCTTAAGTGGTCCATGAGTAGAAATATTAATATTGATATAACATTGAAATTAAATACTTTGTTTAACTAAGGAGAAAGTTCCGTGGTTCAAGCGTTAAAGAATACGGATAGAATGTATAATGTAAGACAATAGAAAAAAGGATGAACATGTGCACCACCCAAAAAAAGTTTGTTTTCAAAGACATAATACCCATATACTCCCATCTCGAAAAGAAAATCATATTCTTCAGAGGTCCATGAGGAGAAATATGTATATTGATATAGCATTGAAATTAAATACCTTGTTTGCCGAAAGCTATCCGATTGGTTAGGTCGCTGATCCTCGCTACCGGAGTTTGTGGGTTCGAATCCCACTATGGCATTGATGTTCGTAACCGTTCGGAATCGGCTTTAAGCAGTAGGTCCGGGTCTCATTAGCCCTCGTGTGCAAAAGAGTAGACCGTAGCGGTACAAACAAAACAAAACCTAAATACCTTGTTTAACTAAGGAGAAAGTTCTGTGGTTCAAGCGTCGAAAAATACAGACAGAATGTGTAATGTAAAACAATAGCAAACGATGAACATGTTCACCACCCAAAAAGAGTTTGTTCTCAAACACATAATACCCATCCCTTCTGGAGAAGAAAATCATATATGACATGGATAACAAGATTGATCAATATACTAAAGATCGTGAAATAAATGTAAATTGTTTCTTTGTAGGTATAGTACAACCTACAGCCTGGGTAATTTCTACTGATTCTATATTAGTCAATATCTAACATTGAAACTGTTAAGGACACCTAGGAGTAAAACAAATTATGAAATTCAAACAACTTTAAATAATACAGGAAATCTTCATTAGGGATGAGCTGTCCTTTTTAAACAGATGATAGCATTAAAAAAATCTCGTGATAAAGAGATTTATTAGTTATGACATATCTATGATATATAAACACAGTACTGTAAAGGGAAGCTTTTACAATAGGTAGAGCTATTTGCCATTATTTGAGCGGATGTACCATCTGAAAAAGTAAGTTCATGTTCAAGGCTTCAAGAACCATAAAGTGTTGATCCACGTAACAAAATTATAAGTAATAGCAGATACGTAAAAGTTTTTTAAATTATTCTAAATATTGCTATCTACCTTCATTAAAAAAAACATTCGTTTAAAGAAAATATAAACATTCTATTACCTACACTCTTACTTTCTTTAAATAAGGATGACTTTAATGGGTTAAGATAAGACTTTAATTGAAACATATATTTATCACTGTGCAGTATAGGGCTAAGTCCACGTTAAAAAAATATTGTACTTCAGCTTTGTTTATCCATGCCTTAATTTTGCCCCGCAAGTTGAAAGACTCGAGAAGGACATCTAAAACGGCTTCCCGAGTCTCGCAGGTTCGCTTAACGAGAATCGAAACATGCTTGCAATGCATTCCGATCACATCCCGCGCTTAGGTATTCAGCTCGCGTCCCAGCTCTGCGCTGTGCTGTCTGCCGGTGATAAGCGGGAAGCAGTTGTCGAGATCTTTATTTAGCAACGGAAAGGGATAGGGTGCTATTATATTGTTGTTTTCCCAAGGTGAAAACATGGATCACTTGCGATCATTCGGACCCTGCATGCTGATGAACAGCGAAGACAGGCCCCGAAGGGAACAACAAAAGATCGCGTCTCTTCTGCATTTGGCGAGAGCTTGTAAAGGCGCCTTTGGCAGGAGGCGAAGGACAGAAAAGGGCGTCGGGATCGCGTTGTTAATTATGGCTCTTATCTTGTTGGTCACATATATTGCGACAGCTTTCACTACCTCTTATGTCCCGTGGTAATGAGAGCTGACAGGAAAAATGTGTCCTTGTCGAAATTTGGTGGTGCGGAACAGCGTGTGGGCACTGGGCACCGAGGGTGGGGCGGGGGGTTCGGACCGCCCCAAGCCTCTGATCAAGACGAGGAGAGGGGGAAGGATTCCAAAGGTTCTTAAAATTTTGAATAGTTGGTTAAATCTTTATTGTCCCAGTGGCGTTGGGATAGCACTTGGACTTCCAAACCACAGGTCCGAGGTTCGATACTCTGGATGGTCAAGGTTGACTTAGTGGATAGATAAACTGAAGATCAAGCATGTAAACCAGGTTTCTCATCCCAGGCCCTTGGTTTCAAAAAGGTATCTGGCACCGTAAGGCATAGCCTCCGATTTATGCAGTTATCATGGATCATAGTACGCAGGATCATGGTTCATATATTTTTTAATGACAAATAGAAATCTTATAAATATAGGTGACACAAATACCATTTAAAAAGGAATGTAAAAGATTTTTTGAAAATTTGTCACAAATTTCTGTTAATTGCTGTACTAAACAATAGTCTTCAGACACCTTTAGTAATTAAACTATATCGTAATCATAACAAAATTTTTCAGACAACTAAACCAGAACGTAAAATCATAGTTTTTACGTTAAATCTCTTACCGTTATCATTAAAATTGGTAACAAAAACAGGATCCTATTCATAACAAACTTTTCAGACAACTAAAGCAGTGAGTAAAATGATAGTTTTTGCTTAAAATTTCTCACGCTTATCGAAGTCTATGAAAAAACAATAATATAACTGTGTAAGTTGGCGATTAAAGATTCAAAATTCGCCATGGGTTGGCGAGGCTGAACTAAACGTACCTATAAATATAATGCGTTTGTAACTAAAAAGTATCAAAAGTTATCAGCATAATCGAACGCCCCCTAACACAACTTTTCATCCAACTAAGGGCAGGATACAAATTGATAGTCCTTGCGCAAGACCTCTTACACTTATCTACCGTATCCCGCGAATCGGAAAAATAACAGCCTATTTCGAGAGATTATAAAGATGCTAATCTGGTAAAATAAATGGGAGAGGAAAAGTCGCTAAAAAATGACTCCGGTGTAACACAAATAAATAAATAAAGAGATAGAAATTATGATGGATCGCGCCATCTTTCTTTCCATTAAACGGCAATTTTTGCAAACATCTACCTCACGGAGAAGGGAGAGGGGGCGAAGTTTAGGGGAAAAAACTCGAAACAAACAAATAAAAGATGTTTGCATAGAGTCTTTAAGACTTCTAAAACTTGAAACAAAAGAAAAAGAAGGAGAAACACTTTCTAATAACCGTAATTTTTCACTTCAGTTGCTGCAAACGACATCGCTTATACGGGGGGAAATTCGACGGATCTTAGGTTTTGATGGATTGTCCCCCATTATAATATCCGAAGCTGGAAAAACACAATCTCTGGGAATTAATTTGGGCTGCATGAAAGGGTTTTTATCGTGTGTCACCCTCACCTGTTGAATGTATCGCTCGCCAGGGTTTTTCCATTATTCGAAGCACGAAACACAGGGTGAACTTGGCAGATTTTGCTTTTTTCACTCTCTCGACATTGATATGGTCTGATAAACGAGTGATTTGCGATGATAAGAGCAGTTGAAAGAATAAAAGTATTTAATTTTCATTTTTCATTTGTTTCGTTAAGCAGACATATTATCTTTCGATTTTATAAATATTTATTATGTGAGTCTTAAAGTTTAAAGTTCTGTTACTATTAGAATGAGGTTTTTTACAAGTTATTTAATAAAGCTTTAGTTATAAATTATTTATTTTCACTATTTCAAGTTGTACATGTAATAAAACAACAAAAATTAAAAGTAATGAAATTCACTTACCAACAAGTGAACATTTGATATATATATATATATATATTAGAAACAAAGTTTTTAAACCAAATTGTTTTTACATTTTAAAATTAAAAATTAATATAGCTTAGAAGTTGAAAATCAAAATTATAATCCACTAAAAAATAAAGCATATCGCTCGAATTAACCGCTTAATGCACAGTTTTTTTTAATCAGAATTTTTTTAATGTAAAAAACATAATTTAGAATCTTTTCTTGCCAGAAAAATTACAAAAATATAAAATAATTAAAATTTTTATTGGAATTTTGGATGTTAATAACATTGCGGAAAATGGTCAAATATTGTAATATTACAAGCACATCGACTTTTTTTTATCTTTCTTTTCAAATTCCCATTCCAGAATAAACATTATTATCAGTAAAAATACTTATTTATGCTTTTAAAACATAAATAATAACAATACTAGTATTTATAAAATTAATCAAAATTTTCATTTGTGTGATATATTTCGAAACAAGGAGCAGCACATAGCGCAACATTGCAATTATTACACATGTAACGATTGATTTTTTTTTACATTGTTATTTTTAATTCTCGATTGAATTCGAGTGCGAAAAATTATAGCAACATAAAGTACAACGCTGTTCGAATTATCTCGAGTGTTCACAGTTTGGCCAGTTTAGTGCGCTCGAGTTAACTCGAGGGTGCACGTTAAGGGATTAAGGTTCATAAAATAAAAATTATAATTATAATTCAATTAAAATGATAAGTGAATTTTTATTCTTATCCCTTAGCGTATCTATTTTATGTTTCTTAAAAATAAATATGACACATATGACTTCATATGACACAACTAAATAAATTATTATAACTTTATACCATTTTTATTGATCTAGGAAAACGTTATTGTAAAGAAATCAGAATTTTTCACTGTTTTATTAAAAATATAGGTTTTTACAGTATGGACGTTTTAGCTTGAAATGTGCTGTAACGCCTTAAATTTTCTACAAACAAGGCGATTTTGTTTTTTCCCCAAATTATGCCCTCATTCTTCAAAAATAAATATCAATATATATTTTTTTAATATTTAACTTTCAGCATTTACATTCATTTTCTAAAAATCTATAATTTATGCTGTTTTATTAAAATCACCTATACGCTGTCAACACATTATGTAATATCCCATTATCTTATCATGACGTAGGTTTTCTCAGTATAAGGCAAGTCTTCGAAATGACGCCCTTCAAACTTTTTGATATCGCTGTTTTTGGAGTCCATTTACAGTGTTGCTTAATGCATCCTCATCCTTGCATGATAGTACAGCGTGGCCCTATTTTAATTAGGTGTATGTAAAGTCGCCAAAGATACCATATACGGAAGAGAAAACAGAGGAGTTTAGCCAAATATAGCAATTTTATGGATAGAATCTCCAGAAATTTATTTTAAAATATAACAATAAATAGTTAGTTTTGGGTTATAATATCATTACGCGCACACACATACACACATGTATATACACGTATGTATATATGTATGTATAGATATGTATGCATATATATAGATGTAATCCAATAATTATAAAACTACTGGACAAGGAGAAAGCTAAACAGCTAGCAGTAATAAAAATGCAGTCGACCAACATTGAAAAGAACTGCACAAATCTAATTAAAAAAATTTTCAGAGCTGCTAAAACGGACATCTTTACGTGTCTACGACAGACAAGAGAGAGACACAAAAATCACTCTGTCGAACAGAGGTCCACCCAAGAGCGAAGACAGAAAGAATTTTTCCAATTACTCAGCGAATTTAAGTGTAAGATCAGGAAAAACGCGGAGTCATTTGCCGGCGACAGCTAGGAAACGTGTTGAATAGACAGAAAATTTAGATCTATATTATAGAAAGCGTTGGGAAATGGATCGAAAGAATTTTAAGCCGAGAACGCTCCTTTGATTAAGACATTTAGAGGCTGGGAAAAAGATTTTAAGGAATTAGAATGGAAGAGAAGATGTTATAAGGAAATATTAAAGTTAAATAATTTTGATATGTTACAAACATATATGTGCATTTATATGCATACATACATACATTTTACACACACACGTATGTATATGACTAGATATTAAAAATTATCCTAATAAATAACTAAATTATTTTTCCAAAGTTTATTCTACATCCTGATGAATGAAGAACCCCAATCTGAACAACACCACTATTTCCGTTTTTCTGGATCAAAATCATTAACTTATAATTATCTCCAAACTTCAATGTGGTTCTCATAAGATCTATATTACACGTTTAAACTTTAGAAATGGTGATTGAAGATAGTTATAGGGGGGTTGACAGACCGTTGAAAAAATCATAGCAAAATTTGACTCTTTTTATTTTTTCTGTTTACCAATTTTTGTCTTTGTCCCACTTTTGCTTAAATAATTTCTCACCCATCAATCAAACAGCATCTTCTATGTGAAACTGTGTGAAAATTTAGCTTTGAGGCATATCATTGGAGGAATAAGACAGTAAGCTCCCGAGATGCCTGAGGACTAGAAATAAGTCAGTTGAGAGATAATTTCTCTTTATTGACAAAACAGAATATTCTTCATTTTATTCCATACTGTTAGAAGCATATTTTGATTGAATTATATTACATATGCCAACTAGCCAGCAATCCCTGAATTAAATTGTTTTTTAATGAGTTTGGTTGCACAATAGATTCAGGTAACAAAATTCAATCACAAATTTCTTTAAAATAATTTTATTTTTACTTAACATAACTCTCTTTTCAACACACAGTTTTCTGAATATGCACATACGGTTCACAATAATATTACCTAACATTTAGTTTGAAACAACTGATCCATCGGAGAAGTGTATCGGTTAGTAACAGCGTATCACAAATATTGTAGCAAGCAGTTCGACACTCACCAGTATGGAAAATACGAAATGAAAGAGAACTTTTTCGGGTATCTGAGTGGGTAGAGGTCATTACTCCAAGCAAATCTTCATTTCCCTCTGTTTAATACTCTTCTTTCTTTATCCTTTTGCTTTATTATTGTTAGAATATAATACCGTAAATTGAAGAATATATATTTAACCAATCCTCAGCTCTCAATTCTCACACAAGCTTTTTGTATATCTGCTGTAATATCGCGTCAGATTGACCACCTAACAGGAACATATGCTTCGCACCCCAGGGCCCTTGGTCTTGGAAACGGAGATTGGCACCGTAGGCCCTGGCCCCCTACAGGCTGTTGCGCCGAGGAGTTTTTGTTTAGTTTAGATATAATGTTAGTAAAGAATCGAGGAAAGATGTATGTTCCTTTTCCATTGGTTTTTATTTAAGCTCTAAAAATTCTTTCAGCTGGCTCTTCAAACATCCACGTAAATCTTGGGTACCCAGGAGACAAACCCATGTGGTCTTATGGGACCCCGTTGCCACTATGACTGCATTTCCTCCATAGATGCAAATCGGAGCTTTTTGATTGCAATAAATTCTGTTGCCTGTAAAATTGTTTATTAGTCTCCCACGATGAAGGCAGATGTCTAATTGTTAGTGTTTTCTTAGTAACATACACATGTATGTACGCATATTTATCTTTCATCCAGCACTAGCCACATATCTGTACCTACAGGCAGGGCAAAGTAAGTGACTATCTACGGTGGCAAAATCACTAAGATCAGTCCTAGTCAGTCAAACTGTGCTATCTCTAGTATTTTTACCACTCGTGACAAAATGTAAAATGTCGCCCCACTTCCTAAAAGAAAAAAAAATTGCTATTTAGTTTTTTCATGGGTTGCGAATGAGTTTGAGAGAATTGTATAAATGTAAAATAGATATATATTTTACATATAAAATTTCACAACACTTATCTATTATTACCTATTAAAAAACTCATGTTTGCACGCATTTTCCAGACTTAACGTAGTAATATCACAAATAAAACAATAAAATGGCAGATTTTTCTTTTATAATAGGACATTGAAAATTCGGCCAGGACAATCATACCTAAGTTCCTCTAACAATATATGCATTTAACACAGCAAATTGCTAAGCACCACAATCTTGTTAACTTCAATAAGTTGAGAGCGACATCAGTTCCTGGTGGCTGACAGTGGACATTTAAATGGAAAGTTGACTGGCAGTTTTCAGGGACTGGCGCCCAAAGAAAAAGTTTCCTTTCAAGGGACTTTCACAAGCACTGGGGTCGAGCTCAATGTGTTAAAAATGACCGCTGAGGCTGTCTCTAGCTGTCACGGCCACCATGGCTTCATTTGCGGGGGCTTCCGCCCATTTTTGGATGAATTAAGAAATTAAAGAATTTTTTTAAAGTTGAAATGTGTTTTACTTATTTTATTTATTCAGAAGTTTATAATGAAACAGTAAGCAAGGATAAGAGAAGTAACAGACATAGTTTAGTAACTCAGTAGTAATGTTTGTAATAAAGGTAACACCAAAGCACTCACTCATCTATGGGTAAATTGACTGATTTTGAACTATTCAATAAATAAACAAAATAATTCCTCAAAAATGCTGAAAAGATATTGTTAAGTTATACGATATAATAAAGCAAAAATACAAGAAAAATTTGAAAATTAACTAGTAAGTAAATTTAAAAATTAACAAAGTATTGAAAAATTTAAAATTGTTTTAGGGGTCTTGTTAAAAAAATTAAATTTAATAAATTTAGGTATACTTTACATTAATTAAGTGAACAAAGTTTGATAACTCTAAGTCAGTAATTTCCAAAAGGCTTTTTTAAAACGAATCCAATAACTGTATTTAATATATATTTCAATGGTTTACATGCAAGATTATCTTGAAATTCATAGAACTTATTGTTTTCTTTTACGTGCGTTTATTATTTTCAATCGGTGTTCTATTAATAGTGTATCAAATTTGAACTCGCTATATTAGAAAAATTTTACGAATGCTCCCCGAGATTGATGTGTTCTATTAAAAAAAAAACTTTTATTTAAAAATTTGCATTTCATGATTTTATGAAATGACAGTTATTCTTGAATACATGTCCTAAAATGCAAACTGTTAAATAAAACTCGTAGCAAGCCTTTTAGAAGAAGCTATCAAATGTGTTTTAATGGGTCAAAACTTTTTTGAAGTAAAATCAAAATTCAATTACGACAAGGTTATTATATCAATTCATCCACTGATCTTTCGGATTTTTAAGTGTTCTGGTTACGTGAAAATGAAAGCCACGTGCAACTAAACTTCCTTACAATTGAGCTTAACTGGGATGGTTATTGAAACTTACATTCTCCCTCTCTCCTTTTCGTGCATACACCACAATTAGCATGGTCATGGATCGAACGTGGAAAACCACTTCTTTCTAAATGGATATGACACAGGTATGTTGAAACAAATTTCCAAACTTTGGTAATGAATAGCAGCCTATGGGATCGTCGTGAAATCGAAATCCCATCACGCCATTCTCTTGGGGTTCTTACGCAAATAATTTCGGGCCGAGAGACACAAATACCTTGAAGAATTCTCCGAAAAAAACAGTCCGCAAGGAATCTTATCGCTAATGACCTATCTTTTTCGGAAAGGTACGAAAATTCAGGCGAATGTGCAGGAAAGCAGGGGGGAAAAATCCCCATTAATGTAAACCGATATCCCTCTGCCCCTGTTGGCGTTGATTGGCGTTGTTCGGCAGGCAACCCTGGCGCACCTCAGCTTCTATTCCCGCAAAGCAGTCTGTTGTCTCCCAACGGCGTTCCCACGTTTAGGCTTTTCATGAATTCTGATGCATACACACACAGTTTTTACCGCAGACGACTCTTCCATCCCAGAGCGCACCCCCTCCCACACTCCCCCCGTAAAAGTGCTCTAAACGTTCGGTCCCTCGTCCTCCCCATCCCCCACCTCCCTTCTTGATCTATGGTTGCCAAACCATAGCCTCGCGTGCTGGCCAAAATGAAACAGTATGCCACGTTCTTTCTTTCTTCCTTTTTTTTTTAACCTACACCAGGTAGAAATAACAAAACGCAACAGCAAAAAGAAAGCAATGAAAAATTTTTACCGTACACATAAGCTCCGGGGTTTATTCACGGAAATGATAAATTAGACGGAAGGAGGGTGAGCAGAGCGAGAAGGGTATATTCGAAAAAGCGAATGTTAGAAAAGGGGGAGGAGGAAGGAGGGGGGGGAGAGTTGCGTAATGTAGTCATGGAGTCTATAATGCAGCCTCTCATCTCTCTCTTTAAAAGCACGGTATTTGTATCAGGGCTTCATTGAATATGCTATTTCGGATCCGAGCAGTTTTCTCTTTCCGAGGCGGTTTACCTCCGCTGCGTTTCAGTTACGGATAGGGTTATCAAAATTGGAAGGAATAATTTCGCCGGCAAGAAGGCCGGGAAAGAATCGTTTTTACTTTCCGCATGCATCTTTATGAAAGGAGAACAGGAGTGCATTTGCATATGCTTCTCTATCCCTTGAACATTATTGCCTTTTTATCTCCATTGGGTGGGGGAGTTTTAAACACGTTGCTTGGGATAAAATCCTAGTTTTGCATATCCTCCTGTCTCTTGACTGACTGTCTTAAGCAACGGGGAGGCTCTAGGTCATGGCAAACCGGACCCCTGTCTTGGATGGGAAATTTTAGAGGTGGCATTTTGTCTGTGTTTGTAAAATATTTTCTTATTAGGGAGAAAATGTATAATTTTTTTTTTTACAAAATTTAAGTCTTTACTAGCTGCTTTGCACCTAGCTTTCGGTCTGCGTATTAAAATTTTCCGAATAAAGATTTAGAACCACTACTAAAGATAAACGTTTCAATAGAAATTTTAAAGTCTCGTTTGCCGCAGATTGTTGACGATCATAATAGTTTTTTATTAACATAATGTAGCCTTCACACTATAGCCAAGTGTTCACCACTCCAGTACGGGTCCTGATGGCGACATTGAACCCATGCTTTACGGGGTGCATCCACAGACTGGGCCACTAATAGAGCAGAGAGCATGTATGTATCCATAGAATCTACTATGCACTTTGGTACTACTAATGCTCTTTGGTAGCACATACTGGATGTCTTTGAAGACAAATCACTTCCGAAGCTATCTTTCGCCAAGACCATTTTATCATCTGCCATCGTCGATCTCGATAAGCCATACCCCGTTCAGACGATGGCAAGGGCTTGCAGTGGATCATAGTGTGGAGGGTCCCTTTAAATTCCAGTTATAAATATGAACGTGTACACTTTTTACCTAGCAGCTACAACTTAAATGATGTCAAATTCCACGACTTTCCCCATGACATGAGTCAAATTTCAACATATTATGGATAGTTATGCATGTAATATCTTTATGGTAAAAATTCATTTGGGATTTTATAGGGAAACATTTATTACCCAGACAGAACGGTGGGTGTGAAACACTTAGTAGATTTTTATTCCTTAAAATTCATAATTTATATACATCCCTCCACGCCCTTAGAAATTGATTTATTACATCTTATTTAGAGAGGATTCTTTTTACGATGTACTGGGGCACCAAGAAGTGGTCAAACTGGATTCGTTGTATTCTTTAAAGTCATTTTATTATTTTATCATGTGGGCTACATAAAACAACCAAAATTTTTGTTACCTACTTTAAGTTAAAAACGGTTCAATTATTTAAAGATATTGTAAAGTTATTATATGCTTAAGTCAAATTTAGAATACCTTGAAAACCTGAAACATTATTATTATTATTTATTATTCTTTTATCAGATTTCATTGTAATGCCAACCAGGGCAAGTACAGATGATGTTCACACAAATTTAGTAACAATTTTGACTTTCTCCGTGGATTTTAATTTAAACGTTAAAATAAAAACATGACTGGCATCATATTGAAATAGGGTTTAAATATCGATATCAGATTAAAAACATTTTACCCTTTGATATGCCAAGTGGAAAGGACCAATGCATTTTGTCTCTGTGTTTGTAAAATACTTTCTTATTAGGGAGAAAATATATAATTTTTTTTTACAAAGAATTTGAAAACCCGAAAATTATTATTATTTATTTATTTTTAATCAGATTTCACTGTAATTTCAACCAGTGCAAGTAGAGAGGATGGTCACACATTTTAGTAACAATTTTGACTTTCTCCGTGGATTTTAATTTAAACGTTAAAATAAAAACATGACTGGCATCATATTGAAATAGAGTTTAAATATCGCTATCAGATTGAAAATATTTTATTGTTTGATATTCCCAATGGAAAGGACCAATGGATCGGAAATTACAAAAGCTATATTTTTGCGCTTTCCAGAGAAAAACCTTGTTATTCGATTATTAAAAAGGGATGTAGAAAACATAATTTTAATATAACCCTTTAAATAAATGAATTAATTAATAAAAAACGAAGGAAAAGACAATGTTTTTATTTCAAAATCTTCGAAAATTTTAAGCTATAAATTATTTACCAAGCAAATAATCAATAATAGAAATGAAAATGTGAATTCAATTTTTATTAGCTGACCAAGAGAAGAGGTTTAAAATATATAAATTCTATCATTTACCAATTCATTAACAATCGGTGGTTAAACCTTCGTCTAAAAGTGGAATTTTTTAGCTCTAAAATATTACCTAAGTAGTTAATCAATCATATAAATGAAAACAAAAGAAAAATCAATCATTGTTATTGGATATTGTATTTTTTATGGTAAATTCCCCTGGAATCGTTACCTGATCACAGATCTCGGCTATTATACTAGCTACTGCATTAATTTGGCGCTATTCTTCAGTACAAGTGTTCAAGGGTTCGAATCCCACTGCGGTCATGGATGTTCGTAAACGTTCAGAATTAGCTTTAAGAGAAAAGTCCTGGTATCATTAGCTTTATGTAAGAAAACAGTAGACAGTTCAAAGTTTGAAGTCACAGCTATCAGCTTCGGGTGAATAGATATTGTTTCACCTTTTATACCTATTAAAAATATAAAAATATAAAAATAAATCTATAAGGCATAGTAAGACTCTACATCACCTATTAACACAGTTTCTTCATTACGATATTCATCCTACCACAAGCGCTCCAAAACAAATCTTAATATTAATTATAATTATTAAATAACTATTTATGTATAAATTTCCCTAAATCTTTTGTATCAGCAATTTTCTACTTTTAATTGTTCGAAAAATGGTAATCATGCACTTTCTCTAGATGCTTAACTAGCAGATCCGTGGCGCATTATTTAAGAATAATTCTTGGAGTTTAAATGAATTGAATCCACAGGAGGAAAATTAAGATTACACATTAAAGCTAATGAAAATCATGATAGTAATATTAAGCCATCTAAACGTTTTAAAAGGAGATTGGCATTCATTGAGTAATAGAGATATTATTTGCATGGAACTTAAGATGAAGAGTAGATAAATATAGTAACAATGAGGATTGAATTATAGAAATTACAATAATTATAACTCCTCGTACAAAGTCAAGAAAATGTTACAATCAAGAAAAATTTTAGTGTTCAGATTTCAGCGGAAATACGCATTTTGACCATGCCTGAACATATTTTGACTAGTTAAAGCAATATATGTGTACGTACACTTAGTTTCTTAAATATAAATGAAAATAAGTGAATTAAGTTTAATAAATCATTTTAAAAAGTACAGAAAAAATGTAGAAACAAGACAAAGGAAAAGAATATTTTGCATCATTTCAACGATTTTGGATTTTCAAAGATTGATTGATTGGTTTTAAGCACTACAGATTCTTTATGGGGTCTAATTAGATTAGGATATACTATTTAAAACATATTTTAGATGGTACGAACACCCCTGCCAGCAGTGGGAACCGTGAACTTCGGTACCAAACAGCAGTGCATATTTGTCCATCATTCAACTTAATCTTCGATGAAACTAATTTCTCTAGCAAGGAATCATTGATTTGAATTGAAGATCATAGCTTATCATCTAGTTTAAACAGTAATTTCAGAATGATAATATGGATAATTTTCATACATTCACGATTTTTTTAATGCTGGCACTCCATTGAACTGACTACCCCAGAAAAAAATAATCTGAGATATTTGGTGATGATTAAATAAAAACGAAATTTAAAATTTGGGGAATTAACTGTTATTATAAGATAAATATCCATATTTAAGTTATAAGTCTCAAAAGACTTGAATTATATTTGTTACTTTTTATATCTGAAAAAATTGCTTTTTGGCATTACTTGTCATGAAATCAAAGTACCAACTGGAATTAGATGACTTAAATCAAGGATGTCACTAGCTGGCTACATGTGGTCCACAGTGAATATTTTTGCAGTCCACTCAATAAAAAGGTATGTCGGAAAAATGTTAATCTGGAAACTGGTTTGCACATTTTGTGGTAGCGATTTTGATAGTTAACTTCCTTAAAGCAAGGATGTCACTAGATGGCTACATGTGGTTCACAGTGAATATTTTTCAGTCCACTCAATAAAAAGGTATGTTGGAAAACTATTAATCTGGAAAATGGTTTGCACATTTTCTAGTAGCGATTTTAATAGTTAACTTCCTTAACGCAAGGATGCACTAGCTGACTAAATGTGGTCCACAGTGAATATTTTTGCAGTCCACTCAATAAAAAGGTATGTCGGAAAAATGTTAATCTGGAAACTGGTTTGCACATTTTGTGGTAGCGATTTTGATAGTTAACTTCCTTAAAGCAAGGATGTCACTAGATGGCTACATGTGGTACATGCTGGCTACACAGTGAATATTTTTGCAGTCCACTCAATAAAAAGGTATGTCGGAAAAATGTTAATCTGGAAACTGGTTTGCACATTTTGTGGTAGCGATTTTGATAGTTAACTTCCTTAAAGCAAGGATGTCACTAGATGGCTACATGTGGTACATGCTGGCTACACAGTGAATATTTTTGCAGTCCACTCAATAAAAAGGTATGTTGGAAAACTATTAATCTGGAAAATGGTTTACACATTTTGTGGTAGCGATTTTGATAGTTAACTTCCATGGCTCTTAACAAGAGCTCTAGCTCGAATTTTCCATAAAGTTTTAGTAATTAAATTTAAATAAACTTAGTACTGGCATGTCAATTTTATCCCATTCCTCTTGAACTATTTTCAAAGTTCCCTCAGTGTTCTTGGATGCCGTTTTTCTAAGGCTCGTTTTAATAAACCAAAAGCTCAAAAATCCATTGGAGAAACTTCAGGTGATTTTCCAGGTAATCCATTAAATGAGGTACACTTTTTTCTTGTTTTTAAACCTTTCTTTACTAAATAAGGGACAAATGATTTTTATGTATCTCTAAAGTCCATATGAAGATGAACTTTACCAATTGTCCTTTTCATCTAAAGCTGTGATTTTTCTTGTCAAAAATTGGTTCTAAAATATTCTGCTAATGGTAGAGTGAATTTATTTTGGATTTACTTGAGACTCTTTTGATTTTTAATTTTCCGTTGTAACAAAATACTGTAATTATCATAATTCCCTTTGGAAAAGTTGTTCTGTACACTGACTAAGCCATTTCTAATGGTTATTCCCTTCAGCTGAGCAATAAAAAATTTATCTTTTTCAATTACAGTCGCTTAAATATACCCATGTTTTATCCAGTTATATCACAATTTTTTTTCATTTTTCAGTAACCAGGAGATTTTCATATAATTTCTTACTTGTTTTTCTATCGCATTTATCTCGAAGATTATGGGTCTTAGAGGTATATTTCTGTGAGCATTTTTTATGTCTTTAAAACAATGAATCTGGCTGTGCATAGTTTATCTGGTCTTGATGGTACACCCGGTATAGAAACTAAACTGGGTATCGAATTTCCTCCACATTAACTGCAATTTATAAAAAACAACCATTTATACTTGTGGAATCTTTTAGAAAGTCTTTTCTTTGTTTCATCGTATTACACATTCGATAACCCAAAAATTAACTGAATATCGTAGAAAAGTATGTTCTGTTTTCGACAAACGGATTAATAAACAAATCAAGTCAGAAAATTTGAGAGCGATTAAGAAAAATGCAATGCATTTGAAACATTTAAAAGCCATCAATCAAGAATAAAAATATCGAATCATAGAATAAAAATTGTTTAATTTTAAAGTGAGAATGAGGAAAAACAAGTTTAAATGAAATAAAATCATTTGAATTAAAAAAATTGAATTAAGTTATGAGGTATATGCATGCCTTAATAATTTACGAGTAATTAAACCATCTTGTATTTCTGATTGAATTATGTCATTTTTATGGTCACGTGTACCCTAAAGATAAAAAATATGCTTCCCTTAATTAAAAATAAAAATAAATATAATATAATAGATAAATATAATAATAGATAAAAATATTAATATAATAGATAATATAATAGATAAAAAATATAATTAATATAATAGATAAAAAATATGCTTCCCTTAATTAAAAATAATTTCTTTCAAAATTATAATTATGTAAAACTTCTGAAAATACTATTAGAAAGCGAACGCTCGGATACGTTGCCTTGAAAACTATTTTCTCTGCATTGTGAAAGACGAAATAGGAGAAGTTAGCTTGACTGGATTCTTCAATGAAAAACTGATTGCAGAAGTATTGATTCCCCTAATTACAAAAACTAAGAAAATAATGTATTTCAGTATCAACAATGTTAACATCATAGTTAAGAGTTACATGAATTTCAAGTTGAACTCAATTTAAAAAAAAATTTGATTTTCTGAAATCGTCTTTTTTTTAAACTTTTGTCAAGTACTTTGTAAACAGCATAAAACGTTTTTAAAATTCACAAGAAAAGAAAAAAAAATTGAAAACCAATTGAATTAAATTTCTTTCTATTGATTTTATTAACTGCTGGTTAATCTTGAAGGATTCGATTTTTTCGGAATAGTGGAAGGAGAAAGTAAGTTAATACTCCATGAAAAAAAATATTGATTAATATGCATCAAGAATCATATTTAATATAAACCTTACATACAAATTAATATGTTATAAAGATTTAACAATTTATCTTAAGCAAAATCAGGTAATACTGCCCAATTGAATGTAAATTGCGTTCTAGACTAATCATGTATGTATACGTTGTATATTTGTACATAAATAAATAATTGAACGTGATGTTATTTTTAATAATTTTTTAATTTTCAATATTTCTATTTGTCATCCCCTTTTCTAATCTTACGAAAAGAATTTTTATACATAAAAAGTCTTCCATTTTTATTTACTATTAATAAATTATTATCAGCATTTTTATTTTTATATTATTAAATTTAGTTTTTTATACTATAGCGTACTTAACTCCAAGTGAGCTGGAAACAGGATAGCGGAGGCCTACGTACAGACTAAAGATTTTTATTTAGAAGCACAGTGTTGAAGTTATGATAAATACAGATGAAGCGATGAATATCTACAAATGAAAATGATGATCTTTACAGGATTCAGCTTCCTAATCGTTTGGAGAGAAAAAGGTGGGGGAGGACAATCTCAGTCTTTTCTCACAGTCGTAGATATGTCTGTATCTGTAAATTTAATGTAACGACAATTCGTTACAATACATTGCTATTTTTCTGCATAAAAGGCATTTTTATAGTAAAATTCCTACGGAAGATTTAGGCAAAGAAAAATATCTATGCTGCATATTCTTTATTTATTGCTCGGTATTATTCCATCATAGATGTTTTGTTCCTCATACATAAGTATTTGAGTCACTATACTCATTATCAAAAATGGAAAAAGTTAGAGAGTTGGAATTACATCTCCAGAAGTCTCAATCCAATTACATACTCACTGAAATGGAGTATAAAGGAAAATATTATTTACAACTTTTAACTATCATGCTCTTGTAATATTTAACTTTCAAATTACAGTAATCGCTGCACTACAAATTTGCTAACGCTGACGCCACGTTACCAATATTTTTTTTTTTTCAAAATATAACTTATAGTGTCAATTTGAAGTGTTACGGGTAAAAACCATGGGAATTCTACAACGTATTCTTAGTAATTACAGTACTTTTCTTTACAACGTTCTCTGACTGAAAGGCATAAAATTATATCAAAGGATTTAATTATTACAAAAAAATGCTGTATGTCAATGAACTTTACTTATAAAAAATATGAACATAATCCAAAAGTATGAATAAAATATTCTTTTTAGATATTTGGAGTATAAGTGAACACTTCTAAATTAATCTTTTAATTAAAAGATGCAGCCATCATGTAAAATTATACTGAAGTGAGATTTTTTATTATTACAGACATAATATTTTTGAAAAACCCGGTGTCAATGATTAAACTTGATTAAGCCTATTATCAAAAAAATCTTTTTATGAAAAAAAAGTGTGACAAATGAAGCTTTTTCTCAGAGAAAATTTATATAATTCCTACAACATCTTTTACAAAGCAATTTTAACGTTTTTACATTTTTAAAATTTTTGTTTTAATTTTTGGGCTAGAAACTATATCATTTAATATTCTAATGTATTTCATAGTTATTTGATACTTTTTACTAGTACTAAATACTTTTACTAGCATTCGACTGTACTATACTATTACTAGAATTTGATAGTTTTTATGTTTTGTTTCACTATATCATTTAATCTGGTAATTTTTCCACAACAGAAATGAACTTTTATTAATATTTCGTAAGGGACTTTCTGTTGCAAATAATATTATAATAAGATAGAAATAATTGCCTTAATAAATTTCGTAAAAACAAACAATCATTGCTCACTAATTAAAATTTTATAAAATAATGTCTGACACTTAAGGTCTGCGATAATTAAGTTAGCTTGTATGAAAGTTCTATTTTACTTATGTCAACTTTCTTTTACAGTCCGACATTTCGAAAAAGATAATTCCCTTAATATTTCTGAAACTATGTTATAATGATATAACAAAAATTAACCTTTTAATACATTTTACATGGAAAAAATTGAAATCTTCATTGCATAAAACTATATGAGATATATTATTTTGCCCCCGAGGTCTGAAGAAATTAAATTAGTTCCTGCGAAAGTTCTATTTTCCATACGTCAAGTTTCTTTTAAAGCCCAGTTTTCAAATGCAAAACTGGTGTTTCATTAAATAGAGATTCAACTGTTTGTCTAACAGCTTTCCATCCCCCTTTCAAGTCCCCCCATAAAAGCCTACAATACATGCCAACCACAAAATGCTCCCTGTTTTCCTCCCCTCGCGTCCTCTCCTCCTCCCGCTTTCGGACTACACCTCAACCTGACCCCTGACTACGCCACTGGCCGCCACAGAAGTTCTCATAATATCTTCGTCTGTGTCTCTCACACTCTATCCACTTTGGCGCTCTATCTCTTTTCCCTCCTCAGAGGAGATAAGACGCCAATTGTTGCCGTCGACCCCCCCTCTTTTCCCATCCCTCCCTCACACTACCCGGGCAGTTTCGCCGGTGTGTGTGTGTGTGCAGGCAACGGGCGGGCAACTAACCCGAAATTACGCGCAAGTGAGACTCGCGTGATCTGCGATATATTGTTTCTCGTAGGCTGAATATCCATCAAGCGAATGGGAAAAGAGGAGCTCACTCCCCCCTTCGCCCCCTCTTAAAATGGAAGAGGGGGGATTAAAACGGCGGCAACCGTACACCCCGAGCGGTACTAACGTTGAGGGGGTGGGGGGGTCGGTCGTCGGGGGAGCTGATTTAATTACTGGAGCAAAGTTTTCCTTTAAAAGAGTCCGCCGCATTTTCGGATGGTCTGTTCTCATGACAGTTGGATACGATACTAAGTATTAAATGGAAAATGGCGTAAGGCCGGGAAAGGGGGGGGGGAGAATGCGAGTGTGTGTATGTGAGGGAGAAGGGGGGAGTCGGCAGGATTCTGGTAGGCATAGCGGGCTGGGGGGTGGAGAAGGGGTGGTTTTGAAGCATAACCACTTTTCCGTATAAAGGTTTTCATTTCGTCCGGGATTCCGTGTGTGTAATAAAATCAGTTAACGTGTTGTCTTTTCCCGAGCGTTGAAAAGTTTCGGTGGAATGGGTGGCAGCGGCCAAGTCACGGAACGGATATTTTCGTTTTGCGGCAAGGGGCTGCGTTTTCCTCAGTTGTTTGTTGATGTTTCTGCGAGCGTCGATGACACGTTGAGGAAGAATTTTCGAACGCTCTCTTGCTTCTGCTCCCTCCCTTACCATCCCCACCGCATATATATTGTGTTAAAGCGTGTAAAAGTTTTCGAGATCGTTGTTTCGATTTTTGCCTTTTGCCAGCATTCTGATGAGTTTCGGGGGCCCCCTTCAGATAATGGGTTGTTCGGTTTCGATGAGAACAGGGGGAAAAGGGGAGATCGAGGAATAAAATCCCTTGTCAAAAATCTTACATTAGCAACCAGCAAATAAATCAGCTACTTCGTTTCAGAGTGTTTTGCTGGTCTTCAAATGGTTTAGAGTGATTTTAAGGCCTTCAACTCTTTTCCGGAGGGGAATTTAACGTAAATAAGAAAATAACACCAGGGTGGAGGCAAAATCCAATTGGAACAAAATATATATTATGTTAGGATTCCAGGAAATCAAGACAGATAGTTCATTATAAAATTCTCGCGTGGATTCTATTGAATTCTAATATCCCCGTGTGTCTTTTCCTAAAAGCACAGTTCGATTCTTTAAGAAAATTGATTTAATTATATTCATTTAACTTAAGTTTGTTGCAAGCCCACGTTATCCCTCAGCCAATATCTAAATGAATAGCTAAATTGTTCTCAGACTTTATTGATAAGTTGCCACAAACAGTTTCTAGCACATTTTAATGCGAATAAATGGAGAATTCATATTTGTATACTGTCTGATTATAAGAAACTTGCACCCTTAACCCTAAAAAGCTACCCTGTTTTTTATCAAATTTTGCTGCTATTATTATATCTTCATAACAACTTTTAAAAAATAACGAACGGAAGGTAAACAATACTCAAGCTTTCATTGCAAAAATTGTATTTTTTGCACTATAAAGTTATATTTAATTATAAAACTGTCTAAGACGTAAGGATAGAGTTTTAGGATTGCATGGCTAACAAAC
Source organism: Pardosa pseudoannulata (assembly GCA_032207245.1). Classification (NCBI taxonomy): domain Eukaryota; kingdom Metazoa; phylum Arthropoda; class Arachnida; order Araneae; family Lycosidae; genus Pardosa; species Pardosa pseudoannulata. Next base: position 38,116,448 of record CM063510.1, on the reverse strand, counting down.
TAGCTTAACCCTTTGAAGACGGGTGTACCATTCAAGCAACGTCACATAAATTGATTTAAAAAACGGGTATATCATATATGAAATTTTAGATGGAACATTTATTAAGTATTTCTTATTATCAGTAGATAATGTCTTAGGTATGTTATATGTAATTTTTTAAATTTTAGAGCCTTGTCAAACTCAGTTTAGAAGAAGTTATATATACAAGACACACCCACCATTAAAAGGTTAAAGTGTGTAAATCAGTGGTTCTCAAGCTTTCTCCCAACAGATACCTTCTTATAATAAACACCTTGCCACGTGAATTAAAAACTCATCTACATAATAAAAAATACAACTACATAATAACAAAATTGCAACTTTGGTGATTTTAAAAGTAAACAAAGAAATGCATATAATAAAACATTGATGTTTAAAGTAACACTTTTTGATGTTATTACCTTGTGCTTTAAATTATATACACATTATTTTTCAATGCTACCAATGAGATGGGGGTTTTCTTTGGCTCTATGTTTGAGGGTAACTTTCGGAAGCCCCAATTGCTAGACAATTTGTTATGGCCGATTGGTTAGGGTGCTGATCTTCGGTACCGGAGTTTGTGGGTTCGAATCACGCTGTGGCATGGGTGTCCGTAGCCGTTTGAAATCGGCTTTAAGTTATACGTCTCATTAGCCCTCGTGTTGCAAAAAAGTAGACCGTAGTGCTTCAAACCTAGTCGATTTATTATTTTCGTAATTCGGCTCATAACTGCTCTAAATACACTTTCTACTAAATAGAAAGTCGTTAAAACTGCATGTGAAACTGCATGCGAGTAAGATAAAAAAAAAAAGTGATCAATTTATACTTGAAGCATTTAAGTTACAAGTAGTTCAATATATAAAGTGAAAATGAGAACCATGCTACAAATCGGATATTTGGTGTTCAAAATTAATAGTTAGAGTTAATAGAATTATTGCATACGAGAAGTGCAAAAGGAGTGAAATGAAGACTCAGTAATACTGTTAATGAGTATTGCTAGATCTTTTCTCTATCTTTTTCATTATTTCGTGATGTAATTTGAAGCTTCAGTTTTTATCCTAAATTTAAAATAAAATCTGTTATATACGAGTAAATATGTAATTAATGAATTTTAAATTGTATAAATAAGAATGAAACACTGTAAAAATTCTAAATTATGTCAGGTTAAATTATAAATTCAATTTTATTGTCTTATCTTATTATCCTATCTAATTATTTTATTGAGTATGATATGTATATATTTAAAAGCAATCGTATATTTTATTATGTTATCAAACGCATAAAATTAAAGTAAACTTTTTTAAATTTAGATGTACTTTATTGATTTGTAAAAATAATTATCAAACAGTTTATTAGAAATTACTTTTTGTTATAATTGTTAGTGTCTCTGAATTTATTATTTTGAGCTATGGAATGTTTTGTTTTGTATTTTTTCTGGTGCACTTTCTAGATTATGTCTTGATTTGGTTTGGAGCACTACGGTCTACAATTTTCTAAAACCAGGATTAATGCGCACTTTTCTCATGTGAAAGCGAAAAACTTTCAACCGATTTATTTTGATTCAGGTTCATAAGCTATAAGATCTTTATTTGGGTGAAAATTTTTTTTATCGCACGAGATAGTTGCGCATTCTTCATCGGAAGAAAAAAAATCAAAAATTTAATCTGTTACTTTTCAAACATGTACAGGTTGACGTATGATTAGGCATTTAAATTTAAAAAAAGATATATATAAAAAATTGATTTAATTATTTTAGATAAAATACTGAATATTTCTGATTAATTTTGAATATTTTTTTCTATGTGCAACTCTTTAGAAGTGTAACGATGTTCTGTGTAGTGAAATCTCCTATAACGCTATTAATTCATATTGCGTTACATGGAAACCGTGTTATACGAGGGTCACTCTGAAATTTTTGAGATACAACTAGGTTTTTAAAGTTATACTTACAAAATTTTAGGTGTGTTCAAAGTTGTCTTCTCCAGCATCAATGCGCGAATTTTCCACAGATAAATACCTCAAGCCATTCATTTCTTGGAATAGATGAAAAAATGCATTTATAGCCGCCACATCAATCTGTTCTTCTGAATGAAAACAACGTCCTCGTAAGATCTTTTTTAGATTAAAGAATAACCAAAAGTCACACATAGCTAGATCAGGTGAATACGGCTGATGTTCTATCACTTTAATTTGTTTTTGTTTAAAAAACTCAACTGTTAATCCGGCTATATGTGAAGATGCATTGCCATGGTGAAGCATTAGTCCCCTAACATTCACTTCTTGTAGAATTTGTGGAAGACATTTAGTGGTATACCAGTTTTCTGTTACTGTCTTCAGTCCTTTCAACTTGATGGCTTTGATCAATTCCGTTCTGCTGATGAAAACGGCATACATCACTTTTTTCAGTGCGGGTTGTCTTTTCACCATTGTCGGCGTGGGATCATCTTCAAAGACCCATACTTTGCTATCTTAACGTGTTGGAACATCAAAAAAGATATGTACGTCTCATCATCAGTTACAATTTTAGAAATGATGCTGTGGCCACCATCATTTAGCAATTTAAGAGTTTCTTTACTGATTCTGATACGCACCCCTTTTTGGTGCTTAGATTATGGGGAACCCAACGGCAAACTAATTTTTATATATGTAATTCTTCATTAATAATTTTGTGTATGGCTGAGGATCCAATGTTAAGTTTCCTCTGTATAATTTGATAGGTACAGCGATTTTCATCCATTAACATTTTTCGTATGGCAGACACATTATCCGGGATTACTGCCGAAGGCGGCCTTCCTGTGTGTTCTTCCTCCTGAAGAAAATTGCGACCTCTGCTAAATTCTTTAAACCATCTGAATACAGTAGCACGAGCTGGAGATTCATCACCAAATGCCAATTGCAAACGTTGAAAGCATTTTAATTCATTTAATCTTGCTTTAAAATCGTAGAAAATCATAGCGCAAAAATGTTCTCGAGTCAACTCCATTTTTTCTTCTGTTTAAAATTTATTCTACGCTAAACAAGTTGAAGTAAGTCAGTAAAAAAAATCTTCTGTTATGTTAAAATACCTTGTATTTTAAAATTAAACCATTATTTTTATTTTGTAAATTCTTGTCTGCGTATATCTCAAAAAATTTCAGAGTAACCCTCGTATGATACTCAAAATTAATTCAAATCAAGAAATGCTTTGTAATGAAACCATGTTAAGAGAAATATAATAATAAGACAAATCAGATTAATTTATACCGTGTTATATCGAAACCACGTTATTAGGAACTCAATGAATATAAATTAAATCAATTCATTGTGTTATATGGATACTTAAAAAGTAATATAATTATGAACAATATCAGACTAATTGTTACCTATGAAAACTGCGTTCTCAAAGTATTAATTTGTAATTGATAAGGTTAATTCCTTGATAAATGGAATTGAGAATACCCCATAAATATCAACTATATTTAACCCTATAAATATCCCCATATAATATACCCCATAAATATCAGCTATATTTTAACACATAGAATAAGTGCTGCAATTGATAAATTTTTCAAGCCATTCAGAATATTTGTGTTGTTGCTATGTCCTTTTACAAGAGGGAATGTCGTAATGTTCGCTATGCGTTATAGGAAACATGTCTATGGTATCCCTACGTCGTATTAATGTTTAAAAAAAGTAATTTAAAATCAAGTGAAATTTTTCCGATTTATAAAATTTGCTGTAAACTACTGAAATTATTTTAATTTTTTATATGTGCACAGTGGAATGATTTTCTAGTAATTTCCCTGAAATGCTGTCACTCATTTAACCGCAACCGTATCTTTTACCTTTTCCTTTCCATCGACAAGGGAGGGAAGTTAGACTCGTGCAATCCATTTTTCAATCAGTCTCGTTGCATTTCCCTCCTCCTCCCCTTAAACGACGTGAGCTATTGGCTCTTCGACGCACACCAGAACATTATCGAACACGTTCCATTTGGAATAGTATTTCTCCGCTTACAGCCGTTTAAAATGCATTATCTCGACGTCCCGCCATAACTCAGGCCTTCGCAGCGTCTCATCAAGAGGGAAGTCTATCCAACAGAGAGCCGTCTCTCGGCAATATTTCCCCCCGTTATCTCTTTAAAACAATAACTCCGGCTCCCGCGTTCAATCTCGGTATCGCATGCGAAAAGCGAGTTTTTACGATCAGTCGCCGGCCGATCGACGAGGCAATTTGTTATGGAAAGCGGTTTGGGAGATCGTTTAGAGTCCAAACATCCAAGCTAAAGCTTCATTAAAAAGGATGCTGTGGGAGGAGGGAGAAGTGCTACGTAAGGAGATGGGAACACATATCTTCACGTCAAACTTATCCTTCTGCTCACCAAGTTGGAAGAATTTGGGGGAATAAGTTAGGCACAAAACTGCCTAAATCCATCTTCATGACAGTATCTTTCGTAACAATTCGTACAACTATTTACTCAAATGCCAACAAAGATTTTGTGTTATCGGAAGAAACCTACTTTTACCCCAAATCAACATTTTATTTATTTTTTAGTAATAGACCATTAAATTAAAAAAATACTCTTGGTTGATTTTTTTTAACCCGAGGGCTAATGAGGTCAAATAGTACCCTTGCTTAACATCAAAAAAGCTTTACAAAAGTTTTACAGTGAGATAATTCGATGCTATAGATCTACATAGGTTAGGTTTCTTGTTTTTGGTACCAGGTACCTTGCAACGGGCTCCCTACTGTAATAGGTGTAAGGTTCTCGTGATACCTAGTTACAGAATCCCTTCATTTCAGATTATCCAGCTGCACGATCAGAATAGTAGTTAAAACTTATCCTAGCTCACTTTAAAGTGCGGGTTCGAATCCCACGTAGGCTTGTCGTCATTTGTGTTGCCCTTTCATAAAGAAATAGTTGACCATCTACATAGCTTATCCCAGGAAAAGTATTAACGAACAGCATTACAAGTTTGGTTAGGTTTGGAGCGCTACGGTCTATTGTTTTGCACACAGGGGCTAATGAGACCGGGACCTACAGCTTAAAGCCGATTCCGAACGGTTACGGAAATCCCTGCCACAGTGAAATTCGAACCCACGAACTCCGGAACCGAAGGCCAGCACCCTAACTAATCGACCATCGTTCGGCCAGCATTATAGGAGAAAGCAAGAATAAACGAAAGTTCCCCCGCATTCGAAAAAAATTATTTTGATCATCAGGTGAGGGTATGTGTCTGTATATACAGAAAGACGGACAAATAGATTATATATAGAGAGAGAGAAATATAACACTCCTGTTAATCTCACTATATACACATTGATAGTTTTCGATTTAACGAAAAATATATTAATAACAAAATAATGGGCACAATTTATAAATAACTAAAATATTACTAATATAACATTATAAGGATTATTGTTATTATTATTTTTATAAACTTAAATACTGTAATTAATGTAAATTATTTTAAGGATTTTGATAAGCACAAAATAATGAGTTAGTGTTATAGTATAATATTAATTAGTATTGTATTTCACCTGTTGATGTTGGTCCTCGTATTTCAAACTCTTTACATTTCCAATCCACTGACACTACTAATGGTTAGCTATGCTAACTTTTATTTTATCTAGCACATCTTTACTAGCGTTGTAGCATGAGATTTTGATATTTTTTTAATCTTTTTCTTATGAAGATTCTACAGTACCAAGATGTGTTTATTGTATATAACAACACATCTTTTGGATACAATCCTTTTGTTTAATGATGTTTGTAGAAACTTCTGATAAGACACAACAACATTAAAAAATTTCTACTTCTATATTTTGCTTTGTTTTCATTTCTCATCGTCAAATTGTACTGTATATATATGTATATATATATATATATATATATATATATATATATATATATATATATATATATAATATATATATATATATATATATATATATTATATATATATATATATATATATATATATATATATATATATATATATATATATATATATATATATATATATATGTATATATATATATATATATATATATATATATATATATATATATGAGTGTGTGTGTAATGATATTTTTATCATAAAAATTAACCGGCGTAATGTCTTCTTGAAATAATTTTCTTTCTATTTTATCCTTTTTGGACATTTTTTTTCTAGCAACCTTCTTGAATATCTTTGTTTTCCCTGTTTATTTGGTGACTTCGCTTTACCAAGATTCCAGTTCCATAAATAAATTAAAATATCTCCTGATGCTTAAACTAAGTCACCGGCGGTGACTTCTAATTAAACTCTGATTGATTGGACCAAACAATTATTTAACCGATATGTACATGTTTTGCAGGCAGACATCCATCTGAGAAGTTGCCTCAATTATGTTCTTTATCCCACATTTCTTTCTTCAACGAGATTTCCCTTTCGACTACGATTAGCCATGATTGCAAACTAAGTCAAGATGTACGCACTTCCCTTTGTGATGAGCCAGAAATCTCATTACACACACACACACACACACACACACACACACACATATATATATATATGTGTGTGTGTGTGTATATATATATATATATATATATATATATATATATATATATAGATAGATAGATAGATAGATATATAGATAGATAGATAGATAGATCTAGCTAGATAGATATTCAGATGAAAATAGGTATATGTGAGTGAGTGTGTGTGTAACCAGTGAAAATATACATCAACGATTACACTGAATATTAAGATTAACATCTATCATTTGATTTACCTGGCTTTTCTGGTCAAAAAAATTCCTAGTGCATTATGACTCCATCAGAAACACAAATTCAAAGTTCTGGAAATTTACTTTTATTAAAGATTGAAAAGCATCGTCTGTACAAGGCATATACTCTGAATTGAACGGTACACGAATATAACATCTTTCAATTATGTCGAAACCAAGAGAAAGAATCACGGGATGTTATTCTCAAGAGACTAGAGATTGTTCAGCAATTTTTGGGAGGCAAGAGAGAATCTTTATCACCTAATGTAGCTCGAAAAACACACAGTTCAGCAATTCAGTTATGACAGATGAGAAACCGTTTCTCCTGGGACAGCTGAAAAATGTGGCTAGTGAACAGAAAATTGCCATTTATTCCAGCATTAGTTTTGAGAAATTAGTTAAACAGTTGAGGTCTGAGAACATTCCTTTATCTGCCATTTCAGGGCTAGGAAATTAGTATTAAAAGTTGAGAATGTAAAAAAGGAGAATTTTGATAGTTACTTTAGGGGTAATAATTTTGAACTATTGCATATGTGCACACACACACACACACACAAATACACACACACACACACACACACACACATATATATATATATATATATATATATATATATATATATATATATATATATATATATATAAAATATCTATATTATACATTGTATATATGTGTGTGTGTCAGGTTCATAGCCAGCGAATAAAAATAAGAAAAACATCCGTTCCAGGCATTAAAATTTATTGAAACCAGTTATTCCATTTTAGCCATTTTCTTTTAATGATTATGTACTATAAAATTACGGTGTGAAAGACCGGAACCAACTTGGGGCTTCCATATTACTGATGAAATATGTCACATGCTGTTTCCGAGTCATAATGACGTCAAAAGTCTCTCGAGATGTGAATTTGGTACTTTCTCCGTACTTTTTCTTTTGACGGCATTATGATGCAGAAGTCGCCTGGGACATCTCACGACCGCAATATAGTAGTATATCTATTTCCACTTCAAAAAGCCACAGTTGGGTTTAGAGAAAGACTGAGCTATGAAAATGAGCATAAATAAAGTCCTGCGTACTAAGGCGCAGAAACTGTTCATTTGGCTGGTGAAAAGTCAGAAATTTCTTAAAAACGTAAATTAACACTAAAATAAATAAAGCTTCCCTAGGATGTTGCTCTTTAATTCAATGAAACAACTAATCTGTATAATTTGAAACACTACATAATGTGTATAACCAAATTATTATCAAATAAATTAGACTTTTGTTCGTAACGCTGCTATTTTAATACTAGACATATTCCCCAAATGTTTAAATGCAGGATTTGGTCGTTCTAACGAGTCAAAGGCGAGAATCCAAGAAAACAGCTTCTATTTAGTCCATGATACTACAGCTGTACTAACTTAACTTAATCTCGAAACATTGCACAAGTTTGATCATCCTCATGCCAGAAAGTTTCAACTGATTCTATTATTTCTCCTGCTCTTTAGACTGCTGACCACATAGTGAGAAAACATTCTAATTTACCTTTATTCTACCAGTAATTTACCTGTACAGAGAAGTGTGTTGGATACTTCCTGGCATCCAACGATACTAATATGCTACACTAATCGGCTAATCCTTTAAGCATTTTATTATGTAGAATGTTTAACGAAAAAACAAAAATTCTCAAGGCCCATCTTTTGCGCTAGTCTGTCTTTTTCGGGCACTTTTGTGTAAAATAAAAAAGGATTTTCCCCTCTCAGATATAACGAACGATGGCCGATTGGCTAGGCCTTCGGTACCTGAGTTCGTTGGTTCGTAGGTCCCGGTCTTATTAGCCCTCGTGTTGCAGAAAGTAGACCGTAGCACTCCAAAACTAAACAAACCCATCTCAGATGTAATTTATCGTAATTAGCTGTATTTTTTTAAAAATAAAAGTAGCAGAGCTACTATCTGATTACTTTCATCAGTCGTTTAAGGGTATCACCAGTAAACCGCCAGTCAACAGCAAAACTGAAAGAATTGTCAAACTCTAAATGCCGGAACGCTGTTGCCGAGATTGGTATCTTCTAACAGCCTCTCAACCATCTTCATAAGATATTCTCTACATCGAGGAATAGCAATTAAATCCTTTAAAATATTCTATTCGGAGACTACAGGGAATTACTGCTTTGGAATTTCACTAAAGTGTGAGCAGAATATGGTTCTCTTTTTATCATTAATATGGAAGTGCGCATTTTTTCCAGCATTTTCAGTTGATGGCTTGGAATGAGGCCAAGCCCATTCAGGAGCTGGTTCAAACAGAAATCTGAGTAGAACCTCAAAAAACTCACATTGAGAAATATGAATTGACCAGACATCTATTGGAGCACTACCATCTCTTCTGCCAATTCTGAGTTGCTACTTTCTTTAAGGCTTCACAGACCATGAGTGGCGTCAGCCACTGGCATTTTTTGTATGAAATTGTTAATTATTATAACCAAATAAATAACCTGATAGCGGATAGTCATAGAAACAATGACTACTTTGGTCCAAATAAGATCTCAACTGCAGAATGGAATATTTCTTGTAATCTACAACTGGTAAAAAAGGAATGGCTATTTCATATCAGAGTACAACTTATCACTAATTTTTACTGATAAATTGAGGTGACAAGGCTATGACAAACATAGAAATCAAAGGTTCTGGTTTACAAAAGCATATAATTTAAAAAGTTAGGCAATGCAAAATTGAAATGATTGCTTCAAGTTTTCATATACATGTCATGGATTTCTAGAAACATTCCCAATTTAGACATTTCTTTCGTTAAATTAAAGAATTTTCTTTACACAAAGAAAGAGATAAAATATGTGTATCTAACAGCCCAACTACAGAAAAAAGAACACGCTACTGTCTTCAGTCTAATTAATAGTTATTCATCTCAAAAAACCATTTGCTTACTTGTATCATACTCTACCCGCATTTTGCGAGAGTTGTGACACTTATTTATTGTAGCCAAAGAAAAACCATTTAAAAAATTCACTTTAACCGTTAAAATATTGGCCATTGGAACTTTTGATTTTCCTTCGTCGTAACTTAAGGGTATTACTTTAGCAACGGCTTGGAGTTTAATGTTTTTCCTAGTACCGACCTAAGGTAAAAACCTCCTTCATCCACAGACAGCCTCCATTAAGCACCTGTTACACTCACTCTGCAAAATAACGAATCTTCCAGCGTCGTTTCTTGTCGGTCGCTGGCAGAGAAAACATTATCGGCCGTCCTTCATTAAATTTAACAGACGTCCATAAAACACGTCTGCTCGGCCACGTCCTGCCCAAATGAATTATCGGCGCACAGTTCGCGGCGGAATCAGAAAATGAACGCCACCTCCCCCTTATCGAAGCGCAGTGCTTCGTCTTCTAAAACAATAAATTCGCCGTCGCGGCGGGGAAAATACCTTTCCATTTTCCACAGACTTAATACGCACAGTTTACTCCGGTTTTGTCAGAGACGGATAGGCCGGTTTTATACCTCACCCGAGTGGTTTAGACTGGGGGATGGGGGGAAGAGAAGACGGTATAGAAAAAAATATACAAACCGTGCTCATGGCAGAACTTGCATTAAACTTTTAAACGGCAGACGGGGGTGGAAGAGGATATTTATATGTTACATTCCCGTCTGTTCGTATGAGGTGATCTATATATGTTGGGCTACCTGCACAGAACCGAATCGATTCTCTTCTTATTTATTTTTTTAGGTCAGATTTATCGAACCCTCTTTTTCAAACTACTCCATGTCAAAACTATCCCCTAGACCCTCTTCTCTATCTACTTTTTTTTGTGTATACATCTTCGTCTTTTTCTATCCTTTTCATCACAGAGCCTTGCCTTCTTTACAACTGCACGTCACGCGATCCAACATTTTTTTTTCTATCATATTTTGTACTTCCCCTTACCGTGATATAACATTCGGGTGGGGTGGAGAAAGGGGGAGTGAGGGATAGAACCATGGTGAAAGGTAACGTTTCAGTTTTTAAACTGAAGTGAAAAAAAAAGACAGATAAAAAAGGTACGTTATGAAAAAAATCCCACTTTAGGAAAATTTTACTTAACGTTAATGTAATATTTTTTTAATGATATTGGGTGGGCTCTAAATTAACTGTTGAAAGAGGAGAAGCAATAAAAAAAATGTGTATGTATTCCTTCAGTTGGTTCATTATTTATGTTAGAGACAGGTGTTGGTCACTACATCGAGGATTCTATCTGGGTTATCGGATGTTCAAAATTATGTGAAATAAAAAATGAACTTTTCTCTAGTCGAGGTTTTTTTTTTTTTTTTTTTTTTTTAAACTCTACTTGCTTTATATTTTTTTTTTATTATTATTTCCTCCTGCCCTCGTATGCCAAATACTCTTTAAATTAACGAGAAAATTAGCTGAAGATGGATGTAATGCACGCATGCACGATATAAAAATATAAAAACGTGTGCTGTGAGATGAAATTTGTCTTAAAAAATGTTTAACTTTTTTCCTCTTTGCTGGAGTCACGAAAAAGTTCGGTTATTTTTGCGTTATTAAAGAACTACACTCGTCTGTAGACCATATATTACAGTGTACTACATACTGTGCATTTAATTTATATTATAATATAGACCTGATGACGGTAATTAGCTGTTAAAAACTGAATAAGTTATTAGAATAGCTTAAACTTTTTGAGCGGTACAAAATTAACTAATAATTTAAACCTTATTTTTTTTTTCATTTTAGCCGAAGTTTTTGATTCTTGGTATGACAGGCGTAAATCAAGTTCGTATAACTCAAATCTATATTAAGGTTTAAAGGCTCAGATAAATTCGCAGCAAATTAGTTCCCTGTATATGCAAGTTTTCAATAATAATTACATAGATAATATAAAACTCAAAATTTTATACATGGTACCAACTATTAGATTTCAACATACAAGCAATGCAATATTATATTATTACCCCGTAATGAGTAAATCAATGCTTAAGTTTAATAAAATGAAAATGGTATAAAAATATTGCTTTGCTTTTTAATTAATATGTACAGAGGGTGTTCACCATATTTTGCAACTATTTTGACCTTTTTCCCTGAATTTAAATTTAAATATTAAAATATAAACGTTACTGACATCAAATTGGAATAAGTTACTTAGATTTCCTAATTGTCCAGTAAACTTGGGCAATTCAAAATAAAAAGGATTATAACTAAATTGTGACGGTGATTATAAATTTCACACGTTATACACGCACACACAAATATATATATATATATATATATATATATATATATATATATATATATATATATATATATATATATATATATATAAATATATATATACATATATATATATATATACACATATAAATATATATATACATATATAAATATATATATATATATATATATATATATATATATATATATATATATATATATATATACGACACGGATGGGTAGGCATAGAAGACACATTTGATTTCATATATAAAAACTTCTTTATTGTAAACCTTCTGTCCATAGCTATGCCATTTAGATATCCTTTGTTCTCATAATTTGCCATGACAAGCGTGGAGTATATTATCAACCCGAGTTCCCACTCAAAAATGTCTCTTTTGGCGTTGCTACCTAAGCAAATTCCTATGTCTACTCTCGTGTCAGCTTTTTTATTCTGTATATTTCCGCTCGAAGGCGTGTATTTCTCCTATTACGTTATCGTTAATGAGTTCTAAATATTTTTAATTATAACTCGCTTAATTTTTAACCCCTATTTTTAAACCTCACACACACACACACACACACACACACACACACACACACACACATATATATATATATATATATATATATATATATATATATATATATATATATATATATATATATATATATATATATTGATGATAATAAAATACAAATTTTTTTACAGTTAGGATTTTACTTTAATAAGTTACAATTCTAACTTAAATGTTTTCAGTTTTCCATTGAAAATCTGGATTCCCTATTAACAAATTCTCAAACTCATTTTCCATAATAATGGCGGCATACACTCATTTCTTGGCAACTTGAATTTAGAAACGCAGAACCGTTGATACATTTTTTCCCTCGCATGGTGACGTACTATATCTTCTTGAATAAACTAAAAATAATTAAAGGAAAGTAATTGGTTACCGGGATGACGTCATTCCTGGAGCCACTCCCCTTTCAAAAGTTAATAAAAGGCCTAGCACGGAGATTTCTTTGCTTTTTCTTTGATGCAATGTAATATATCATCAAATATTTTCTATGTTTTGTGTTCTTTTTCCTTACGGGGATTTATGTATTATATGGTGTTCTAAATAAAAGATATTCTTATAAATGAACGTCTGCATCAATCAATTCGGCTACTACATTCTACAGTATTTTTAAATTGTGTGAACGCTATATATAAGTTATTTTGTCATATATATATATATTCAAAGTCATTACAAAATGTGTGAATATTTACAAAATTGTGTGAAAACCCCCAGTATTTGCCTTGCAGTAGATTTCCAAGGAAAAACTGCTATTATGAAAACTGCTAGAGAAAATACGTGGTTAGAGTAGTTCAGACAAAGTTATTTATCTTCAAAAGTTTATAGAAAAATACAATGAATATGTTGAAAAATTATATTCCATGAAGTACATTCGTTCTCGAATACTAAAACCCTTAAAATAATTGACTGAAAAAAAATGTTCATAAAATTTTTAACTTTTAAAAATTATCGCAATTTAATAAAAAGCATAATTTTATTATATTATAATACTAGCATATAGACCGTCATATGACGTGATTAGTAAAATTTTCAGTTTTTCAGAATTGTAAAGCATCCTATGAAAAATGGTTTGTTTTTTGGCTGAAAATTATATGGTACAAACTCAATAATTTGTTTATATTCATGATCCTCTAATGTCTCCCGATACTGTGAATACAGTTTAGAATCACGTTGATTTAATTTAGTCAAACCGTGTGGTTATGTACAAAAGAACAAGCATACAAACGAACAAAATTCTCAATTTTCAAAGATATAAACTTAAACGGTAGATATTTATTAGTTCGTGAAATAGACTCACAGACTTTTATCAAAAGAATTTTTCTTTAATATCGGTGATAAAATTTTCATTGCAACAAAAAATAATCGATGATTACATTTAAAATTAGCACATATGTACCTACGGTCGGTTTCACTAAAGTCGTTTAACGGCTAACCGCGATTAACCTCTGTTTAAAGGGAGAATTGCATTCCACCATTGTTTGGCGCGATGGGTTAATCGCGATTAGCTTTTAAACGACTTTAGTGAGAGTGACACCTAATCTATTATTTAAGCCAAATAGGAAAGAAAATTATTTACTTAATATTTAAGTTCAGTAATGAAACGAATGAAAATAATGCAGACGATATTTAAATAATTTAAAATAAGAAAGAATTAAGTAAGAGGGTTAAAGAAATGACGTCATAATGCTAGACGAAAATGTTACTTTTACCTATTTATTATGTAATAAACTTAATAGCCTGCTTTTAGCAGGGGCAAATAGGGCTTAAAATAATCGCATTAAACCCTCGAAAAGGGGGAGGGTTAGGGGGATTTCGAACTTTTTAAAGATTTGCTTTGAACTTTGCTAACCTTAACTCATTAAGAATCCAAAATGGATACCCCTATCCGTTCCAGAACCAACAGCTTCATAAATTCGAGGACAGACGGACAGATAAGTTAGGTTATTTTTATATAGGGGATGACAAAGTGCTGGTGCATTACATACAAAAATGTGTTCGTAGTACTTTTGTCTAAAACCCCACCTGTAAAAGAAGTCTATGTACGCTCCTGGCACAGACCTACTAAGCTTGCCCAGTTTGTTTTTATTAATTTTATCGGCACAACACAAATTACATTTAAAAATACTTTTTCTCCTTTCTCATAATTACCAAGACCCTAAAAGCCCATAGTTTTGATATAATTTTTATTTTCCTTTATTTATGTTATTTGTTGCATGGAATATTATCATAAAAAGTCCACAGACTTCTAGCCAATACTCCAAAAGCTCTCCCTTGCAGAAGAAAAAATAAAACAAGAGAAAAGAAAACAGTAGTATAGCCAATCACCTTTCTAAATATTTACTTTTTAGCGACGGCTTACTCTAAACACCGGTCAGAGTCTACGAATCCAAACACGACGCGATCTCGGCTTGTCACCGTTTATCCAACCGTCCTACGGTGTGTTAGTTAAACATCCATACTGTTTGTCTTCTCGACCGAACGGAAAAGTAGAAGTTAACAGATGCGAAAATCTGGTCTTTCCTCCTCCCCTCCCCATCTCCGATTGCGTGTCAATTGCACGCGTGCCGTGTATAGCAATCAGCCCGGCCGATTGTTCAGCAAGGCTTAATGAAGGCCGTATGTAACGAGTGCTGGCTCATAACAGGAACCGACGGGGCCACGGGGGCCAGGCCCTTTTGGCCTTTGGTAAATACATCGACGTATCGATTGCACCAAAATGTTAGGAGATCTCATATTTGGCTGGATTTTTATGTTTATGACTATTATTTTCTGCCATCGATTTAACATCAGTAATTGGGTGGCTCAATTGAAAATCAGCTTTGGACGTAGCTATTTATAAATATGGGGAAATTTGGATTAGGAAAAGTTTCAGTGTAATCAAGCCATTGGAAATGTACGAAATCGAGAGTATACGATATAAGAAAATCAGATTGTTTTTTATGTCTAATTATTCCATACTCAAATGTCATAGGTTTTACCTCTGTTTAATATATAAATCAATGTTTTTTTTCATTTAATCACCACAGTTTAAAGAATTGATTTAAAAAAGACAAATTGCAAACAACCATCTTGAATAATATTAATCTGTTAAGCTTTAGCTTCCCTTTTGATGAACATCTAAACATTTGTTGAATTTTTATGTCTTCCCGAAACAAGTATTCCTTTTCAGAGAAAATAAATGACCTAAATGAAAAAATGAAATCGAGAGTATGCCATATAAGAAAATGAGATTGGTTTTTGATTGTAATTATTCCATACTCAAATGTCATAGGTTTTACCTCTTTTTAAGTTATAAATCAATGTTTTTTTTCGTTTAATCACCACAATTTGAAGAATTGACTTAAAAAAGACAAATTGCCAAAAACTATCTTATTTTTCTGAATAATATTAACCCATTAACGCTTTAGCTTCTCTTTTGATGAACATCTAAAAAATTGTTGAATTTTTTTGTCTTCACTGAACAAATATTCCTTTTCAGAGAAGATAAATGACCTAAATAAAAAATCTACTAAATTTTCGAGCTTCTGTTTTAAATTTGCAGTTTTGTTATTTGAATGAGCATTTTCTGATTTTTCGAGTCTCGTACATAAATTATATTTTTTCGGTAGATACATCACTTAAAATCGAAGCAAAAGTTTTATCTAATGTACTTCACTTCACATTACTGTGTTTATATGGATACTAAATCTCTTATCAGGAAGTTTTTCTCTTTTTATAAATGTAATCCTTGACGCTTAAGAACAATACTCATAAATAATGAGGGCATCTGCAATATTTAAATTTCATATTTGTTTACGTCTGTGTAGTCTATAACAACGAAGATATAAGGTATTCACCAATACAGATTCGGCAGAAATTGTTCGGGTATTAATTCATTAATTTCGTGCTTTAAAGATCCATAATTCACAATTCTGTATTAGTTGCCTGCAATGCAGCAGTAACAGTAAGCAATGATAGATTAGAGTTAAAGTTGATAGACATAATTAAAGCTTATAGCATAAATTTTAGTTATTTAATACGAAAATCAATTTAAAACTTCTGTTGTTTTATACAGAAATCCACTCTTTTTCCGCAGCCGTATTTTGATCACGGGTAACCATATTTAAATTTTGAGTACAACGAAAGTTTCTTAAAAAAAATCTCAGTTTCTTAGTTTTCTTTCGGTGAAATTCATTAAAAATCAGCACAGAATTCGACCAACAAATTCATCCTTGCTTTATCTTCTGAGATTGACTTTAGAGTTGATGGTAGGCTTCGATCAATGGTTGAAGCAGGTAACCATCCACATTACTCCCTCTAAAATCTCTTTTTTATAATTTAATTTTGTTTCCACTACTAATTTTACTTCCTCTTAAGGTATTTTTTTCCTCTTTGAATATGTCAATTCGAATAAACTAACACTGTTAAGTAATCGTCTCAAATTTAATTTATTGGGATATATTAGCTTTTTGTGTATTTTAAATTTCATTCTTTTCTTCAATCCGCTATATAATAATAACCTAAGTTATCTGTACGTCTGTTCTCGAATTTATGAAGCGGTTGGATTTGAAATGGATAGAGGCATCCATATTGGATTCTTGATGAGTTTGGATTAGCAAAATTCAAAGCGAGTAAAGTTTATCTTCTTCTAAACTGTAGATACGATTCTAATATGAATTGGTATAAATATACTTCATATCACAGCAAAAAAATACTGTTGCCTTTAAAACGTTCGAAATCCACCCTTTCCCCCCTTTTCGAGCGTTTAATGCCATTATTTCAAGCCCTATTTTCTTCGGTTAAGAGCAGGCGATTAAGTTTATCAATTTGTCACATAAGTAGATGAAAACAAAATTTTTTCTAGCATTATGACGTCATTCCTTTAACCATCTCATTTAATCATTTCTTATTTTAATTTATTTAAATATCGTCGCAGAGCATCTCTGCATACCGTTGCAAATAACATCATTTTCATACCTTTTATCACTGAATTTAGATATTGCGTAAATAATTTTCTTTTATATTTGTCTTAAATTATTAGGTACATATGTGATAATTTTAACTTTAATCATTATTTTTTGTTGCAATGAAAATTTTATCACCGGTATTAACAACAAATTCCTTTCATAAAAGTCTAGGAGTCTATTTCACGGACTAATAAATATCTAACGTATAAGTTATATATCTTTGATAATTAAGAAGTTTGTCCGTTTGTGTGTTTGTTTTTTATACATAACCACACGGTTTGTGATCGATTCGCTAAATTTTGGACACCATTCATATATACTGCCAAATAATCACTGTCAATATTAAAACCTCTGCTGTCCATCCTATCACGTAATATGACAAGATAAATTAAAGTTGGCAACTAACATACGGTCAGTAAGGATAAACAAATTGTTCAGCATGTACCAGATAATTCTCAACTAAAAAACAAACCGTTTTTTACGTGTACTTTACAATTCTGGAAAATTAAAAATTTTACTGATCCCGTCATATGATGTGTTATATGCTAGTAGTAAAATAACTAATTATTAGAACTTTAACTTATTTTTATTAAACATTCAAAAAATTATTTTTCTAATTTATTTCCTATTTGATCTTGTTTATTTTTACGTTTAAAATGTAGAAATAGTCGCACACACACACACACATATATATAGATATAAATAAATGTGTAACACAAGGATATCAATTCTTTTAAGCAACTAAATTTTTTTTAATTAAACTATTTACACTATTTCATGCTGATACCTCTGTCTTACTTGTAGAATTTTACGAAATAAGACACTTCTAAAAGTGGGACTTGCTATCCTACCTGTAATCAAGCATGGAAGCCGAACGCTGACCGATTGGTTAGGGCGCTGATCGTCGGTACCGGAGTTTGTGTGTTCGAATTCCACTATGACATGGATGTTCGTAGCCGTTCGGCTTTAAGCTGCAGGTACCGGTCTCGTTAGCACTCGTGTGCAAAACAGTAGACCGTAGCGCACCAAACCAAACGTAATCAAGCATGCATGGAATTTTTCAATGTGTTCCTAGAGCCTTTACAAGTTATAACCCTCAGTTGCAAACTAATTTATTTTATGATAAATCATAATTCTTTTATAATGAAGATTTTTCTTCTCGAAAGGCAATTTGTCTCTCTGAATCCTGAGAAAACAGTAATTATAAACTTTAAATCAAGGCTTTTCTGTCTATCCTCTATTTAAAAACTATAACCGCTTTCTAAAAAGTCTCCAATAACCTTTACGCCTCTCTGCCTTGTGACAAACCGTGCTGGGAATGCTTGCTTTCTCACGAACCCCTTCTCACAGATCACGAAAATTCGATTCGGGTGTAAAATAACGAGCCCTATTAGAAGTTATTAATGCTTTTATAAGAATGTATTATTAGCTTTCAATCAATGACTCATCAGGAATGGTCTTTTTTTAGAACAGGGTTTCCCCATGAGCTTCATTTCTTCCTTTTCTGTCTCTTTCTTCTCGCCAGTCTCTTTTATTTTACCGCCATTCTAGTCTCATCATTATACACAGCATTGCTAAACGCTTCACTAGCATTGCTTCCCCCCTTTCTTTCGAATCAAACTAGCCATTTCCCGCTATCTTGCTAAAAGACCGTCCACTTTACGCGGATTAGAGTGTATTTCATTAAATTTAATGCCGTTGCAGAGTCGATATCAATTAATTCCGTCCCTAAGTAAATAAAACGGGGCAATTATTTCCCATAATCCTCCGATTTATGTCTCTCGTTTTTGTTCCGGTAGGAAGGGAGACGGGTTTTCTAATAGAACCATCAAACTGCTAATAGATCGCCTTTGGTTCGGGGGATCGGTTTCTGAAGCCACAAAATATTCGTAAGACCACTTCATTCCCACTGTAGATAATATCGACGATTATCTTTGTTCTGGCCCTAAAAAAAATAAATTTCTCAAGAAAGGTTCCTTTGATGACACCGGTTAATTTAAAAATGCCTGGAGAGTAAGAATATAAGGACTGTCTTAATATGCAATCCTTGGCGTGATGTAAATATGAATTCTTCCTTTTACTTTTAACCAGTGGTTCACAAAGGATGCCTTGGTATGCACTATTACACCTTAGAGGAGGAATTATGAACCTTCTTTATTTAGTGTGCAAGTTAAAGGTTTCTTCCTTTCAGGTATGTAGTGTGTCAATCATTATATTTCTTTTATACATTATCTTTAAACCCCTATAATCTAGATAAAATGTTTTTAATTATTTAAAATTATTCTTTGTCCTCTTGTTACAATATGAGAATCACAGTTCTAATATAAAGGTTTTTAGTGACATTTATTAAAAATTTAGTTTTTGTGTGGTATAGAAAACTTTTAGCTTGTCCCTTTTTTAGAATGTTATATTTGAAAAATCAGATTATCAGAATAAATAAAATTAAATAAAAAAAGGTTATGTTCACTGGTTCTCTCATTTCCCCAAATGTCACTCTCTCATACCTCGAAACATCAGTTTTGTTTCCTTCCAACTTCCTAATCAAATAAGAGAAACAACACCCAAAACTATGCTATAATTTACAGTTTAGTTTGGATTCTAACCTATTCCACCAAATTTTCTCCAAGCAAAAATAAGTATACTCCACAGGGACATCCATGGTGGAGGGGGGTGGGACATAAGTCATATTCTGTTCTATTAAATGTCTTAATGGTGCTCATGCTCGTACTCCTTTTTAATCTGTCTTCGATGGCTACTAGTCTTATACATGTCTTTTTTTAATGTTGTTTACAGTGAATGTAAGTGAATAAAAATAATTTAATACGTATTTGTTTCGTGCCTCTGAAATACCTGTTGAGTGCCATCTATTAGCACGCGTGCCATAAGTTCACCATATCTGCCCTAGAAGATTTTAGGATATTCCAGAGAAGTAAGTACCAAGATATAAAAATAACTACAATTACTCAATTATACCATTTCATTACAGACGCACCTTTTTTTATAACAGACCATTAATCCTTTACCTTAAAACAACGTATGGGAGACGTAATCGTACTGCTGTGCCTAAAATGAGAACCTCGTATTACACACATGATGAGTCTGTTTGGCCAAAACTGAAAAGCTCGTGTCAGACACGTGATGACTCTTTCTGGCCAAAAATGAAAAGCTTGTATCAGTAATAAAACAATACCCCTTACAAAATTCTGACTAATATTATACATTATTCACTTATAGGGTATTCAAGCAATAATTTCTACTTAGAAAATATTGAAACGACTGAAAATGTTTAGTTTCGTTACATAACCAAAAACATAGAAATAATATGTGAAATAAAAACATTAATAAATGTTTTTAATAAAAATGAAATGAAATATAATTATCAAATTCTGTGGTTTTATTAAATAGTCAATACAGTACTATTAATGTCCACTGGTTTGCTCTCAATTTAGCCCGTGATGAAACTGCTTCTGGTCACGACGCATGAGAAAAGCTTTCATCGAAAGTGGCACACACAATCGTCACTCGATTCATAAGGCAAGAGGTTAATTCTGTTAATTATGCACGTTTTTTCTTACAAAGAGCAGTCATTTACTGTAATAAGGCTGTAATAATCTTTACAAAAGTACGTAGCGGACGTTGTTACCGACTTTCTATCGTGTCGTCCTGATTTCCACAAATTTTTCTAACTTCGGCAGGGAGAGTATAAACCGAAATTCTTGTTATAGGGTAAAAAATTACATACGGAGTTCGAAACCTTTTTGATTTTTGTAAAAGTGTTTAAATTTTTCAATCTCTATATAAAAACCTTTGAACATTTTACTTTAATTTTCAACATCACATTTATATGAAATATAGTTTTCAACCCTCAATGCAATAACAGAGAAAAAGAGAGAAATTCTTCAATATATTGACTAGAAAATGAGAGTTTGCCTTCCAAATATCTGCCTAAATATTTTAAAAGAAAATGCATCAAGCTCATGTTTCTCATAAACACAATAACAAATGAGCATACGGCAGGCTTCATTTTTTTCTTTGCTGCAGTATTATATTTAGCAATATTTCACTTAAATATTTCTGTAGACTCTTTTCAACGACGGTACTATATATAGACTCCCTAATTAAAACAACTTTTATAAAAGTTGTTTTAATTAAGGATCAATGTTAATTTGTTATAGTTACAATGATATCTTAATTTTATTTTTTTAATACAACGACCTTCTTATTTTAATCCGAATCCCTTAATACAATACACCCACAGATCAGAGAGCACGATATAAGGCACTAAAAAGAAATTTTAAAATACTTGCAAAAATCAATTAAGTTTTTTTTTTAATTATTAAGAGGGATGAGCGATATTGCTGCGAATGAAAAACGTGCTAGTAATAAATAACTAGCATTTCACTTTTTATAGTGGCATCACTTACGTTGTTGTATTTTATAAATGTTTTTACTTGTTCTTTACTTTTGATTGTAATCTTTGGAAATAGTATTAGAATCAGGCCAATATTCTTGAGATTTGACTAACCATGCAGGGACGTTCCACCAAATTTCCAGATTTTTTAGTGCTGATGGTGAAACACCTCTAGAAAGTTTGTCAGCTGGATTGTATTTGCCAAGGCAGTATCTCCATTGTGAAGGATTAGTATGGGAAACAATTTCTGTTACTCTGTTGCAAACAAAAGTCTTCCACTTGTTGGGATCACTGCATATTCAACCTAAAACAACTTGAGGATCACTCCATAATATTGCATTTGAAGAACAGATATTGGTTTCGGAACAGAAATATTGCAGTAATCGTGCTCCCATCAGGGCCGCTAAGAGCTCCAAACGAGGTAAAGAAACTTTCTTTATAGGAGCTAGTTTGTTGCGACTACACACTACATTCACATTCAATTGGTCACCTTCACAGGTAACAACGTATAAAACTGAACCATAGGCACGTTCAGATGCATCACAAAATACATGAACAGCAAAAGAAACATATGATGAAATACCCTAAAGGTCCTCAATCAAAATCAAAATCAATCAAAAGTAAAGAACAAGTAAAAACATTTATAAAATACAACAACTTAAGTGATGCCACTATAAAAAGTGAAATGCTAGTTATTTATTACTAGCACGTTTTTCATTCGCCGCAACTAGCTTTATACTTGCTCGAGACATAATTGTCTCTGCATACATCGAGAATAAAAATGGTATTTTGGGACGTTTTACGAAAATCCAGTTGAAAAAAAAAATATTTATATTATAGATGTTGCTATTCTTGGATACAAATGGATAAAAATTAAAGTATAGGACTTTGTCCCAACTCTTAGATTATCCTTTCTAGAGAAGTTGCAAGTTTTTGAAGGTGATTTGTTTATCTCTCATTTATTATTAATAATTAATATAGTTCTAAAACATCACTTTAAGGTTATAGCTGTACAATTTTAAAAATTTATACAGACCGAAATTAATATAACTCACAAAAGTTGTACAAAAATGCAATATAACGTGAGGCATATATATATATTCATCCAAGGAACGAATCATTTTTAAACTGACTACCCGTTAATGAATAATTTTTATCACATCACCAAGAAATTCCAAGATATTACTTTTTATATTATTACAATGCGTAAAATGTGTTTTGATTTGGGTTTTAGAATGTAATGAATACAGTTCACAACATAATAAATTTTTGAAGGAGGATATTGCAAAATTATTTTCTTAGGTCAAACGTATGCTTGAATAACATACAGGTCGTTTATGGTCATTTTATGTTATCCAACTTCAAAAAGATGTGACACATATAGTTTACTTCAACAAATATGGGTACACATCGATCAATTAAGAACGCATGTGTGTGCACACGGTGTTAGGACGTCACGTCACCCGTTTCCCGAAAGAACCGTCAACACTAATTGCTTTTCAAACACGCCTAAGTAATATTCCATTAATTTCGGAGGGAAATTAAAATCTGAAGAATGAAAGGGGAAAAAATTATCTTCCCTCCCGATGAGGATAGGGAATTTTTTCCCCTAATGACTATCATCTTATGCATGACACATGATTAAAACTCCAAACGCATATTTTTGAATACATGTAACAGTTTTTTATGGAAATTTTCGGAGTCTCCGCGAATCATCATGCAAATGAACTTCTCTCTCTGTGTTATGCCGATGCTGCCTCTTAAAAAAAAACCGCTGCCTAATTAAAAGTTTAAAAATACTGTTTGAAAGGAGTCAAGACATTAAAAGAATAGAAACTTTTCTTCCAAATTATAAGCGAACTTGTTAAAATTCGCCAATTCTCCTTCGCTAGGGGAAAGTATTAGTCCCCGAATATGTGTTTGTAAGAAGGTTCGGAGAAGGAAGGGGGGGAGGCTAATAGTTAATTATCGCACAGAAGCAAGTTATTTACATGCACGTTTTTATCGCGTGCCTGGGGATCGTGCAGAGGGTAATTATAAGCCGCTAATTACGGAAAGGTGGCGTGCGAATACTTCATAAAATAATTACCTAATGAGATTGTCAAATTTTCGACCCCTGTGCCAGAAAAATTATAAATTTAAATTAATTAAAAGTCTTTGTTTGTGGAACGGTTTATTATCGGGTATATACCTGGTTTAAAAATGGCGCTCCCTGTTTATTATTTATCAGGTTAACTGAATTTAATCAGATACCACAAAGTGCGGTGAAACTTTTTTGTTTTCTTTCTGGTTGTTATTAATTTGTAAAGGACCGTATCGATGGTTTATTAAAGTCCAAAGCTTATAATTTACTTTTTTTCCTTTACCCATATTATATTTAAGTTATTTTCTGGAACAATTAAGAAAACACGAAACATAATCGTAATC
>CM063510.1:38087122-38089622 GCA_032207245.1 Pardosa pseudoannulata | reverse complement strand
TTGCTTTCAAATGCTAAAAAAATTCACGTATTCTCCATCGGGAAAAGAATCCCGTTTAAAACAAACCCAAAAATTACGTTGGATTTTTTGCAGGTTTTTAAATTTAATTATAAACATAGTATCTATGATCACCTATAAAGTATCTTTATCCAATAACAGTGACAAGTCTTAATCTTTAAATAAATCAAAAGTTAAAATTTCATCATTTTATCCTCATTTTAATACATTTCCGAGTTCTGCCTCTTCTAAATATCTTGAGTTATTATTTTTATTAATTAATAGGAAATCTATATCAAACTTTAAATTATTTCCTTTCTGTTCTGATGAAAGAAGCAAACCAGTAATGGTAACAATTGTTAATCTTTTAATAACTCAAAATAAATGTTTTATAAAAAACCATTTCAACTTCTTTTTATTACATTTATTATTTACATTTTTTTATTACTTACTTTTTTTTCGAAGTTTATCCTCTTCTGAATATCTGGAGTCATGGTATTTATTTAATTTTTAGAAATCTAAAAAAGACTTTAAATGAATTCTTTTCTCTTCTGATGGAAGAAACAAACCAATAATAGTAACAAGACTTTAATCGTTTAATAACTCAAAAAATAAATGTTTTATAAAAAACCATTTCAACTTCTTTTTATTACATTTATTATTTACATTTTTTTATTACTTTTTTTTTTCGAAGTTTATCCTCTTCTGAATATCTGGAGTCATGGTATTTATTTATTTATTTTTAATCTATAAAAGACTTGAAATGAATTATTTTCTCTTCTGATGGAAAAAGCAAACCAATAGTAACAAGTCTTTAATCGTTAAATAACTAAAAAACGAAATTTTTATAAAATCTATTTAGATCTCTTTTTATTAAATTTTCGAGTCTTGCTTCTTCTAAATCTCCCTACGTTACTGCTTTTATTTATTTATAAGAAATCTATATAAGAATTTAAATGAATTCATTTCTGTGCTGATACACGGTATGGCTTGGTACTTGTTAGAATGTCAATCCCCTAAACAGTCACGCATTATGAGTCTCGGGCTAAACATAACTGTTCTTCCCCCTTTTTATCCCCTTCAGGATCTGATTTAATAGTTTTCCGTCAACAAGCAAACATCAGACATTTCATTTCTTCCGGGAGAAAAGTTCATCAGAACTTTTATTGGTCTAACCGCTGATTTTCTTTAACGCTCGTTTAACAAATAATATCACAGATATTTGCACTCCAAATAATCGATAAACAAATTTATATTATTAAAATTTTTACGAGTGAAAAAAATGCATTGCTTATATATAAATATGTATGTATGTATGTATGTATGTGTAAAGTGTAAGAAGTTTATTTTAAAAATTCATTGAGCTACACAAACGCTATTTAAAATGTAATTTCAGAGTAGTTAACAGCATGATTATTTTTATCGGAGGCCCTATCATTTGCCAACCTAAACTTCCCCCCCCAAAAAAAAAATAAATAAATAAATAAAAATAAAATAAATAAATAAATAAAAATAAATAAAATAAATAAATTTAAAAATTGGTTGAAAATGTTTCGCTATCACTCGACATATCCGTGCATTATTCGTCAGAAAAAAGAAATCGTAAACTGAATCCGTTGCTTTTTTAACGCGTAAGTTTAACGAGTTAAAAGGCCTTAACTCCTGACCTGATAAGCACTTGCACTGCAAAAATTTGGTCATATATTTTCAAACAAACAGACAGAAACACAAAAAAAAACCTACGATTAGACTCACTCTAGTTTATCTCAACGACAAAAGCTTATAATTACAGTTTCCACTTTTTCATATTGATATCAAGATCCCACTACTGAAATGGATGTTCGTTGTCTTTTGGAATTGGCTTTAAATAGAAAATCATTATCTCTCATGTAAGAGAAAAGTAGACCGTAGCATGCTAAATCAAACCAAAATGAAATGAAGAGACTTTACTTTAGTTCGCAAATCAGTTATATGCCGTATTTACTCGCATATAACTTTTCTTTTCAAAAATTTTAAAGCAAAATCTAATACGTAATATAGATATAATTTTTACTGCTTCCTCTAATCACCCGATACAGTATGAATAGGCAGTAAATCAAGGAAGAAAGTAAAAAGGCAAAAACTTTACTCCGTGGAAGTATTGCTGCATCTATATTTCATTAATATTAAGCTTCTTTTAAAAAATACTTCTGGAAACATATTATTAACTTTAAACTTTGAATTTGCTACTTAAAGCCCGATTCCCACATTCTGTAGCATATTTCACTAATTGCAACTTAAATGCTAAAAATATAAAATATAAATAGAACAAATAGATTCTCTTCTACGTCGTCACGAATCATTCTTTCTTTATCTAATCCGGGGGGAAAAATACAAACCCTATAACATCTCATAAAAAAGGGAGAGGATGTACGGAGTCCTGAATTCCAGTCCTCGCTGTCATCTAATAGTAGCCTCTGAAAAGACCTACCACGATAGATAACAACCATAAAGAACTTTGTTG
>CM063510.1:38064622-38082122 GCA_032207245.1 Pardosa pseudoannulata | reverse complement strand
TTTTAAGAGATTAAAATAAATATTTTTATATGTTTATAAATTGCTTTGCAAAAAAGCCTGGAGGGGACGACGTTTTACATCCTTGTCCTGGGTGGCATGACTAGAGCCAGACCTGATGCCTTGTAAAAGAAAGGCTTGGAATCGTAGTGGCAGAATAGTATAAAATGATAAGTCAAACATGAAATATCTTTCCTTTTAATCTATCTTCTTTAGTCAAGGTTTTTTTTAAAATTAAATTAACATTTATTTTTCTTCATTTATCAGACGTTACTAACACAGCTATATCAAGTATCCATTTCACATTGAATTTCACCTAAACTTAGAATATTGAACATAACTTATGAAAGAAAGGCTAGGAATTGTATTGGCAGAACAGTATAAAATGCTGTTATGTAAAACATGAAATATCTCTCCTTTTAATCCATCTTCTTCAGTCAAGGTTTTTTTTTTAAATTAAATGAACATTTATTTTGCTTCATTCATCAGACGTTACTAACACAGCTGTATTTAGTATCCGTTTCACATAGAATTTCACCTAAACTTAGAATATTGAACATAACTTATGAAAGAAAGGCTTGGAATCGTATTGGTAGAACAGTATAAAATGCTGTTATGTAAAACATGAAATATCTCTCCTTTTAATCCATCTTCTTCAGTCAAGGTTTTTTAAAATTAAATTAACATTTATTTTGCTTCATTCATCAGACGTTACTAACACAGCTGTATCAAGTATCCATTTCCCATAGAATTTCACCTAAACATAGAATATTGAACCTAACTTATGAAAGAAAGGCTTGGAATCGTAGTGGCAGAACCGTATAAAATATTGTTATGTAAAACATGAAATATCTCTTCTTTTAATCCATCTTCTTCAGTCAAGGTTTTTTAAAATTGCATTAACATTTATTTTGCTTCATTCATCAGACGTTACTAACACAGCTGTATTTAGTATCCGTTTCACATAGAATTTCACCTAAATTTTCCTTATAAAACAAAGGCTTGGAATCGTATTGGTAGAACAGTATAAAATGCTGTTATGTAAAACATGAAATATCTCTCCTTTTAATCCATCTTTTTCAATTAAGGTTTTTTTAAAATTGCATTAACATTTATTTTGCTCCATTCAATAGACGTTACTAACACAACTGTATCAAGTATGTATTTCCCATAGAATTTCACCTAAACATAGAATGTTGAGCATACTTTATAAAAGTTAGGCTTGGAATCGTATTGGTAGAACTGTATAGAATATAATGACCGGAAATTTAAAATATTTGTCTATTTAAATCGAATTTTTTTTAATCTGTCTTTTTCAGTCGGAGGTTTCTAAATGAAAATAACGATATTTATTTTACGCCATTCATATTAACGAACACAGCTGCACCGTGTATCCATTTCACTGTGTAAAACTGACAGAGATTCAGTTTCATATTGATATCCGAAGGCATGGGGGATTTGACTGGTATATGAACGTAGAGAGATGAATCTAAGAGTGCATTACAATGAAGTCTGCCTATCGTCGGCAGTAAACCGATATCCTGCCGATGTTTGACTGAGCTAAACGCTGAAAACCAAAACAAAGAAAATGCTCCTCTGACTTCCGCGAAATACGATCGGGAGCGGTTCAAAAAGGGAAACTTTTTTTTTTTTATTATTATGATTACTTTCTGTTTTTATTTCCAACTGTCGTTACTTCGCACTACTTTTTTTCACACGGGTGGGGGAGAGGAGAGGGGAGGGGTGAAACGAGCTAAGAACAATGACCAGTCACGCCAACAAAATGACGGGAACAATCGGGATCCCTGACATTTATGGCGCCATATATATAGCGAATGAGAGACAGAGCAGTCTTATCTTTTTGGGATGAATTTAGAGCATACGAGGGTTTTTTTTCCAGTTATTTCAAAGAGCCTTAAAATATTGGCGTACCCGAGAGAAGGGGTGTGCAAAGGGACATATGCAACCCCCTAGACTTTCTCGAAATCAAAATATTTCAACATTATTTTATTTCGTTGTTTTAGGTCTTCAAAATTTTTTTCGTCATATTTAAGTATTTTCAGCATGAAGAGAAAAATATGAAAAATCTCTTTCAACTGTGAAATATTTGATAAACTACTTTTAACACATTGTGTGCGTTTACATTTCGCAGCGGAATTTTACCGGGAGCGGGCGCTTTGAGCATAAATTTAGTTATTCAGTTAAATTTCAAAAGATCGAAAATTATTTAAATTTTTAACCAACTTTTCGTATTTTATATTGAAATATATGAACAAATATATAAATAGAAATATATAAATGACAACCATAAGATTTTTGTAAACAAAAAAAAAATTTTAGTGGATAAATTTATAATAGTATCGTAAATATGACAAATCACATAAAAATAGTAGTATATTGTTTTGATTTTTTTTAATTATGCTATATATAAACATTTTTACATTATAAAAAAAGAAAACTCATAATGTAAAAACTAGTTTTTATTTGTCTAAATTTTTCCAGAATCTATGTAGTAGACAACAACATTCGGCTTGGTTTTCCTGTATACACCGTTATTTTTGCACGAACAAACATACCCTGTTGTTACACTAACCCGTACTAGTATGTGTCCCGCGCTCAAGTATCAATCGTCAGAAAACGTACTAGTACGTGTCCCGCATATAATGTGCTAAGAGCAGTACATGTGAAATATTTTAAAAGGGACTAAACACACAAAAATTATCTGTAACTAAAAAAATCCTAAATATTTAAAAAAAAAAAAAAAAAAGAACAGAAACATAATTTTTATTGAAATGACCATTTTATTATACTCTCAGCTAAAGATTTTTTTTAATTATGAGCGTGGTTTTTAATCATTACATGATTTTAATAAATTTTTCAACGATGCTGGACATCTCAAATTGTTATAAGTAGGATTTTTTGTTGTTATGGTATCTGTATCATTTTTCTTAGATGATCTATGTTTTAGTTAATTTTCATGGTTCTGAAAATTTTACTTTTTGTTGATAAGCACTGTTCATCAACAAATAATTAAGTGAAAAAATTCTGAAGATCTGAGCAATAATTTTGAAAAAACAAATAAAATAATGCATCATAAGACAATGAGACTATCTAGAGACAAACTTTCAAATTCTATTCCTTAATATTAAATTTAAACTAGCAGAAACCATTGTCTGAAAATAGAATTAATGAGGAATTAATTGCATTTTCATAGAAAAGTGTAGGTCACATTAGGTGTAGATACATTCACGGCAATAGATTACATTTTCAAAAAGAAGTAGATTTTGATTCTTATACTTTAATAATATTACATTTACATTTATATTACATTTTAATAATATTACATTTGCTTCAGTAGAAAATTCAACCTAAAATTTGAACAATTATGAATGAACTAATATGGCTCAGTTTTAAAGATTACGGTAATTTAAAAAAAAAAAAAAAATTTCTTTTTTATTTTTTTAAACAAGGGCTAAAACAAAAACTTCTGCTACAAACTGATTCCGAACAACTTAAAATATCCATCCCAGTAACTGAATTAATTGAAGATGGAAGAAGGATCCAAACCTCAGAATATATCCTGTTGCTTTAAATATACAGTTTTAAATATTACACTCTACAAAAATTAAGACTCTCTCAAATTAATAAATAATTTTTTTTAACTAAG
This sequence comes from Pardosa pseudoannulata, assembly GCA_032207245.1. NCBI lineage: Eukaryota > Metazoa > Arthropoda > Arachnida > Araneae > Lycosidae > Pardosa > Pardosa pseudoannulata. Next base: position 38,078,458 of record CM063510.1, on the reverse strand, counting down.
ATATTTATCTTATACAATTTGGAACTCTTTGTACTTCAGTATCGGTCTGCATTTTACTTCTGAGCTAAAGGTTTCTGTATATATTTTCCTCACATAAAAATGACGTTGCCTATTCCTTTACAAAGCTGATCTTCTTGTTGTGAAGTTTCTAAGGAACTTCCAAAATAAAAATCAAAAGGTGTTTTTCCCTTCCTTATCAACAAACAATAAGAAGGTAAGAAGGTGTGTGTAAAATCAACGATTTTTTACTAACACCCGAAAGAACTTTAACCATTGGTTAAGCTAACTCACTATATCACAGAAAGAAATATATTATCATTCTGACTGCAACATCGTATATGAGGTAAAAACCTATTGATATAAATAACTAATAATAAGAAAAAAATTTCCATATCACTTATCTTTCTATGTAGGGTAACTTGCTAGGTAAGGTAACTGACTCTTTCTAGGGTAACTTGCATAGCTTTCATGTTGGATTTTAGAATGAAGTTAAACTCTTATATTTTATAATCAGCTATTTAGACTCGATAAAAGTTAGAAGAAAGTCACGAGAGAGATTTTGCTATTAATGGATATTTAGGAGGAAAATATCATTCAAAAATTATCTATCACTTAGACCACTGGTTCCCAAGCTAATTTCTACGAGTCCCTACAGGTCTGTAACGTCGTAAGGAGATTCATGGTAAATAAGAAATTGATTTGTGAGCAAAGTTTTGGGGATGTCATAAAAGGGTTGATATAAAAAAATAATTGTGGCTACTATTCATTTTTAAGAAAGTTAAAATAAATAGAAACAAATAAATTGGTGGCTATTTTTTGTGCTGTTTACTTAGAACCAAAGATTTGTTTATTTACTTCATGGCTCTTTACTATAATCCCAGACAAAGATTTCAAGATATTCTTTATTTGGTTATCCCCGATTAAGTGTTGAAGATTTTTGCAAGTAAATCCACAAACTCAGATGAATCCACGATGATACAGAAGTAAGTTAAGGCTCTATGTTACTCACAAAAAAGAGCCGAACTTAAACTCATTTTAACTCATCAGGCTCATCCATCTCCTTAGACGTATTGAAAAATATTTTTATAACTTAAAACTTAAGGTAATAATTTCAAGAGTTCTTTAAAATTACAAAATATTTTATTTATAATTTATATTCACATTACTATTAACCCTAGCATATAGCCCGTCATATGACGGGATTAGTGAAATTTTTAATTTTCCAGAATTGTAAAGTACCCTATAAGGCAGGTAATTAAATGTTTCTTTTTTTTCTGAGAATTATCAAGCACAATCTCAATTTATTTATCTTCATACCCCTCTAAAGTCTCTCGCTACAGTTTAGAATGGTGTTGCAGATTATAATGCAGTTTAGAATGGCGTTGAATTCATTTTGAAAGATAATTCAAAGTTTTCTTAGCCACGTCGAAGTTACCGTTAAGTTCCTTTCCAATTTTTTTGCCACAATAACTAATGGAAGTAAAGAAATGAAACTATCATTTCTAGTATATCCTGGAGGTAGATAAAATTTATTGTTAATACCCATGATAAAATTTTCATTGCAACAAAAATTAATCGATGATTAAAATTAAAATTAACATATATGTACCTAATCTATTATTTAAGCCAAATATAAAAGAAAATTATTTACGTAATATCTAAGTTCAGTGATAAAACTTATGAAAATAATGCAGACGATATTTAAATAATTTAAAATAAGAAATAATCAAATGAAATGGTTAAATTGATGAGTTTAATAGCCTGCTATTATCCGGGGAAAATAGGCCTTGAAATAATGGCACTAAACGATCGGAAAGTGTGTGTGGGGGGTAAGGATGGATTTCGAACATTTTCGAACTCGCTTTGAATTTTGCTAACATTGACTCATCAAGAATTCAATATGGATGCCTCTATCCATTCCAGGTCCAACCGCTTCATAAATTCGAGGACAGATGGACAGATAACTTAGAATATTATTATATATGGGATATCTAAGTTAAAGATGTAATGTTGTTATTATATATCAGTATACAGTTGTTTCAATTGAAGATTCATGACAAGGTGTTTACTGTAAGGAGGGGTCAATGGGTAAAAGGAGTTCAGAACCACTGACCTAAACCTATTCAGAAACACCTGTTATATCAAAATGTCAGAAAATCTGAGACTGATCATTTTATGACTGATGACCATTTTATGCTTTTTCTACAAATTCTATCTGAAACATTAATAGCTATTTATTTCAAAGTTCTTGATAAAAACATTCTTTTGAGAGGAAGAACATAATTTAGGTATAAAATCAGTATTGTCAAAAAAGCTGTTTACAGTCTTGTTCTTAACAGAAAATTCTTTTGTCACCTTTCTTTAAAATTATTAATGTCTCTGTCGTTTTTAGATTCACCTGCATTAGGAAAATTACGCAATGAAATTTTTAACGTTACATTTTAACTTTTAATTATTACATTTGCTTAAAATGACATAATGGATTAAAATCTTTTATATAGAGAGAACAGAAAAAAATGTAGTGGGTAAGGGATACTTTTCCCAGCCTAGATTCACATCGCTTATATATATATATATATATATATATATATATATATATATATATATATATATATATATATATATATATATATATATTATATGTATATATATATATGTATATATATATATATATATGTATATATATGTATGTATGTATATATATATATATATATGTATATGTATATATATATATATATATATGTATATGTATATATATATATGTATGTATATATATATATATGTATACGTATATATATATATATATATATATATATATATATATATATATATATATATATATATATAAGTTAGTCATAATTTTCCCTGGTATTTCAAAATAGTATAATTAAAAAAATAAGATAAAAGTAACAAAATCCAACCTTGTTTCAAATAAAAAACAATTGAATTTTTTTTATAACAGCAGTTGGTACAGCAGTTAGTAACATGTTTTTATTCAAGTTTTCTCATTATTGATTTGAATTGAGCGAGCTTCCTAACAAACACCGTCTGACCTTTATCATGAGGGATAATATAATTAAAAAGACCTTACTTTCTTCCCCATTTTGTCTTGTTATTAAACAGAAATGCATGAAACGATCACACAGGCTGTGATTTCCATTGATAGTACTATGTTGAATATATTCCTACAAAAACTGAACTATCACAATGATGTATGTCGTGTGACCAAGGTTTTACAGTTAGAACACCTGTAAAGACTGTAAATAAAACTGGGATTGTTTCAGTATTTAGTGCAATATTCTTTATTGCAGTATTCTACTTAGTCTATCTATTATTTTTTCTAATATAGCTTTCTGAAACCCCTCAGAAAGTTATGAATAGCTATGTATGCATACAGGGAATAAGAAGTTATTCAATATTTTTCATTGCTGCTATAAATATAAATAAATAAATAAACAATTAAATTAAAGTTTCAAAATAAAGTATGTTTTTTCTCCGCATATGTTAATATATATTTCAAAATCAATGAGAAATCCATTTCTTTTTTAGTATAACAGAATCTATTATACTATTCAAAATCTATTTTTACTATATTTATTGAACATTTTGTAAGAATTGGAGATTCAAGATTTTGAATGGTATTCTCTAATTTAATTTATTTATGTGTAAAACTGTTTAAAAAGACGAAAGAAAACAAAAATGTTTCTTCAATGTTTTAATTTACAAGGAGAAATAAAATTGTACTGCCTCTAAAAATTATTATTTGTTTTAGTCTATGCTTGATGCACACTCGAGTGTTAAAAGTAAACACATAACGAAAAGATATTTTTCCATCTTCTAATTAATTTATTTATGGATGGTGAATAGTTTATTAAAATTTCCATTATGTATATTAAGTTCAACACTATAAATGCTAAAGGAGTTTCATTGGTTGACAACCCCTTAGTAATCAAATAAAGTAGAATTTGATGCATCCGAAAAATACTATTTTGATTTTGTAGAACTGTAGAGTTATGAACCAGCCGAGAATGTTTTAGTTTAGAAATTTGAATTGTTATAAAGTATTTCTATCAACATTGTCATTACTATTATTTTTCATAATATTTGAATTTGTAAGCCTCAAATATCGCATAGAATGACACAAGGCTGTAGGTAAGGGGGAGATTTAGGGGGACTGGTCCCCCTCCGAAATTCTAAAAAGACCGTTTGGTGGAAAGAAGATGGACCATGTATGTGGTTGTGTCATCTGCTTAACTGTGCATAGGCAGCAGTGTGCTTAGAACAGTGTTTTTAGTGACGTTGAATTAAACAGGAGGTGCGAATTGTATTCGACGAGTAAGTGCAGATTGAAAGCACTTTAGCAATTCATCACAATATTGATGCACAATCGGAAGAAATTCTGAAAGTTTTTTGCAAACTTTCAAGGCGAGCATATTTTATGATATACATACAAACTTGTTCATTTTCTTTCAAGATTATTCTTTTTGTTGGTTACTCTTCTGTTTTAAAAATTAGAATTGGACACCATGCATAGTTTTCAATATTAATTTTACCATTAAATTGATTGTGTAGTTACCTCAATTCCCATTCTAGGCTTTAAATTTGTTTTATTATATCATTTGTTAATCATTTTGATATTTTAAAATCCCATTGTATTATGATACTCATTAGGGTTATACATACATAAGAAAACCTGTAGTTTTACTGAAGTATTATTCACAAGAAACAATGTCTTTCCCCCTGGTCCTACTCCGAATATAATTTCTGGCTACGGTTCTGGAATGACATTCGTCATGCGATATACTGTTATACTGAATACTGCTTTCAAAGTTCTTCTTTCTGATTTACTGCTTATGGATGCAACTTTGTAATTGGTACTGTTCAGAAGATGCAAAGGTAAAGCTTACTCAACATAGTGTGAGCAAACTGGAATGAAGTGATGCATATCTTTAATCTAATAATATACTGTACGGAGTCCGCTGAAAACAGCTTTTGACCAAGTAGACTCTTCAAAGTCTACAATGTCACATAAAATAAATGACGACCTCCACTCATTGTATCTCAAAGGATTAACAAGATTTTTCATCTATTGTATTATATTAGTTCTTTGCAACAAGCTAAAAATAAAATACATATAAACGTTGTTCGCTTAATTACATCATGCGATATACTGTTATATTGAATACTGCTTTCAATGGGCTTCTTCCTGATTTACTGCTTATGGATGCAACTTTGTTATTGGTACTGTTCAGAAGATGCAAAGGTAAAGTTTATTCAACATAGTATAAGCAAACTGGAATGAATTGAAGCATCTCTTTAATTTATTAATATATTGTACGGAATCCGCTGAAAACAGCTCTTGACGAAGTAGACTCGTCAAAGTCTACAATGTCACATAAAATAGATGACGACCTTCACTCATTTTAAGTTAAATGTTTAGTTTGGTTTGGAGCGCTACGGTCTACTGTTTTGCATACGAGGGCTTATGAGACCGGGACCTACAGTTTAAAGCCGATTCCGAACGGCTATGAAAATCCATGCCATAGTGGGATTCGAACCCACGAACTCTGGTACCTATGACCAGCACCTTAACCAATCGGCCAACTTTCAGCTTGTAGGTCAAAGGATTAACAAGATTTTTCATCTACCGTATCATATTAGTTCTTTACAACAAGCTAAGAATAAAATACATATAAAAGTTTTTCGCTTAATTACAATCCACAATTTTCGGAATCCATAATAGACAGTGAAACTATTTTTGAGATACATATTTAAACAATCAAATCCATGTTCATTTTTTTCCATATATTAAAAATTTTTATTTTCTCTCAGATATAAGATAGAATAAATTAATACATTAACCCCTTGCCTCTGAAGGTGTATGGCACTCAAATTTTGGAATGCCCGACCCGAGTTAAGGGAACAGAAAAATCGGTGTTTCAATTCCATGAAGCCCGAACTGAGTTCGTCCAATGAATAATAGGTAATTTAATATTTTCTTAATACTGGTGATATTTTTCCGTGAAAGTTTGTCAGATATGCGCCATTTATCGGATATTATAAAAGATTTGTGAAATTCAAAGGATTAGGTTTTGGTTTAGAGCCCTACGGTCTACCTCTCGCAACACGAGGGCTAATGAGACAGGAACTTACTGCTTAAAGCCGATTCCGAACGGCTACGAACATTCATGCCATAGTGGGATTCAAACCCACGAACTCTGGTACCGAAGGCCAGCACCCTAACCAACCGGCCATCGTTCGGCAGAAATCATTCCTCAAAGGAATCTGAGAGACACGGAATTCATGACAGTTGATATAAATAATAATATTGTTCTATGAGTTTATTAAATTTATCTTCAAATTTATGTCATTTGATTTAATTTGCTATCCTTTAAGCCAAAATCACAGTAATCCATTAAAATTTCTAGTATTAGTGAAAATATTGAATATATTAGCTATTTCATTTACAGGATGAAAGGATCACAGGATGGATTTGGCACGAAACTGCCTTTGCCAAGCCCTCTAATTCTGCAATTCTTGGGAGATTGGCAAAACAACATAATAGATATGATTTGGCTCTAACATGGCAATAAGTATAAATAAGAGAATAAGGATGCTTGAATTTGGGTAGGGAGGTCAAATAGTAGTACGATAAAAAAAGTAAGAAAAAAATGTTTTTAAGAATTCCATTAGGAATAGAACAAAAGAGTTTTTTTTTTTTCATTTAAAATTTTGTCTTTTTTTTAAATAATTTATTTCTAACATTTTGATGATAAAAACGAACAAAATTAAAGAGAATTTTCTTTCACTTTTGGCACGTTTCTCTCATATATATTCCACACAGGCAATGGGTTAATATAATGTTGCAAGAATAGAAAATTCTAAACTCATAACATTAAAATTTTATTAATGTTTTTCTATCTATTTATTTTTTCCAAGAAATCAAGTAAAAGATTGTGTATAAAAATCGATATAATTTAATCTTTTTTACCTTCTCTTTCTCCACCCCCCAACTGCATGTGTGTGTGTGTGTGTTTCCTTAGCACGTGTGTCTGCTATTCGAAAATTAAAGTTCATTGCCTCACTATATTTTTAGATGGCGGTGCAACATTTTATCAGAGAATAAATGTATTTGCTGTTGAACTTGTCCAATTTCAGGATGAATGGTTCGCTATCAGCACATGTCGATACCCCCCAAAGAGCATAAAAATCCATCCATAGCTAAGTCCTGTGGAATTTCTTCAGCTCTCTTTGGAAAATTCAGGGGCATGTAAAAGACCATTAGTTCCTAATTTTGGGGGGGTGTCGCCCTGCCGTTGCCAGATTTAGGCTTTATGTATGGCAGCTCATGCATCACAGTCGGGGAAAAGAAACAATAAAGAAATGGCGTTTCATACACATACACACAGAGATCTTGAACAAACACATTTTTATTTTCCAAAAAAAAAAAAAAATTCTCACAGAAGTCTTGTTTTTTTTTTCCACTGAAGATTGCAAGAAATATGGAAACGTGAATCTTGTGCTTTGTTACGTAAAAAACAATCAAACAAACAAACAAATAAAAGTTCCATTGCAGAATGTTGTTTTCAGTGCGGGCTTTCGTGGGGAGGATGACACAACATCCGGTCGCGATATGAATCCTTGCGTTTTATGATGTATTTCCCCGTATGATCAGATAAATCATTTATCTTTAGACTAGATAAAAGTGCGTTGAATACGCACTTCATTTGGGAGTGCATTATACCATATTTAATTAATTACTGATACATATATATAATATTGGTATGCTTGCGGTAACTTTTCGGGCATCATAAAAATCAATACTACATTGATTAGATTCGATGAACAATAATATATTTGACTTTTTAAGCAAACATACGTGGTTTATGTTTCTAAGACACCAGTGTTATTTCGAACAATATTGTTTTTCGAAAGAAAGCTTTTCTGAAACTTTTATTGCATAAACCATATAAAAAAAATTAGATTAGAAAATGAAAATTAGGACGTATTTCAGAATAGTTAATTAATTATAGAAACTCGTAAGTATGTGTTAAAAGAATAAAATTTTAATATCTCTTTTAAAAACTTTGCTTAACAAGGAACGGCACACTTTGACTAATATTTTCCTTGGAAAATATACTTTAATATTCGGTTTCTGTATTTTTCCAGCCATTGTTTAAAGTCATAGATTATAAATAATTAGGCATAACACATAGTACATAGTTTAATAGATAGAAATTCCTATTAATTATAAATAGATATTAATTCAACTTTTAATTGTAACTTTACAAACACTTATTTAATGAAAATAAAACTAAGTATGATTGGAATATTAAATTTGGTTTCCCTGGATACATTTGTACCTTAGGTCTATATGCTTCAATTACTACTAAGTTATTAAGACGAAGAATTTTTTAATTGTCTTATTATATTGTCACAACTATAGTGAATAGTAGACGTTTCCGCAATAAAGCTTTACATATAATTTTGTACATGTGTTAAAAGTAAACTTAAAAAAATATATAATTTTTTATCATCAAATAATGTAAATGAAATGCCAAACTGGTGAAAGATTTCATAAAAATGTCATTACGTATATTAAACTTAAACTATAATCGTAGAGTAGTTTAATTGCTTAGCAAAACTTTTTAACTATAGCTTTAATAAAGCAGAATTTTATGCAGACCTAAATGAAATAAATAAAAGTTTTTCACATAAATTACAATACCCAACTTTTGTAATACATGATGGGTGGGGAGACTATTTTTGAGGTAGATATTTAAACTATCAAGCCCATGCACATTTTATTCCATGTATTCCTATTTTATTTTTTGTCATATAAGATAGAATAAATTAATATAAATATGATTTCAGATCTTCTAAAATAGTGCATACCGCCTACCAGTACTGTGCACAACAGGATTAAGAGATGAAAAGTTCTAAACAGTCTTAAAGTGCATATTGTTAATAACGGTTATCACATTCTGAAATAAAATACTACCAAATAAATTTATTTAGTTTTATATGTTGATTTTTATTATAAGCATCAATCTGTTAAAAATTATGATATGAAATATTAATTAAATAATAACTTCACATGTTGTGTAACATGCAAAATTTTTATTCCTGTACACAAATGATAAATATTTTATGACTAGATCTTCATACTGAAATTCTTTATGTTCTTAGAACATGCAATTGTTGAAAAAATTTTAACCAATATAAAAGAAATATGTAATTTTGGGAAGATCCCTATGTCATGTAAGAAAAACTCTTTATGGATAATCTAAAGTGAATTTTTTTATCTCCAGTTGGTCGTTTTAGAAATAAAAGTAAAGGTAAGTACGGATCCTAAACCGATAGAAATTTCTAGAAACAATGTCTAGAAAAAGCTAATAAAAATTTATTGGGCAATTACTGTAATATTAACAGCCAATTTATGTAACATTATTTTCTAGATTACTGGAAGCATGACAATATTAAGGATAGTAAACTATATTTTTTTTTCTAACGTGGTTAATAAATTATTTATTTTTCCCGATGAAATTTTAAAGATTATTCTTTTGTATTAACATAGGAATGATCTAATGACAGTCTATCGAATAAATTTCTAAATGAAAAAATGCTTAGGAACAACTTGTACTTCCAGTATTTATAGGTTTTTATAAGAGCAAATTTTGCATTAATTTTAAAATTACTCCTTTCAATTTCAATAAATTTTATTTCAGATTTTTTTACGGTTTTATATAGAATTATAATTTTTTATTTAAGACTGATATTGCTCAAAAGTATAGTAAGAATTTTCTGCAGAACAAGAAAGCATTTAGAAATTACCGTTCTAATGAATATCTTTTCCAGATTATGACCGAATGGGTTGAGCGCTGCTCTTCGGTACAGGAATTCGTGGCTTCGAATCCCTCTGTTGAAACGTATGTTCCGAGGCTTTCAGAATCAGTTTTAAATGTTTAATCCTTTTTAAAAAATTTTAGGTCCCATTCTCATGAAACCTTGAGTAGAAAAAGGCAGACTGTAGCGCTCTAAATTAAACTAAACAGTCTTTTATGTACTTTTATGCTAACTGCAATTAAAAAAAAGGAAAACTACTGTATTGATTTGAAAAATAACTTTCTTTTAAATAAAAAAAATCTTTCTTAGATAACAAGAATAAAATTATATTATTTACCTAATAATGTTTAAATTTTGCCGTAAAGCTACCAAAGGAAAGAAATGGAATAAATTGCGCATTATAAAATCTGAAAATAACATTCTGCAATGCTTGACGAGTATTATATTCTGGCTTGCTTAGTAAAAACTATGTTTACACACTTATAAAGAAAAAAAATGCCCATTTATATAATATATACATAACAATAATAATATTTTTTTACAGTTGAAAGGATTCTGGAACATAAGCGGTAAATCCGTCTTGTGTTGTGTTTTTTTTCTCCCTTTCTAGGGAAGAAATGAAAGGCTCTGGGGAAATACTGGTATAGGCGTATGATACATCATGATAATCAGTTTCTGCTTCTTAGAAAGAGTTCTGTCCACTAGTTCGTACCATTCTATCAGCACACACCTGTCGGTACTTTCCACCTGGAATGAAAAATAATATAGGGTAAGTATAATACTTATACACACGTTTTTTCAAATAATACATATGGTACAGATTTTAATGAATTGAACTGAATAATTTTAGATTTGTTTTTAAGAAAGTCTGGTGCACAAGTTCTATTACTCTTGGGTTAAATAATATTGTACACTTCTCCAGTTTTCTCCCCAATCCTTGTTTTCAGATTTCACTTCACTTTTTATAATTGACGTTTAATTTAAATCAAAAATAGCAATGCGTAACTTTTATGATTATTTTTTTCTAATTAAAAACTTTTCAAATTTTATTTAATAATTTTAACAATGCCTTTTTTTAAACATACTTTCCTATTAATAAATATCTATAATTTTTCATAATTTTGCTGCTATTAATTTAATGAGTTAGTCATGTTAATAATAGCAATTTCGCCACAAATTTGATAACGCTTATTGGTATAAAGAACTCTAATAACCTAAGGCAATGGTTCACAAACTTTTTTCATTGATTAACCTCTTATATACTCTCGAAGTACCCCACCACAGCTTGAGAAACATGGAGGTGGCGTTTAGTTGTAACTCGAGATAAATGCAAAAATGATTCTTTTACTTTTCGACAGAGGCACATTGTTAAGGGAAAACATTTCACGTTTTTAAGTATCTTCTAATTTTTCTAATAATTATTCAATTTCTAATAACTCATTATTTTTCTTGCTAATTGCCATAGCACCCTTGGCATATATTCGTGACACCTCACCAAGGCAAGTTTAAGAACTGCGGCTCTAAGGAATCCCCCAAATTACTCATGTTTTTATCTGTACTTTATAACTTTTAAATAAAAAATTACTAACAGCATATTCTTATGACATTTGTATAGTAAAAACATTATTTTTTTACGTTATACTAACTGTACATGGCATGCATTTTACCAGGAGTTGAAGTTAATTTATCCCAAAATGACATTTTTCGAGAATTCACAACTTCAAACATATATATATATATATATATATATATATATATATATATATATATATATATATATATATATATATATATATATATATATATATGGGGTCTATATATATATATATAATATATATATATATATATATATATATATATATATATATATATATATATATATATATATATATATATATATATATATATATATGGGGTCTCGCTTAACCCTCTAAAGGTCACCAAAATAAATTCATGGGAATTTAATGTAATTTGTTTATAAATGTTATTTATAAGCCTTGTATATGTAAAATATATAATTTTTTTTTACATTCCTTAGAAGGGTTTGCCTTAGAGGATAACAAATTAGGGTTTGAGAAATGGTTTAACTGACTAACCCCTACCCTTGTACAGCTTGAACATTATTCCTTTTTAAAAGTTTAACTGTACTGGAAGAACAATAAGTGATAATCCTTAAAGTGGTATAATAAATAAATATCTTAACAACTTAAAAGTGTTGTTTGTACCCATACTTTTATTTGAGGTCATAAGTAAGATAAATTGATTCTGACTTCTCAAGTACAGAAAGTTTAAATACATATATTTCAATAGAAAAAGAAATAAATAAGTTAAACGTAGAACTATCATCTGTTATATATTTAAAATATCAAAAATATAATATGTATATATAAAATGTATAAAATATGTAAAATATATAAAATATATAATGTATTTTTAATATAAAATATGTATAATATGTATATATAAATATATATATATACATATATATATATATATATATATATATATATATATATATATATATATATATATATATATATATATAATCGAAAACTCATCCATGTCTCCAAAAAGTTTTTTTTAATTGCAAAAGCTCTTGATTCTACATCATTGACTTACATATATCACAGATTTATGACATTTGAGCCGTAAATAATTATAAAAAGATAAAGTAAAGTAATCCAAAAAGTAAAGTTTAAAACAAAATGTGTAATAGGTGGCTTTGCTACGAAACCACTGTCCGTTAAAGGGTTAACAAGTTTTCCAAAAGACGAAGAGATTAAACTTCTTAAGTTACATAGTACATTACACGATCTATTTTTTAATCATCATAAACTAAAATGTTCTCATCTGTTTAGAATTAAATTTCTCCAAGATCATCAGTAACAGTCTAAATTTTAAAAAAATTACTTAGTTTTGTTCTATGAAGTAATGCTTGTTTTAAAACCATAAAACATGTACAAATGGAAAAAGCCATAAATTCTTTTATTAGCAAAATCACTTTGGAAATTTAAAAATTAGAATTTATGTTTTTAGATCAGACAGAAACTATTCTTTTTTTATTATGTGACCTTATGTTATATTAATGCAATTGATTTGTTTTATTATATAAAGCAAAAAAAATTCAGATTCAATTTCTTAAAATTTTTAAAGTTTTAAATTGTCATAAGTTTTAAGATGCACTTATGTGATAAACTTTTTAGACGAGGAAAATTACTATTATAAGAATAAAGTTGGGACTACCAGAACTAAAACGGATGCCTCTGTATGTCAAATCTATCCAAGTTACACTTTTGAAATTTTGTAAGAAATTCAATGGTGTATTTCCTTCAAAGTGCATTTGATATTATAATTACAAGAGAAAATGTAAAAACATTAGCCTTTTTCAAAAGTTGACTTTTAAAAACGTTGATTTTTAAAAACTTTTTCATAAGTATTAAAAAATTAGAACCAATGTTTTAACAAACCAAGAAGCCAAACTAATTTCGAATGTTTTGTTCACCCAAGATATTAATTCGAGAGTTACATTAAAATGGTTTAAATTTTAAAGTAAGTTAAATTTCTTAATTTAAATTATATTAAAATAGCAAATTTTCAAAATTTTTAATTTTTAATTCAGAGTTAAGTTTTTAATTTAAAATTTAGCAAAATTAGTATTAAATATTGCAAGGGATATTTCTGTGCGAAGTGATATCTATGTAAGTATACTTTGGAGGAAAATACTCGTAAAGTGTACGCTAATGGAAAAAAAATTAGAATTTTGTTTCCCGGACTCTCCCTTAATTCTCGGATATGACAATGCATAAAATAGTTTAGGAATGTGTTTGAAGGGGCGTTTCAAAGGCGTTTAAGGTTTCCCCTACATTCTGATATCAAGTTAGTAATTTTTCTTGTTGTTGTGCTTTGGGATGGACGACCTTATTTGGTGCTAGTCAGACGTTTATATAAATAGCACACTAAAGGAATTCAAAGAGTTTTATTACCACATGA
>CM063510.1:38019622-38059622 GCA_032207245.1 Pardosa pseudoannulata | reverse complement strand
TGATTTTTTATTCTGAATAAATCTTCTTTTTTTCAATAAGTTAGATTCAATATGAAAATATATAATAAGTATGATATTAATAAATGCATATATGTAATATACATGTATATTAATAAATAAGTATATTAATAATATTAATAAATATGCAATAAATGTGTATGCTTCAATATGTAAGGTTGAATATAAAAAGACATTTTTCGAATAACATCTAAAATTCTAAATTCATTTATAATTGTAATATAGCACTATATATCTATGAGAACGTAATTAGAGGTGGAAATAAAATTACTACTCGATTAAAATGCTTTTTTATTATCTCTTGTTTCCTTTAATCCTCTCTCTCTCTCTCTCTCTCTCTCTCTCTCTCTCTATATATATATATATATATATATATATATATATATATATATATATGTGTGTGTGTGTGTGTGTGTGTGTGTGTGTGTGTGTTATCTTAGTGCACTGAAAACTATTTTTGTTATACATTCCTTTTGTCATACAAACCTTGTTTTAAACCTAAAAGTAAAAAGTATTAAAAAGTATTTTACTGTTTGGTGATTTTGTATCAAATTAGGAATTTCGAAATGTCGCATTACTTTTATGTATTTTTTATTCAAAATTTTGAAAATTGTCAACTAATGTTTTTCTTATTAAGCTGGGTATGCTTTTGAAAATCGCAAAGAATATTCTCGATTAATAAAGGATTTAAAATTGCAAAACGGCGAAAACAGTTAATAAAGCATAGCATAATGTTAAATGATTATCCTTTATTAATAATATTTAGCGGAAGTGAAAATCGGTACCCAATTTTGTATCTGTATAAATTTTAAAGGTAAAATTTAAAAAAAATGAAAGTAATTTGTTAATATGCTGTGCACTAGAAACATTAAAAAAAACTTATTTTTTATCAGCCTCGTATTTTGATCAAAATTGCTTTTCTAACAGATTTTTGTATCTTATATGTTTTATGTAAAAACTTTATGGGGTCTACTTAAGAAATGGGTTCCCCTTGGCAAATTTGGCGAAAATATTGGCAATATTTACTAAAACACAAAGGAAATCCATCCAAACAGTGTATTTCTAGCTTTTTCTGGCAACTTTAATTAATGCATTGTGCGCCATCGTAATAGAATTATATACTCTTACTTAATTAAAGTAAACGACTTGAAAACCAGACATTTATATTTATGGGCAATTAATCCCTTGACAGTTCACCAACGCAACAGCTCCAAATTATTAGAAATCAACCATAGTGAACCATTAATGGTTTGTTATATCTAATTTTTTAAGCATTGCTCATTTTTATTATATAAGAAAGAGTTACACAAGGAGAGTTGGATGCAAATATTATATAAATTTTAATATAGATACAGATTGTTTGGACACGGTGCGATCATTAGAAAATGTTGGGTGACCATACATAAACCATTATCGCCAAGTTGGCGGGGGAACCCAATTCTTAAGTCAACCCAACTTTATGTATTCTCATCATAAAAATACCGTTAAAAATTGAATTTCAACATCCCTTGTCCCCTTAAGACAAGAGTTTCTAACTTTTAAGGGCTCAGGAGATACATTGAAAACATTATACATAATCGTAAACCGGCAATTTTTATAAAATAGCTGCAATTAGAACAGAGGAAAAAATATGAAATAACATGCATAGCTTAATTAGAAAAAAGTAGGCAATTTATGATTAAACCTTTGTTACTTAAGTACATGTTAGTTGCTTCAACAGTTGGAATATCCTGTATTATAAATATTTTTCTAGAGCTCATGATTCTTAGTGCATTTTAAATATGAGAATAAGCATCAGAATTTAGTAAATCAAAACGGAAACACAGTTCTTTAAAATTATAAGCAAAATAATGAAAGGTCTTATAACACTAATTACATTACAATAGCAAAAAAATGGGGTAAAATTAAAAACAAACAAGAATGTATTATACCCAAACAATTGAATTTTGAAGACTATCTCCTAAGAATGTCAGATTATTTCAATTAATATTGAGAAATGGCAAGAAGAAAAATAAATGCTTAAATACGAAATAAAATTAATAATATAATCAAAATTAAATGTGAGAAGGATAATTTAGCTACAGTATTGTGGATAGTCATCTGCATTAACTAATGAACAGACGTTCAATTACAAATCGAGTTTTACAATGATTTTTAATAAATTTTATCAAAGAAAATACTGCAAAACTTTTTTTTTTTTTTAACTTTTGAAGTCCGCAAAATTAGTCTCGTGGGCTGCCAATTGGAACCCCTAGTTTTAAGGTATTTAATTCCCAAAGAGGCAACGTAACAATCGAGGTACTGGGTTACTTGAGGTTTGTGTATCAAGCCCGTTACTTAATCGCTTATTAAGTTCTGTGACATTCCTCTAATCCCGACAACTCACTTAACTCTCTTTAAGTATCTACAGCGGAACATGTAAAGAAACGATCCAATAATTTAGCTTGTTTCGAGCGATCGGCCTCAATTACTGTCTCCGTGTTATTGCAGAAACATTTCGACGGGAGGTTTATTATCCCAAGAGTAACGACCATCCACCAATCGGGGAGCATCTTCTCAGGCGATCATCCAGTGAATTTCTTGTCAGATATTGTCAATAAAAATCCTGGCTCTTTATTCTTTTCCGTGCGCACAATTGCTTCTCGAATTCAAACTCGGAGAAAACATGCACCGATCT
This sequence comes from Pardosa pseudoannulata, assembly GCA_032207245.1. Taxonomy (NCBI): domain Eukaryota; kingdom Metazoa; phylum Arthropoda; class Arachnida; order Araneae; family Lycosidae; genus Pardosa; species Pardosa pseudoannulata. The sequence continues at coordinate 38,056,927 of CM063510.1, read as the reverse complement.
TGTGAATAAATGCGCGATTAGCTTTCCAACAGGTAACCCCGTTCCCTCGCGATGCACCCCCAGGGCCGTTTACGACGATTGCAAGATAATGCATGCTCAATTAGGCAGTGTCCCGTGCCGCCAACAAGCAGATTCGTGATCGACTTTGCAACTTCCTACTACCCCTTCTAGAAGGGAGGCCCCGAATTATGCCAGCGAAATTGGATGGAATCAAGAAATGCCTACGTATTTTTGGACGAACCGTTGCACGACAGCAAGGGTTCGAGATAGTAAAGGAGGGAGGAAAAAGAAAAGCTCGATGTCTTGTTCTTGGTGTTATGTTGGAGATACAAATTTGCCTGACGGCATCTTCACTTTATCGGTGAGAATAAGGCAACTTATTCCGCTTTTCGCGTCCGTTATCAGATGAGAAAACAACATGATTATTTCACTTCATCCACCTTTGAAGTCCCTGAGGTGTGTCATTGCATGCAGTGACTTTGCAGCGGGGTCTACGGCCAATGTTCGATATAGCTACAGGCTACGAATGATCCTAGGAAGATTATGCTTAGTGAGAGAAACGTTATACATATCTCAAATAATCAAAGAAATGAACTATCTAAAGCCAACACATGGGTAATTTAAGCGAATGCATCGAGAGCAATTGAAAATTTTAGAACAAACTGAAGAGGGAAACGATAACTATTTAGACCAAATAGTGTCAATTGTTGAAAATGCAGTAGATTCACTCAACACAAATAAATAAAAAGTTGATGTATATCTTTAAAAGCCCATGTTCAGAAAGGTGGAATTCAAATTATAAGGTGTCCCATACACTAACGGCACTGAAACGATTAATTGACTGTTGATAAGGAGTGGGCACATAAATGTGTAAAATACCTTATGAAATAGACATAAATATAAATAAATGGAATTCGGTTGAATTACTATATCATATAGAGTCGAGTTGCATCGAAGGATGAAGTAATAAATAATAAACATATGGCTAGATCTTTTCCAAAAGCATGAAAATTTTTGATATTCAAAGAAGACAGCAATTCCAATGATAGGAACTACAGAATAAAATGGACATTTGACTCTGGCCTTTCAGCACTGGGGTGATAAACAAAAAAGCTAAGATTAATAAATCAGGTTTAAAGAATATACAAAGACCTTGATCATCCGTCTTTTTACCATGTCCAAATGAAATTGAACAAAAAAGTCACATTTAAAAAAAAAATTAAAAAAATCAATGAAGTACGAATAATTTAAATGCGTTTACAAAAGTACTACGAAATGGAAACAGTTAAAATATTCAAAATCTCAAGAATCATCTAATAGGGGTTGTAAAAGCTGGCCTTTCCAACATTCATAACCCAAATTGAAAATCTTTTGGTACTGATTTTTGTAAAAGGTGAAATCAATAAGCGTTAACATTCGTTTAATAAACACTAAAATTAATATATCTTGTAAGAAATAAAGAATAGAATTGTTGTTGCAAATAAAGCTTACTATGGGCTGAAAAATCTTCTCAGGTCAAAGTTTATTTCTAGAAAAACAAAATTACTGATATACAAAGTCCTCATTAAACCAGTTTTATTTTAAGGCTCTAAAACATGGGCACTGAAAAAATCAGGTGAGATCCATTCGGGTATTTTTGAAAGAAAAATTTTAGATCAATTCTTAGTGGCTCTAATGAAAATCACGTTTAGAGAAGACTGTACAACTTAGAGATTTATATATTTTATAAAAACCTGGATATAATTAAGTATTTAAAAATCAATAGACTTAACTTAACAGTTCATGTTTGTCGAATGAAAGACTTAAACCCTGTAAAAATGGTGTTTTGGGCTAAACCGCACGGGCAGAGGAAAAGAGGAAGACCAAAGATCAGATGGGAGGATGCTGCAAACAAGGACTTCGGAATGTTGAAGGCCCGTAACTGGTAAAAATTGTCACCCATAGGACTGCTTTGGGTTACTGATGATGATGAAAATTAATAACCTAAAGAAATTATGAGACTAAAAAAATAGGTTTAGAGGAAGGAGTCAAACTGAGGAGGGAATTTCAATCGTAATTAATCTTCACTGAGAAATAGGATGAACGTTGCAACTCTATACATTTACTATCATCGTCTTCACAATTGTAACTCGCTCCAAAGTGGGAAATATATTAACTCGAAATTTCGGAGCCATATTTCTCTAAGTAATCCTGCCATACTCTCATCCATTAATTCAGACGTTCACACGAGCACTCTCTACCTCTTTAAAATTCCGATAATTGGCAGAGTGGTCCATGTTCACGCTTTCTTCCCACAGTGCGCGTGGGTAGACGTCATTAAGAAGTTTTTCGTGAGCGGAGGCAAGCCATGGCTTCTTAATGCGAGCTCTATCTGACTTACTATTTCCTGTTTTGCTGAGATGATGACAAGCGGTTAAAATTGATGAAGTTGAGCGAGTTAAATCGATTGCACCCAGCTAATAATTCTAGGCAGGGAAAGAGTCAGCAGCGTGCTGTTTTAAATTTTAAATTAAATCAGGCGAGGCTCGTTGCGATTTCTGAAGCTTACTGTCCGAGGACTAGTTCCATTAACAGTAATTCCTCTCGTGTTTCGCAGCTCGTTAGCCAATTTCCCCAAGATTTTTTGGGTCTTTTTATAGAACAACAAAATTGAGTAATTCCTGGCTGCAATTAACCCACTAGAGAAACCTCGCACGCTAAATCGTTAAAACCTTTGATTATCTCGGAGCGAAACAGCACAAAAACATTTTCGAAACTCGATGATCATCTGAGCTTTAACAAAACTTCTTGGAATCTCTAAACGAACAAGCATCAAACTTGGAGAAAAGGTTCGAATTATTTCTTTAAAGCGTGGTTTTATTTAAAAAAAAAACATCTTAAGTAATTATTTAGAAATTGAAAAGGAATAGTATATAGTACTCCTTTTCTTGTTGTCTCTAATGTCACTTGGACGAGCTAAACTCGTGAGCTGGAAGCTACTCAGTTTAATGTGTAGGGTTAAGTATTTCGTTTGGAAGAACACTAATAGGATGAAATAACGACTTTTAACTCAAAGCAGACCCTTGTATTTCAGAACCAGGCTTGCAATTGCTGAGGTACTTTCAATAAGGTGGAGAAAAGTGACAAATAATACAGAATAAGTGACCAATAAGTAACTAAACATTGAAAAAAAAGCGATTTTCCCCACATGATTACAGATGCTATTATTAATATTTTTCTATTTATTTTAACTCTAAATCAAATGATTCATGCAAGACATGGTTTTAGCGTCAAATACAAAAAAGGTTAAAAATTTTGTTTAACACAACTCAACATTGCTTTTTATTCAAGAAAATCTATAAATTAGATTTGAATACATACAATACATTAATTTTATAATCACAATTTTCTGCATATATTAATGATGTTTTGAAATATGTACATAGCTAGATTAGAATATCTAAACAAAAATTGTGAAGAAAAAGAAAAAGAGAAATGTGTGCTTTGACGTAAATTAATTTAATGCATTAAATATACATTTCAGTACAAATGTAGATTTCAGGAACTTTTTTACGACTTTTTAAAATCACTATATTCTGGAAAGCATATGACTAATTACATTTTAATAAGAAAAATAAGATTAGAGCATCACATTTTTGGTCTTTTATTAAAATATTTTGTTATTAATTCAGATTTTCTTTTTTAATCAACAGACTTTTGCTATGATACACCATGAAATTAACATTGAACAGTTTTCTCTATAACACAAGAAATCAGCATCATATTTTTCATCGGGTAAAGGAATCATAAACTGAATTTTCAACGCGTAGAGTCTGCGAGATAAGACTTTATGAACGTTATCTCTCAATACCACAATGAAATCAACAGATATTACTATAAATTTAATGTTTTATTTTTACATTACTATTAAAACATCAAAGATAAAATTGTACCTTGTTATTATATTATTATAAAGCGGTATTTTACTTGGGAGTTTATGGCAAGCTGTTTGCTATGTGGAAGGATTTATGGGCAAAAAGTTTGGGAATCTCCTATCTAAACCATTAACGTGATTTGAACCCGCAGATTCAGGTAAAGAGGTTGATCCCCAACTAATAAGTCAACATTTCTAAGAATACCAACATTACCGTAAAAAGAATATCCTCATCGAATTTTCACTTTTTAATTTTCGAGAACTTTCGCTAGTGTTGTTTTCGTTCCACGAACTACACGTAATACGCGCTTCTCCTTTGACACATGTACTCACCCTCTGCAAAACAACCCATTAATTGTCTCGAAATTCTGGACCATAACAGCCATCTACCTCGAAATAGACGTATCATCGTTCGGAACCTGCGATACAGATACCGCCGTTGGAATCCGATTTCATTGGCGGGGGGATTGATTGTACGCAATCTGGAGCGCGCCCCGAGAAAATCTTTTCGTTATCGTTCGACGTAATTACCTTTGTTTTAACGTGATTTGTTTTTTCTCTTATCCCCTCGTGGGGGCTGGGCAAATTGGTAAAAGAACCTTACACCCGACACGTGTGGGGAGGTTGCGCAAGGTGTCTCCTCTAATCTTGTGAAACCGTATCCATTCGGGACGAGATAAGCGGAGAAGAGAGGATGTTGTGCGAAACGGAAATATAACGTCCATTCTACGTCTGTTAATTAATACACGAGTATCAAAGGAGAGGCTTACGTCCGCCCATGACAGGTGACACTAGACCTGTTGTTGAAACGGACAGAACCATTTACGCTCGATTCAAGTTCACTTCAAACATACACACAGCGAGAAATCCTTGCCCTGGGGGAAGGGTCCAATACCCCCAAATTATACAGTTTAAACAGAATTTCTTTTCTAATCCCCTTATAATAATAGCACGATATGAGGTATTTTTAAATACTCCATATATTAATTAATATCCCCTATATAATAATAGCCTAAGTTATCTGTCCGTCTGTCATCGAATTTAAGAAGCGTTTGGATCTGAAATAGATAGAGGCATCCTATTGGATTCTTGATGAGTTAGGGATAGCAACGTTCGAAATCCACCCCTTCTCCCCTTTTTGAGCATTTAATGCTATTATTTCAAGCTTATTGTCCCTGGTTAAGTGCAGGGGATTAAATTTATCAATTTATCACACAGTAAATAGGTAAAAATAACATTTTTTCTATCATTATAACGTCATTCCTTTGACAATCTCATTTAATCATTTCTTATTTTAAATTAGTTAAATATAGTCTGCATTATTTTCATACGTTTTATCACTGAATTTAGATATTACGTAAATAATTTTTTTTCACATTTGACTTAAATAATAGATTAGGTACACATGTGATAATTTTAAACATAATCATCGATTATTTTTTGTTGCAATGAAAATTTTATCATCGGTATCAACAACAAATTTTATCTACATCTAAGGTGTAGTAGAAATGATAGTTTCATTCCTTCACTTCCATTAATTACTGTGGCAAAAAAAATTGGGTAGAACTGAACGATAATTTCGACGTAGCTAAGAAAACTTTGAATTATCTTTTTAAACGAATTCAACGTGATTCAAAACTGCATTCAAAGTATCGGGAGACTTTAGAGGAGTATGATAATAAAAAAATGATTAAGCGTGTACCAGATAATTCTCAGCCAAAATACAAATCGTTTTATTAACCTGCCTCATGGGGTACTTTACAATTCTGGAAAATTGAAAATTTTACTGATCCCGTCACATGACGGGCTATATGTTAATTAGATATGTTTGTATAAGTTAATATGCTATATAAAAGTTATATATAACGATATTCTGTAGCGTTTGGAAGTCGCAGACAAGTTCAATCGTTACAATGTAACAAAATTTTAAAATTTTCATCTTGAATAAGTCAGGTACATGCCGAAGTTATTATGCATTTACCGCCTTGCACACACATACCCTTTTCATGTGTACATGTAATATATTAAAAATTTAACTTAAATCCATCTAAATTATATTGCTCAATTTTAATTCCATTAGGTTACGAAGAAAATAACGTCAATTCAAAAGAGAAATCGCTTCCGTTTTTTCACGCATAAAATCTGCAATTTTTACACCTTTGTTCATCTTTCATTTCACAGGATTCGGTTGAATAATTTGGACTTTGTAGGCTGATTTTGCTATTAGCTCCTATGAAGCAAAGCCGAACGATGGCCGAATGGTTAGGATGCTGCCCTTCGGAACTGAAGTTCGTGGGTTCGAATCCCACTATGGCATGGATGTTCGTAGCCTTTAGGAATCAGCTTTCAGCAGTAGGTACCGGGCTCATTAGCCCTTGGGTTGCAAAAAGTAGACCGTAGCGCTCCAAAACCAAACCTCATGAAGCAAAAACGGGAAAAAATATACCCTAGCGTTCCATAGTAAATTGATGAGTAAGGCACGAAAATTCATAAAATATCGATCAAAACGATAAAATTACAAGTACCTGCCAATACCTTATTTATTATTGATTAACTACTATAGATTTGTTTTGGTTTTGGAGCGCTACGGTCTACTTTTTGCAACACGAGGGTTAATGAGACCGGGACCTACTGCTTAAAGCCGATTCCGAACAGTTACGCACATCCATGCCATAGTGGGATTCGAACCCACGAACTCCGGTTCCGAAGGCCAGCATCCTAACCATTCGGTCATCGTTCGGAGATTAACTACTATAATACTCTAATAGGGCCTAATATCTAATAATTATTTAATAATAACTCTTTAATAGATTGTTTACAGCATTGACATTTACCTTGCTGGAATGGAAAACTTGATCTGGGAAAACATAAGCATTCTATAAACCAATTTTTAGCTGTTTATAATAAAGCTGCGAGGCATTAATGGGTTAAGTAAATTACTCGAGTCCAACAAGTGTCAGAAAACTCGTAGATATAATTTCCCAAGAGATCCATTTTTATAACAGTGGCAAATTCCCCATCTATATATAGACCTCGTCCTACGAAGCACGAGAAAGTCGCAGAGGAGTTTCTCGAGCTATTTGCACGCGCCGTTGATCCCAGCGACATAATCCTCAGAAAGAACAAAACATCCAACAAGATCGCGTAGTCGGCCCGGAGAAAAGACCCTCTTATCTCGAAGCGATACACTTCGCCCATCGATAACAATGACAGGAATTTATGTATCGATTTAATCTGATGAATGAATTCCAGATCTACTTCGATCTACCTTGCGATTCCGATCGCTCATACAATGAGACGCTTTACGCTTTGGTGGATATCGAACAAGAGTGGCGAGGAAGTGTCGAAGCCTTTAATTTCTCTATGATACTTTGTTCTATGACTTTCCATTTGACATGGATTACAATTAACACTTGAACGGCCGAATCCTCGCCACTACCAGGTTTAACACATGCATATGTATACGTAATATATCAAAATTATTATCCTTAAAATAGGTATCCGAAATTCTGCTGTTTTTCCCTTAGAAGTTTAATACCTAAATTTACAGCCATAAAATGTCAGATAAAAGAGTGTTCTCCGACTTAAATTCTTTTTACCTGTTTCTCAAAACCGACGCTGGAATAAATGATAAATTTCTGTCCATTGACCACATTTTTTTGCTGTCTTAAATAATCAAGGTTCAGCCTTCCCTCTGCAAATTTCTAAACAATCTTAACCCTTAATTTGACAAGATGTTTTTTCAAATATTTTTCAATTTCTGTTATTTTCCCATGTCTGTATAGACATTTGGATCTCTGTAAAATAAACAAAAAAATATATCATTTTCCATTTTTGAGATAATTAATGTCCGCTGCGGCGAACTCTGACAATTATGTTATATAGTAGTTATAAATATACATGTCCGATGTAGCGGCCAGACTTAGCCAAATTAAGGGTTAAGTTTTATGCAAGCTATAGGCTGACAAATCAGAGAATTTTAACTCTTGGAGCATTCTATGCAGAGCTGTTGCACTGTAAAGGCGATCAAAGACTAAAACATACAACTAAAGCATACATGTGTATATTTTTTATCTGTTTTAATACTTATACATTAATCTACTTTTGGATATAACTTCCAATATCAAGGGATTTGTTGTTGCAGGTTTCAAATTTCATCCTTATAGAAATCCTTATAGAATTTCCCCCTTAGAAAGTTATCACTTCGCTACACGCTGTCACAAAGTTTGGCTTAGTCCTGCCACCCTAATCAACATTTTTGGACCTTAGAATGAGATAAAGTTAGGATAATTTAAATGTTGTGTCACAATATAGTAAATGGCACATCTTGAAACTTCAGCATAAGCTGAAGCCTACCATTTGCAAAAAAAGCATTTATTTTTAATATCCAAATACTAGCATATAGCCCGTCATATGACGGGTCTAGCAAAAATTTTAATTTTCCAGAATTGTAAATTACCCTATGAGGCAGATAAAAAAGGTTTGAATTTTGGGTTGAGAATTATCTGGTACACGCTCAATAATTTGTTTATATTCATACTTCTTTAAAGTCTCCCGATACTGTGAATGCAGTTTAGAATCACACTGAATTCCTTTAATCAAACCGTGTGGTTATGTATAAAAACAAACACACCAACGAGCAAACTTCTTAATTTTCAAAGATATATAATTTAAAAGCTAAATATTTATTATTCCGGGAAATAGACTTTTATACTTTTATGGTTTGGTTTGGTTTGGAGTGCTACGGTCTACTTTTTGCAACACGAGGGCTAATGAGACCGGGACCTACAGCTTTAAGCCGATTCCGAAGGGGCTACGGACAACCATGCCACAGTGGGATTCGAACCCATATACTTTTATGAATAGAATTTGTTGTTAATACTGGTGATAAAATTTTCATTGCATCAAAAACTAAACGATGATTAAATTTAAAAATATAACATACGTATCTAATCTATTATTTAAGCCAAATATAAAAGAAAATTATTTGCGTAATGTGTAAATTCTGTGATAAAACGTATGAAAATAATGCAGACGATATTTAAATAATTTAAAATAAGGTATTATTAAATGAGATGGTTAAAGGAATGACATCATAACGGTAGAAAAATGTTATTTTTACCTATTTATGATATGATAAATTGATAAATTTAATCGCCTGCTCTTAACCTGGGAAAATAGGGCTTTAAATAATGGCATTAAACATTCAAAAAGGGTTAGGAAGTGGATTTCGAACGTTTTAAACACTTGCTTTGAATTTTGCTAATCCTAACTCATCAATAATCAAATATGGATGCCCCTATCTAATTCAGGTCTAACCTCGTCATAAGTTCGAGGACAGACGGACAGATAACTAAGGGTATTATTATATAGGGAATAATTTATATATATTATAGCTATTTATATTTGATTTATATAAAAAATATACACTATTTAAATTATGATTATAAATCAAATATAATTAATTTATAATAAAGTTATATATATTTTATTTTTATGAATAAATAGAAATTCCTAAACAAAAAATTATGTTTTCTACGCTCTATAGCAAAGTTTTAATGTATCCCTTCATTTTGAAACATTATTGTATAATATAGGAATCGATTACTACTACATGCTCTCGAGGACAGACGGACAGATAACTTAGGCTATTATTATATAGGGGATACCGGGAACAATATTTTATTTAGACTTTTACTTAAAAACGAGAACCTTAGTAAAGCTATTAATTAATACATTTTTTATCTTAAAAGTTCTCGTATTAAAGATTTCAATATCAATTCTTAGAAACATAATTCCCTCAAAAATGCATTAATATTCAGTTAATCATGTAGTAGTGTTAACCTGATATATACATCCTTATTAAGTTTTATCTTTGACAACTACCCTCGAGGTTCACTTTCTATATTTTTCTCCATTCCAGTACTTTGTAAGATCTTTCCCAGCACGTATCCCTAAGGGACGCCAGAAGAAATATTGGTTCCAAATATGTTAATCCAGAAGTATGGTATAACCAAATGAATAAGCCACTTAACAAAAGTATAATCTGAGAGGTAAAATGATATCATATTTAACTACAACGTGGATTCGAGTGAACAAGTATACTAGTAAAAGGGAAGTATAAACTACTAACCAAACCTATAGGATGATCAAAAATGGGTTTCTTTCATTTCAAAGAAAATGAACAGATGTATCAAACTTTTAGGTTTTTATCTGTTATACTAAATGCTCTTTCTATAGTTTATTTCCCTCGATGTCTATTTAGAGAAAATTCTACATGACTTTTTTTGTATCTCCGTTTGTATTTCTTTTGTATTGTTGTAAACAATATTACCTCTTAAAACCATCTTCTATCACATTTTCTATGGCGAAGTGGTAATGAAGAGGTAACGCTTTAAGTTACTGTTTTATTACAACTGTGATTCGCTCCAAATTTTGCTTGAACACTGGCGAAATTTAATTTAAATTTAATTTAATAAACTTTTATTTTTCAGTTAGTTTTTGAAGTTAACAAAGAGTTCCTTGCCTTACTGGAACGGTGTTACAAAATATTCCACTACAGTATAAAAAAGTCAGTCTGCTGATCGGTTCTTTGTTTTGTCAACTGTACGTTGAGTACTAAATAAAGAATTTTGTGTTTTCAATATTCGAATTCACTGCCTATGACTACGTGGCAATATGTATTTAACGAATGCTTTATACCTATAAGAACTAGAGTATAGAAAAATATCCATGTAAATTTGTTTTGCTATTATTTACTTAGCTTTTGCAAGCTCCATTGTAAAATTTGTTAAGTCATCATTTAGAACCATGGAAGCAGGAGCGAACACAAGGAGGGGAAATTAGGGGTTTAACCCCCCCCCCCTTGAGCTCTGATCAAATGGCAAAAATAAAAATTTCAGTTAAAATTATGCGGACTTTTATTTTTTAAAATTGTGAATCCCCTCCCTTGTAAATTATGAAAATTATGAATAACATAATGTCTGATTATCCTCAAATCATATTTAAGAGTTGTAATAAGTTTTCATTGATCCGAGTTTCCCCAAATGAACAAAAAGCCATCAATGCAGGCTTTTCCAGAAATCGTTTTGGTCAAATGGGGGCCGAATGCTCTTTGATTATGAAGTTTGTGGTTTCAAATCAAATTGTGGGTATGGTGGCCAGTAGCTGCTTGGAATCGCTTTAAGCAGTTGATTCCTGCTTCATTATCCCTCGTGTAACAATGACTAGACTATAGATCTCTAATCAAACCACCTCCTCCCTAGAAATGGATTTTTAAATAGCCTACATTAGTAAAAATAATTAGAGAAATATCCTCCAAAATAACAGTTAAGAAAACATATTCGACAAAAAAATACTTTTCATGTGGTTTGGATTAAAACCTGGCAGATAATATATATTTTAAAGATACCTATGAAAAACACTGCTAGGGCATTTAACCAAATGTAGAAGAACTTATATAATGAGAAATGGGCAAACCGAACATAGTGTTTATTTCTAAATGACAAGTCTAAATTCTTCAATGACTCCATCTGCCCATTTTGACAACTCTGTTACATGTCCTCGAATCTCTTAATGTATCTAACAAGTGTTCTTGCTTATACTACGCTTCCCCCAAAAAAGTTCTAATCAAAAACTGAGCTTCAGTATCATTTTTTCCGAGTACTTTTAATGTAAGCTATACCTCTAAAATAAACCCTAGTTAAGACTTACGTCTAAATGACCAACTTCCAGTTATTGGTCAGTTAGATGTGCACCTTATTGTCAATTAGCCAAGTACAGACACACATGCGCATTTGGTACAGTTTGTTTTAGAGTGCTACTTTCTATTTATTTGCTACACAAGGGTTAATGAGGCAGGGACCTGCTGCATGGATCTGATTCCAAACAGATGTGAATTCCCATGCCAACAGTGGAATTAGAGCCTATGAACTGTCTTAACGAAGAGCCTTTTCCCTTCGGTCATTGTTCTTTCAGTATATTTGAAACAAATTGACATGGTTGCAACAGTTTAGTTGCATCCGTATGCAATAAGTTGTATAAGCAACGGAGTTTTATCTCATAACTTAACAATAAATTTAAGTATAATAAGTTTTGATCCTGAGATAAAATGGGTGCGAAACGAAAGACTTATTTCTTTAAGTACAAGAAAGGAATAGTCGAAGACTCTAGGGGAAAATATTTTGAACTAAACAAAGACACTTATTAACCCCAAATAAATGTGTCTTTTGGACATGAAAAATATTAATCACTGTACATGAAAAATAAGGCATTCCTGAAAACAAGCCCTAGTGGGCCTTCTGCTTCAAATATAAATTTAAGACCGGGTCTTATTTTTGGAAAGCAAGGTATATTCAATTTCCCGATCACAGATTTCTACTTAGATTGCTTTACGTCTTCACTTATTGAGGTGAGGTGAAATATTACTACTGGTTGAATATGGAGACAAAATAACGCCTTATAACTCATCTTCTAACAGGTATGGGTGACACTTCAACATGGAGCTATATAAATTATTATTCTTCCTCTTCTCATAATTGAAGTTTGGAGATTATTATTTATTACTTTCCTAGGCGATTTTATGAAATCTGGAAGATCGCTTAGCGGAAAAGCTCCCGAGCGATTAAATTTTTAAAGAAAAATAAGTAGAAAAAATATGGTAAAGCGATTAATCGATGGAGTGATGAACTGGAGACATCGATTACTCCTTTTCTTCGCTTTTAAGCAGACCGTGTCATGTTAGAAGGTCGTGTTGGAAATGATTAAGAGCGCATTGAAACTGGGGAGTAATCACATAATATCGGCTTTGGAAGCTTTTTAATATTTAAATTTTTTTCTCTCTTTTCATGGCTTAATGGCACAATTAGCGCCGGAGCAGAGATGGATTATGCCTGCATAGAATCGCACAATAGTTTGGTTTAGTTTGGTGTTCTACGCCCTATCTTCTTTTGTTACATTACAGCTAATGAGACAGGGACCTACTGCTTGAAGTCGATTGCAAATAGCTTCAAGCATCCATTCCAGCAGTGAATGTAATGATAACACACTGTAATATTCAAAGTTGTTTAAATTTCATTTTTTTTATTCTGTGAAATCCATAATAACTTGCATTTGAGATATTCATCCTTATGTTCACTGTTAAATTGACTCGTGCATTAATGACATGTAGTAACAACAAAAGTGTTAAAACTAACAGAATGTATAACTTATTACTAAGTTAATTCAATAATGATATAATTGAAAAATTGGTAAAAATGTATTTAGTTTCATTAATGAATTTCAACTTTCCTTATTAAGTTAACACAAGCCTCAAATTGAGTAAAAATGATAACAAATGAAAAAATAATAAACTTTACTAACTGTTTTGATATAGAAATAATCTTAATCGTGATGTAATTCCAAAAAAAAATTTAAGAAATTCTTTGTCCAATAAAATAAAGTTTACAACAGTTTTTCTTGAACAGTTTGCATGGTCAAAAACTTTAATTCAATAAAAATCGTTTAATAAACTAATAAGAAAAACTTCATGAAATGTAATACAGTTGGACCTCTTTATAATGACCTTGAAAGGACCAAAGTTTATGTTCGTTGTATCAGAAGCATTCAGTTTTTTAATTTTGGTTTAGAGCGCTACGGTCTACTTTTTGCAACACGAGGGCTAATGAGACAGGGACCTACTGCTTAAAGGCTATTCCGAACGGCTACGAACATCCATGCCATAGTGGGATTCAAACCCACGAACTCCGGTACCGAAGGCCAGCACCCTAACAAATCGATCAACGTTCTGCCCGAACCCTTCAGAAAAATGTCAGATCTAACCATTAAGAAAAATTTCAGATCTAACAGAATCATTAAGAAAAATGTCAGATCTAACTGAATGTGTAATAACTCGTTAATTAATATGTGTATTAAATAGTAATGTATTTGAAATATTAATAAAAATCGGTTAAATATTTTTAATGTATTAAATAAAGTAAAATCGATTAAATTTTTAGTTTAAATTTTAGTAATCACTAATAAATTAAATTTTAAAAAGTGGTTAAATTTTAAATAGTTAGTTTGGCAATTTTGATTACTGAGTTGTTACAAGCATCAAATTGACAAAAATTAAGGCAAATAAAAATTGACTAAAAATGAAAGCAAATGAAAAAATAATAAACATTACTAACTGTTTTGATATAGAAATAATCTTAATCGTGATGCAATTCAAAAAAAAAAATTTAAGAAATTCTTTGTCCAATAAAATAAAGTTTACAACAGTTTTTCTTGAACAGTTTGCATGGTAAAAAACTTACTAATTCAATGAAAATTGTTCAATAAACTAGTTTGCAAGAAAAATTGCATGAAATGTAATGCAGTCAAACTTCTTCATAATGACCTTGAAAGGACCAAAGCTTCTGTTTGCTGTATCTGAACCAATAAAGAAAAATGTCAGATCTAACTGAATGTGTAATAACTCGGTAATTACTAAGTGTATTGAATAGTAATATGCTTGAAAAATTAATAAAAATCTGTTAAATATTTTTAATGCATTAAATTAAGTAAAATCGATTACTTTTTAGTTTAAATTTTAATAATCACTAATGAAATAAATTTTAAAAAATGGTTAAATTTTAAACAGTTAATTTGGCAATTTTGACTATTGAATTTATTATCGAATTGACTAAAAATGAAGGCAAATAAAAAATAATTAGTTTTAGCTTTAGGTTTTGCTCCACAGTTTTGATACAAAAAGCGTTATAACCGGATATGATTCCAAGAAAATTTTATCAAATTCTTTGTTCAATACAGCAAAAGATTGCAACATATTTTCTTTTACTGTTTGTGTGGACAAAAACTTATTAATTTTACGTGTTTTGTTATGAAATCAGGAACGAAATATTATTTTCACAACTGATTAAGTTTCAAAACAATATATTTGTTCAAACAATATACTTCAATATATCAAAACATATATTCTACAATTCAATATATTCTACAATATATTCAAAACAATATACCTCAATGTACGGCCGAAAAAGTTTTTTATATCCTAAATCTACGGTTTCTCAAAATTCATAAAAAAGAATAAATTAACATATTAAACTATAATAAAACACCTGAAAGAAAATTTTCATTTGTTATACACAGTGTTTAACTGTAACGGAGTTAGAGTTCCTTTTTATCTTTACTATCCGGGTTAAAAAAAGAAAAAAAATTTAACTTTTAAATTTAGTAAAGTCTTCATTTTTCAAACACAATTACAGTAACGGAGTTTTACTGTATAACTTTTTCAGAGAAATTTTTTGAAGATATTATATGCTTTGAGAGCTGTTCTGACTGCAATTCTCAAATCCTACTGTCGTATGTTATCACAAACATGGTATACTTTTTCTCAACAAATTCTTGTTTCTCATTACCGCGCTCTTTAACTCATAGCAGAAAAAAACTCTAGTTAATGGATGACATTTATACCTATAGTATTAAAGCTGAATTTTTAATCAACCGACAGCCAAAAACGAAAGCCCATTAAGCAGTGAAACATCATAACAATCTTTCACGCAATATTAATTGTAACATGCAGAGGAAATACCGTGTCAAATTGCTTGTCTGCCACTAGTTATGAAACTGAAGTAAGAACATCCGACCGAGAAAATTATGACTTGAGAAAAAACAAATATGTTTTTAGCTAGGGGCGCTAATCACGGATAGTCATTAGTATCAATGACTCTTTTAGTATCAATGACTCTTGCCATGTATGTTTGTCCTTGCTTATGTATCAAGATAGGTATAGAATAATGCAACTCTACCACTCTTTTAATATTATCTTGCAAAGTAATTTATTCTGATTTTAGAATGATTGATTTATTTATTTTGGGACCACTGAATGCACCTACAATAATCTTTATAATTAAACAATATTTACAAACTGCCACAGGTAATTTAACCAAATTGATATTCATTATAATTTAAATTTTTCCTACTATCAATTTACATTTTTCCATACATATAGAAGTTAAATCTTCTTCCAGCTTTGGCTGAACTTATAGCAATAGTTTTAAAAATATGTTTAGTTTTGTGAAATCGATGACCCACCAGAGGTCCAAAAGCTCGTACTTTTACATAAAATCTGAAAAAAAAATTGTTGATTTTAGAAGTTACTCATTTTATCTTTACTACCAGGGTTAAAAAAAGAATAAACTTTTAACTTTTAAATTTAGTAAATTCATCATTTTTCAAACACAAATTCCAAATTTAATCTTCCAGTAGGTAACCGTAATTTCTTTAAGACTTGTATAATTTTCAGAGTTTGTCAAAACATCGCAACAATTAATAAATTACTAGCTGCTTCACACCCAGCCTTTGGTCTGGGTATTAAAACTTTTCTATTAGAGGTTTAGAACCATTATTAAAGATAAACGTATTAATAGACATGTTTTATAAATCTCCTATTCCCTAGACCCTTCTCCTATACCTTTCGATTAAAGGTTTAGAACCATTATTAAAGATAAACGTATTAATAGCTATGTTTTATAAATCTCCTATTCCCTAGACCCTTCTCCTAGACCCTTCGATTAAAGGTTTAGAACCATTATTAAAGATAAACGTATTAATAGCTATGTTTTATAAATCTCCTATTCCCTAGACCCTTCTCCTAGACCCTTCGATTAAAGGTTTAGAACCATTATTAAAGATAAACGTATTAATAGACATGTTTTATAAATCTCCTATTCCCTAGACCCTTCTCCTAGACCCTTCGATTAAAGGTTTAGAACCATTATTAAAGATAAACGTATTAATAGACATGTTTTATAAATTTCCTATTCCCTAGACGACCCTTCGATTAAAGAAGGTTTAGAACCATTTTTAAAGATAAACGTATTAATAGACATGTTTTATAAATCTCCTATGCTGCAGATTGTAGACGAATGTAATATTTTATTAATAACAAACAATCCCAATTATAAATATACACGTGCCCTGTATTGTCGGGAACCACAACGTAAATTTCATTACTTTCTTTACTAAATGAGTCAATTTTCAACGATATTCATATGCATGTTATGACTTTACTGGGAAAATTTCTTTCAAATAGATTTTTAAGAATTTTTTTATTACATACATTATATTACTCTTCCTTTTTTGGTGTATAGAATAAAAGTCCCTTTAAAGATGTAACAGATCATCAAGAAATGGTCAAAATGAATTAATTGAATTTAAGTTATTATAAAGAATTCAATTCATTATCGCTATCATATAAGCTTAAGCTACATTAGACAAACGAAAACTCTATGTTAGTTACTTTTATGTTATAGAACCGTTTGATAACTTTAAAAAACTGTGACGTTATTAAATGACTAAACCAAGTTTAGATTAATTTAAAAAAGATAGTAGAAAAAAGTTCGAATAAAAAAAAAGTTATAATTCTACACAAATTATATAAAGGAAAACTATAATTGCACGCTCATTTCCGAAATAAAATTTGACGGATATACATAAATAGTTTTTATTGGAGAAAAAGTATTCGTTATATTTAAGCATTTTAATTTTATTTCCTGTTTAACGTCGTGTGATTAAATTTTTCTAAAAATTCCAAGAAAAACTTGGAAAATTTTAAGAATTTTTACTTGTGTAAAAACATGAATCTGTTGAATCCTACCACCGGATTGTAATTAATATTATGTCTTTCCGTCCATTAATGTAGCTGTTTTACACACATGATCAGACTAAGATATACAGAAAGAAACAGACAGGATTTATGCGACTAAAAACTTCTATAAAAATAATTTAAAAGAATAAGGTACTTTAAATATGTTTTAGAATTTCGAACTTTCTTATTGACACAAATTATTATTGTACTTTTCTACACATACATGGACAATTTAAGATCTCTATCAAAAGGCATTTATGTATAGGATTATACGATTTTATATACTAGGTTTTTTAAAATTAAAACTATAAAGGCACATATTAGCCTTTTAAAAACCTTTCTTAATTTCAAATTATTGCAGTAAACATTGCAATTTTTTTTCATTTTAGAAACTAATTCAAAACATATTCATCAAAACACTGACTGTTTAAACATATCTTTTAATTAAAATTTGAAAATCTTACAATTTTAAAAGTATTTTAAAATTTTTATAACTTTTTCAAATGTTGATATTTTTACACAATTTTTGAGATTTATTAAAGTTTTTTACACAAGAATGTGCATGGATTTAGAGATACCTCTAAAATTATATTAAATAAAAACACTTTATTGAAATGTACAATGAAAAATAATGAAAATTAAAAGTTTCTGTTACATATTCCTACACATAAAAAAAGAAAGGCATGTTTTATAGTTAATTCCATGAAAGTTTTATCATTTACATTATAGAATACCTGTTTCAAAATTTGAACTCTTGTGTATATTAATACTAAATAAATAAATAAATAAAATCCTTAGCATTTTGAATGCATGGAAATCGAGAAAAAATTAAGATAAATCTCTTTACAATTTTATTTGCTATAAAAAGATCCTATACATGAAATAATATACAAATTATCTATATATCTATATATTTATTATAACCACATAAAACTAAATTATATATAAAACATTTCAAGCATCTAAGTTCAATAAAAAAAATCATACAATTATAAACGCATGTAAATAAATACTATAAAAGTGTATCAACAACACCTTCTCGTGCTTTAAGATATTCTTAATTTACCCATAAACCTTATTGTTAACCTCAAACCCCATAATGTATTCCTTACATTATGGAAAACCATAATAAAAAATGCATAATAGTATTTAAAAAAAAACCCTTAGCATTTTGAATGTATGGAAATCAGAGAAAAAAAGCCATTTAAAAAACTGGAACGTGCACAAAACTATTGTTTCCTCATATAAACAAAGACAGTTACGTATAAACAGGTTACTTCACTGAACTTCATAAGCAAATAATTCAATAATTTAGTAGTATCTTCAGTTTAGACGCTAGTAGAAAAAATATGTCACGCTGATATTAAACATTTTGGAGTAGTTAAATTTTTCACTTCATTGTAAAAAAATGTTATGTTTCAAAATTCCTTTTGAAATATTGAAGAAACGCATTTCAAATTTTGCATGCATGTGCTGACAAGTCACACCAATAATATGAGTCAGTAAAAACATTCCAAAATTTTGGAAATAGTTTAGTTGCTTGATCCTAGATAAACTAGGTACCTGCTTTTGAATACTAGCTTTTTTTTTTCAAATTTTCCTATTTCCTCAAAATTAATACATTAGAAATGCGAAAGGTTTTTAAATCAGTGTGTAAATGCTAGTTTTTAAAAAAGTTCCCTATCATATATAGAACATAACTATATATGAAATTATATAAGTTGCTTAATTCTTTTGTATAAAAATGCCTACAGTAAATTGTAAAATTTCTTTACTTTTTCATTGAAAGTGTTAATAAAAACGTTTATAAAATATAAATTTAGAAATATTTAAATATACATTAATAGTCTTGTGTAAAAGGCTTTGATAAATCTTTAAAAATGTTTGGAACAAAAATATTAATATATTACAAAATATATGGGTTTTAAAATATTACAAAATTTAATAAATATATCTAATCAAATGAGTCTGTTCAAACGTAATGTACTTTGTTATTATTTTTTAAATGGAATTCTAAATTTAAAAAATACAATATTTACTGTAATACTTAAAAAAAATTTCTTTTTTATAAAAAAAAAAGTATAGTGTATTCTAGGTGTAATTTATCTTATTATAATTGTAAATGAGTTTAGTTTAAATTCAGATCCGATAAGACAAAAACGAAAAACATATTTTTATGTTCAAATGTATGTAATGGTAAATTAAATGCGTCTGCTTTTGTTAAAAAATATCTTTCTAACATTAAAATTGTTAATCAGCAGAAATGTAATTTCATTTAGCATTTAATGTGAAATTTTTTAATCTATAATTAAATATGTCTTCTCACTAAGATTTTTTTTATGAAGTCAAATTGAGTATTTCTTCTGAACGGAGAAAATTAACTATACATATACGCACACATAATATACACCCATGAGCTCACCCAGGATTTTGTCTGATGAGGAACTCAACAAACTGCATAACCGATTCAGAAATCTAAATGTGTCACACTAAACTATACAAATTAGAAAATGGAAAATGGGAAGTCGAAATTCTATTTTCTGTTTTATTGATAATTTTATTGAATTTATTAACATTATATTTATTTGGTTGAAACATATAAAAGAGCACTAAAACTAATAACTACTGTGAAAATTTATAATTTAATTAAATATAATTAATTTATAAACTAAAATTTAATTATTTTTACTTGGAAATTCCTCTGTTTTTTGTGCTGATTGTTTTTAGCTTTGTTAATTATACATTTCCATGAATACTTAACAAAGTTAAAAAACAATCTTGATATGTTGTGTTTTTAAAATAGTTTTAATTCTCAGCTAGTTTGAACATTTATTTTGCTTATAGGCTCGGGAGAGGGGGGAGTCAAATCCGTTAGCGCCTATATGTATGTATGTATATATATATATATATATATATATATATATATATGTGTGTGTGTGTGTGTGTGTGCGTGTGTGTGTGTGTGTGTATGTGTGTGAGAGAGAGAGTGCATATGTGTGTGTGCAGATGAACCTAAATATCACATTTTATACAAATGGTTATTTAAAAGAAATTTCATCCTCTTTAAATAGAAAAAAAAGAGATAAAATAGAAATTACAACAGGCTTGGTGTGCACACAGAAAACCTAAAAAAATACTATACATACATCACATTTTACAGAAATTATGATTTAAAATGAATTTTATCCTCGTTAAATAGGAGAGTGAGATATATATTTTAGCAAGTTCGATATTCGAAGGAAATTAAGAATCTTAATTTGACAACGATCTCATAAAAATCAATAATTATTGTTACAAACGTTCTAGAGACATTTTCAAAAGTGTTAACTTACCGTCAAAACAGCGATCAAAAAGTGTCATCCAGTTCCATCCATGTCATCTGACTTAGAGGACAGCGAAAAAAGAGTCTAAGTAAACCACCGGATAGATCTTCCTTAACAAAAATAGGGAGAGAAATATGCACACAGAAAAGACGAGATCTCGAGAAAAAAACATAGGCACGGGTGAAGTTAGTCATGTATTGACAGTACGAGAAATGAGGCTCTTTTAGGCGAGAAAAAGAGAACGCTCTGGAACAGCATCAAGAAGATGTTTTCCAAGCGCTCTTGTGCTTATTACGACTATAAAGATAGCTTCCAGTTCACTGTAAAATCATTAATTAATGTTTATTGAAGGGAAAAATGAAAACACTGGCCTTTATAAAATTGCGAGAAGTTTGAGAGCTGAGTTCTGTCGTAGATACATCGGAAAATTGTCTTGTTTTTTATGGAATAGAAAGGTATCAATTGAATACCAATTCTGGTCACAAATTGACAACAATACACGTATATGGGTTCTCTTGGAGGGAGTTGAGAACAGTTAAAAGTTCTTAGGCTCGACAGAGGTAATATGGGAGCAGCTGTCTTCCGCAACTGAGGTAACAACTAGATTGGCACACAGCTGTCGTCTTTCAGTAATTTTTCTTTTTATATATATTTGGGGGGGTTCATCCATGCTCCCGTAAGTCAAGAATATATTTTAAATAAGGAGGGCAATCCCTCAATCTCACATATAGACTTCGAGGCATCTGGAAAAGTTGATTGAATATACACGTTGCAGTTCCAACAAGTAGTCTGTTCTTTGCACATCAGTCAATAGTCTGGCGAAAAAAAGGATCTGCAAATGTCCGTCTTTGCCATTTCTTGCTGCCACTGGTCACTAATAAGGTCAGTCACTGAAGAAGTGACTCGAATGGCGGCCCACACGAGTAGGGGCTGGGGCAGGTGGGAAGAGAGGAATCACTCAAGAGTTACACACACACACACTTCAGTCCCGTGCCTACATGCAGTCAGCGCTTAGTAGTCCTCGTGGGGGTGCATGCGTTTACGCGCAACTGACAGGTAACAACTAGATTGGCACACAGCTGTCGTCTTTCTTCAGTAATTTTTCTTTTTTTATATATATTTGGGGGGTTATCCATGCTCCCGTAAGTCAAGGTGAATGTTGTTAAGTAATATTTTTCAATCCCTCAATACTTCGAGGCATCTGGTGTATGTGAATTTTGCAGTCCTAAGTAGTCTGTTTGTTTTGAAGTCTGGCGAAAAAAAAAAAAGGATCTGCAAATGTGTTTGTCTTTGCCATAGTCTGGTTGGGTGGTCACTGTAAGGTCTTTGTTTTTCTTGCCGCGTGAATAAGGTCAGTCACTGGGGGACTCGAATGGCGGGGAGTAGGGGCTGGGGCAGGTGGTGAAGAGAGGTACATGGTTGAGTTTCAGTCCGTGCGCTTAATGCAGTCAGCGCTTGTTAGTCCTCGTGGTTCATGTGCGTCTCGCGGCTAAACCTCGCGAGTCGTCACTGTGTTGTTGCGGCGCTTGTGGTGGGGGCTGTGGTGGTTGTTGGTGGTGGTGGTGGGCTGTGGTGGTGGTGTGGGGGACGGGGCTCCGACTGGACTCGGAGGTCGTGGACACCGCCGCGGGGCTGCTGGGCGGCGCCGAACTGCTACCGCCGCACAGGCTGCCCAGGCTGTCGTCGTGTCCAGGATGTTCACCCGATCCTCGTCGTCCTCGTTCGTCCTCGCGAGACACCGAGGACGAGTTGCCGCCTCCTCCGTGGTGGTGGTGGTGATGCTTCCGCTCCGAGTGGTTGCCGCCTCCGCCGCCCGATCCGTTGCTGCTGCTGCCGCCGCCGTTAGTTCCCCCGCCGTTCATCGGCAGGTGGTGGTGCAGCAGTCCCGCAGACCCACCGCCGCCGCCGCTCGCTGAGCCTCCGTTCGGCTGCTGCTTCAGGTGTTGCTGCTGCATCTGTTGCTGTAGGATCCTGCAGGAGAAAAATAGCAACAAATTAAAACGAATCCATTAGCAACATTTTTTATTGACTCTTCATAATCAAAGCTAACTCGTTTTGTTTTTGACTGATCATTTTGAAGTATAAAATCGCTTCCTTGACAATTATCACAACTCAATTGTACAGTCAAACATCTATTTCGCAAACTTTTCCTTTAAACCTAGAATATGAGAATTTCTTCTTAAAATAACTCTCCAATACCGAAGTGCATTTTCTATTTAACGAAATTTCTCTTGTGTTTCAATTTTTTTGTTCTCCCTATAACTAAAAATATTTCTTTGTATTTCAAACTGATTCTATTAATTAACTTGTTTTACGAAAACTAATGACCTTGAATTGGTTTAACATGAAATTTTACTATAATAGTTTAACATATTTTTTTAACTTAAAATACTGTATTCCCAGATAATGTTTCGCTTCACAATTCCTCACAGATTTCTTTTGATAAGCATAAAAAATAAAACAAATAAATATAAATTTATACAAAAAGCTTGATTGCCTTTTGATAATATTTAGTGCTTTTGAATAAAAAAAAATCTATTTTATGTACTATAGAAGGTGAATCTCTACTTAATTTTCAATATAATTAACTTTTTCGGAAGGTTGTTAATGTTTGCATCTCATCATTGCAATTGTTGCCATACAAAGTGCAGAAATAGTCAATTTTAGTATCGCATTACTAAGCGTTTATATAATGTCTAAATTTATTACAAAACATATAAACCACCCAGTTTTTAAGAGATGAACTCTTAATCCAAGTTTTAGTTTATTATCATTTTAAACTATTAAAGTTTAATCACTCGTCATCCTGTACACGTTGAAAAAACAACAGATTTAGTGTACGATTCTTTTACCCAATGAAAAATAAGTGGAATTTTGTGTCTAATAGCGAAATATTATCAGTTGATTAAAACTTTTATTATATATCAACCTTAAGCAAAATAAATTCGAATAACTGATTAAAATGCGGGTGGAAAATTTTAAAGCACAAAAATTTCCTTTCGAAAAACACTTAACAGTACATAGTATTTTCGAGTTGAAAGGTCTTCATTATAGTAGCCTACGTTTTATATCTTACAAAATAAAAGAATTTTTCTGTTAAGAAAAATATTTTTCCTAGATCATTAATAAAGATTTAACTTTATAAAAATATTTTACTTATATGAAGTAATAATGAAAAAAACATGAAATATATAATTGAAAAAAATAGAACTACTTTTACTCTCAAAATATGTAAATTTGTAAATTTGTTTGTTAGTAATTTGGAAATTAATAACTAATTTTATCTATCAAATAGAAGCTAAATATCTTTTTTTTATTCTGTGAACTTCGGTTGTATATAATGTATGAAAAATACTGATATTTAAAAAATATATAGTTTACAGTTTCATAACAGTTTTAATTTCTTTAAATTTTAAAATGTTAGATGCACATTTAATGTTTAGATGAACAGTTAAAATAGATATTTTATTTCAATTTTATATAAAAATATAATTTCTAATATACATATTTAAAAAGCTATCTAACTGATATGTGAATTACATTTTTTTCATTTGGTGTTTAATTTTCCTATTATTTTTAAAAATATGAAACTTGAAATGAAAAACTAAACATTTTTAAAGACATAGCGTTATAAAATAAAGTTGTTATAATTTCAGTCCCAAAAAAGTAGTACTTATTATTTTATTGAAAGCAGGTTTTAAGTCTTGAACATTAATATATACCTTTTTTTTTAGTTCTTTCAGCAACTTTCAAGCTGAAAAATTTCTATTAATACAGCCTTTTTCCGATTTAACGTAAAATTCAGAGCTCTGCTTTCTTAAGCATAATTGTTTTTCTAGATCATTAATAAGAGTCTAACATGCGGCCCACACGAGTAGGGGCTGGGGCAGGTGGGAAGAGAGGAATCACTCAAGAGTTACACACACACACACACTTCAGTCCCGTGCCTACATGCAGTCAGCGCTTAGTAGTCCTCGTGGGGGTGCATGCGTTTACGCCGGCTAAAACCTCGCGAGTCGTCACTGCTGTGTCTGCGGCGGCCTGTGGTGGTGGCTGTGGTGGTTGTGGTGGTGGTGGTGGTGGCTGTGGTGGTGGTGTGGGGACGGGCTCCGACTGGACTCGGAGGTCGTGGACACCGCCGCGGGGCTGCTGGGCGGCGCCGAACTGCTACCGCCGCACAGGCTGCCCAGGCTGTCGTCGTCGTCCAGGATGTTCACCCGATCCTCGTCGTCCTCGTCCTCGTCCTCGCGAGACACCGAGGACGAGTTGCCGCCTCCTCCGTGGTGGTGGTGGTGATGCTTCCGCTCCGAGTGGTTGCCGCCTCCGCCGCCCGATCCGTTGCTGCTGCTGCCGCCGCCGTTAGTTCCCCCGCCGTTCATCGGCAGGTGGTGGTGCAGCAGTCCCGCAGACCCACCGCCGCCGCCGCTCGCTGAGCCTCCGTTCGGCTGCTGCTTCAGGTGTTGCTGCTGCATCTGTTGCTGTAGGATCCTGCAGGAGAAAAATAGCAACAAATTAAAACGAATCCATTAGCAACATTTTTTATTGACTCTTCATAATCAAAGCTAACTCGTTTTGTTTTTGACTGATCATTTTGAAGTATAAAATCGCTTCCTTGACAATTATCACAACTCAATTGTACAGTCAAACATCTATTTCGCAAACTTTTCCTTTAAACCTAGAATATGAGAATTTCTTCTTAAAATAACTCTCAAATACCGAAGTGCATTTTCTATTTAACGAAATTTCTCTTGTGTTTCAATTGTTTTGTTCTCCCTATAACTAAAAATATTTCTTTGTATTTCAAACTGATTCTATTAATTAACTTGTTTTACGAAAACTAATGACCTTGAATTGGTTTAACATGAAATTTTACTATAATAGTTTAACATATTTTTTTAACTTAAAATACTGTATTCCCAGATAATGTTTCGCTTCACAATTCCTCACAGATTTCTTTTGATAAGCATAAAAAATAAAACAAATAAATATAAATTTATACAAAAAGCTTGATTGCCTTTTGATAATATTTAGTGCTTTTGAATTAAAAAAAATCTATTTTATGTACTATAGAAGGTGAATCTCTACTTAATTTTCAATATAATTAACTTTTTCGGAAGGTTGTTAATGTTTGCATCTCATCATTGCAATTGTTGCCATACAAAGTGCAGAAATAGTCAATTTTAGTATCGCATTACTAAGCGTTTATATAATGTCTAAATTTATTACAAAACATATAAACCACCCAGTTTTTAAGAGATGAACTCTTAATCCAAGTTTTAGTTTATTATCATTTTAAACTATTAAAGTTTAATCACTCGTCATCCTGTACACGTTGAAAAAAACAACAGATTTAGTGTACGATTCTTTTACCCAATGAAAAATAAGTGGAATTTTGTGTCTAATAGCGAAATATTATCAGTTGATTAAAACTTTTATTATATATCAACCTTAAGCAAAATAAATTCGAATAACTGATTAAAATGCGGGTGGAAAATTTTAAAGCACAAAAATTTCCTTTCGAAAAACACTTAACAGTACATAGTATTTTCGAGTTGAAAGGTCTTCATTATAGTAGCCTACGTTTTATATCTTACAAAATAAAAGAATTTTTCTGTTAAGAAAAATATTTTTCCTAGATCATTAATAAAGATTTAACTTTATAAAAATATTTTACCTATATGAAGTAATAATGAAAAAAACATGAAATATATAATTGAAAAAAATAGAACTACTTTTACTCTCAAAATATGTAAATTTGTAAATTTGTTTGTTAGTAATTTGGAAATTAATAACTAATTTTATCTATCAAATAGAAGCTAAATATCTTTTTTTTTATTCTGTGAACTTCGGTTGTATATAATGTATGAAAAATACTGATATTTAAAAAATATATAGTTTACAGTTTCATAACAGTTTTAATTTCTTTAAATTTTAAAATGTTAGATGCACATTTAATGTTTAGATGAACAGTTAAAATAGATATTTTATTTCAATTTTATATAAAAATATAATTTCTAATATACATATTTAAAAAGCTATCTAACTGATATGTGAATTACATTTTTTTCATTTGGTGTTTAATTTTCCTATTATTTTTAAAAATATGAAACTTGAAATGAAAAACTAAACATTTTTAAAGACATAGCGTTATAAAATAACTTGTTATAATTTCAGTCCCAAAAAAGTAGTACTTTTTATTTTATTGAAAGCAGGTTTTAAGTCTTGAACGTTAATATATAACTTTTTTAGTTCTTTCAGCAACTTTCAAGCTGAAAAATTTGTATTAATACAGCCTTTTTCCAATTTAACGTAAAATGCAGTGCTCTGCTTTCTTAAGAATAATTTTTTTTAGATCATTAATAAAAGTCTAACATTATAAAAAATATTTAGTTTTGTCATATAAATTTTGCTAATATTTTTGCAGTCTATTAAAAAAACATAAATGCTTACACTAAACCAATATACATATATATATATATATATATGTGTGTGTGTATAGAAATTCAATTTCTTACAAAATAACTTTTGAAGTTTATAAATTAGAAACACATTTTTTATACCGAATAGAAGCTACTTATTTTTATTTTATGAATATCAATTATATTAACAACAGAAATACATTTTATTTTAAAGCGTGATAAAAAATAAAGGATAACTGTTTATTATTTTCAAAAAATGCATAAAAACTGTTTAAAAGAACATTTTAAACAGTTAAATTTTTAAAACTTTAAATATCAGATAAATTCAGTTCATTATAGGTTGATGAATTTGATGAATATCAATGAACTGTTTATGTTTTTTATTCATATTTATAATTTAAGTCAAGTAGGAATCAAAATAAAATTGCTACACTGATTATTTGCAAAAGTTTTGACTTTTATTTCTCTTTTACATGCCATAATAATATCAGTCACTCACTATTCCCCCAATAGAGATCATTTTCCGTATAAAGCATACAAGTTGTTAAGGTTTGGTTTGGGGCTCAGCCTTTCATTTGAAATCTGAGAGCTTATTAGATTTCAGTTTACTGCTTAAAATCCAATCCAAACGGCAACGAACATCCATGACATCAGTGGATCAAACCACACTCCAGTATGGAAAAGCAGAACATTAAAAATGCATGCTCATTGTCCAGTACAATTTGTTCAAATATTGTTCCTAATGTTATCAATATTTCTCTTTTCTACTGCTTATAAATGTTTTAAAGAGATTTTTGAACAATCTACTTATTTTTTATAATGAATGCATAAATCTAAACTCCCATAACACTTTCATTAAGTATTGTATGCCACACTAAAATTTCCTAGATCTTAATACTAATAGAAATAAATTGGAAATGATTAAACGGTCAATTTTAGCACCAAAATCTAGCAATTTTTATCATTTTTTGCTGTTGTTCCTGTAAATGGAATTACGCCAGGCTTCAGAAAATTATGTGTATATTATCGAGAAATGTTATTTGAAAAGTCTTAATGGAAATGTTTATTTCTGACATTTGGAAAATGATTGCAGTGACTGAAATTTTGCCATAAGTTGATTTTCCCCGTTCGTTTTTGGAGCTAGTTTGAGCCAGGCCGTTCAATAAGAACTACACGCCTGGCGAATATCGCAAAAGAGAGGAAAACAGTTAATAAGGTAGAGAAACGGAACAATAAAAGAAAGAAGCGTGTGTGCCCGAACGGCGTCTAATTAAAACAGTTTTCTGTTTGTTGTGAGTGAAACGGGAAAGTTAGCAATTAGTCTTATTGCTCTGCCACCTGATTTGGGTGCATTCGAATGCTGCGCTCAATACAAATCTTATTCCGCCAGCGAGGCAAAACAATTGGCGTGTGAGCCAAAACTTTATCTCAATTAGACAGCTCCGAATGGCAATTTGTTTAATGCTTATTGCGAGTTTATTTGAGTCAATTTCGGAATTTTGATATTTCCTATAAGAGCCGGATTGAACTGCGTTTCCGCGAATAGCAGAGGAACGGATCAAAACCTTTTACACCGCCTCGTGCGAATGAATGACTCATTCCGGGGCCACCGCCGAGATCCATTAAAGGGAATCTGTGTGCCGTTCAGTCGATTTTCATTTGATACGAAACAAACTAGCACATACTCCAACGAAGTATCTAGGAATGTACGTATTCATTTACGGCCCTCCCTTTCCCATGCACTGTGCAATAACGATGCCCATTAGTGGGCCGCAAATTGTTGCGGGGGAGGGCATGCCCATGATGAATGAGCAACAAGAGCTGGAAATGGGGGCATTCCGAAAACGGCCGTAATTGCCAGTTGAATTAATTCGCGTGTTCCACCAGGCAGGAGAAAGTTGTTCTGGATTCAATAAGTCATGGCGGAAAGCATATGCAAATGATAAAGACTTTCTCATGCTCCGCTAAATGTTTCAGGAGGCGGAGGAGAGTTGAGGAGTTTTGTGCAATGGATGTTTCGGAATTTTAGCGGCTGAATTTATGGCTCAGCTTCGTAGCCGAGAGTTCTCACCTGCGAATTATATTCCGCCGCGATGTCGTTATGTCTTGTTTTCTATTGGCCTCCACTCCGCCGAGTTGAGGAATTAAAACTCGCCCTGCCACTATTAAGTCGTTCATTTGCGGGCATTTTCTCTCTCTTCATTTGCGCCGGCCTGGACGTGTTTTGTGTTTTCCGTTTTAACTTTTGGACACGGCTCTAAATTTGTTCTGTCTCTTATTAAGTTGATGAATGGGCTGGCCACTTCATTTCAGAGTGTGTGCGTCTAATATCTTTGGGTGAGAAATTAATTACGGGCGCGCGGGAGAAAACTCTCCCACTTCCGCTGCAGTATCCGTTTCTAAAGAAATTTAAACATTAAATGAGGGAAAGGGCAAAAGGTGCGGTAAGAGGTAGGATATTTATCACGAAGCGAATTGTCCCTTCAATTACTCAAACGCGAAATGAACTAACTTTTCAAGCGGAACCTCCAAATTTTGCTAATGGACTGGAGTTGAAGACTTTAAATGTCAAGAAACTTCATTCGAGAATAAAGCTTCTTTTAATTTCTGGTACACTGTTCTAGTTACCATTCGAGATGCTGAGGCTTTGGACCTAGTTTTCTAATACTACGAAACGCATCAAAGTCTCTAATTGTTAGACGCAGCAAAATTTTGAATTAAAAGTAGAAGGTTCTGAATTCAAAAAGGACTAAATTGAGAACTTGAGTAATATCTAGTAATAAAAATTCTTTGAATTGCAAGAGAGACACTATTTGCAGCAATATAGCAAGACGTTAATTAGAAGTAGAAGAAGATTCTGAATTCTAAAATTACAATACTGAGAACTTGAGTAATATCTAGTAAAACAAATTCATTGAATTACAAAAGAGACACGATTTGCAGCAATAAAGCAAGAAGTTAAATAGAAGTAAGCAAGAAGTTAATTAGAAGTAGAAGAAGATTCTGAGTTCTAAAAGGACAATACTGAGAATTTGAGTAATATCTAGTAAAAAAAATTCATTGAATTACAAGAGAGACACTATTTGCAGCAATATAGCAAGAAGTTAAATAGAAATAAGCAAGAAGTTAATTTGACGTAGAAGAAGATTATGAGTTCTAAAAGGACATTATTGAGAACTTGAGTAATATCTAGTAATAAAAAATCATTGAATTACAAAAGAGACGCTATTTGCAGCAATATAGCAAGAAATTAAATAGAAGTAAGCAAGAAGTTAATTAGAAGTAAAATAAGATTCTGAGTTCTAAAAGGACAATACTGAGAACTTGAATAATATCTAGTAATCAAAATTTATTGAATTACAAGAGAGATACTATTTGTAGCAATATAGCAGGAAGTTAAAATGAGTAACTTTAACATGAGTTAGAAAAAAATATCTGGGTTTTGAGAGGAACATGATAAGAACTTGAGTAGTACACAGCAAAAAATTCAGTACGAAAAGATATCTACTTTAGTAGATACTACTTACAAAATAAATCTTCCAAAACCATGGAAATACAGTAAATTATAATAAACATCTATCACAAAATAAAAGTAATAACAATGTTAAATAGTAATTTCAAATGCTATTTGCTTCGAGTGCTACCGCAACTTAAATATTGCGTCTGTAGTATTTCAAGCAAAAAAAAAAAATAAATAAATAAATAAATAAATCCAAGTTAAATGTTTTATACAAAATGCATATAAAGACATTTTATCCCAATTTAGTGATATTAAGTTATAAAATACGAATGGAAGTCAATTTTAAATGTGTTTATATTTTTTGACAACTATGCCATTAAAAACACAACAAAAACAAACACAATCCTATTTCTCAATTATAAAATTATGTAAAAAAAATAATATATAGCAGTAAAGATGTTCTAATAATTTTTTTAAAATTAGAATATGCTTTAGAATATTTTTTTGAAAATTGTTCCTTTTATTTATTTGCAATATTTAATTAAAAAATATTTTACAAATAAAGATTTATGAGTTTCTTTTTTCGTTTTCTCTGAAATCTAGAATTTTTACCTCTATGCCTTTATAAGCGCTATAAATCTCAAAAATAATCTTTTTAAATAACATCTTTTTTATTAGATTAATTCTTTGCTAAATAAAAAATGCTTGAATATATTAAAAAAATTAAGTTTTTCTACAATTTCGATCAAAATGCAATATTACAATTCAGTTTTAATTTCAGATATTAGGAGAAATGAAGATTAAGTGCATATTTTGATTTAAAGACATTTTAGTATTGATGACAATTATAAGATATGATGACAATTATAACGATTAAGAAAAATGTTCTTTACAAAGAAGTCAAATTTTAGTGAAAATTGACACGCTAAGAAAGAACTTCTTTGAAAAGAACTTATCTAATCAAAACAGATAATCACATCTCAATATTTAACGCAACATCAAAATATTGGTAGATTTTTTCCGTGAGTTAAATTAGAGAAAAGTAAACTGTACAAAAAAATATTAAAAGATTAAAATCTGAATATAACGTTAACAACGCAATGAAAAACTTTTATAAATTTTTTATTAAAAGTAACAATTTAGTTTCAAAATTATTTAAGAAATTATTAAATCTTAAAATCAGATAAAAATACTGAGTTTAGTAAAGTTACTATAATCATGAAAATGGCATATTGTTCAACTGGCAGCCATTAATATTACGTTACAAAAGAGTCATTATTCATCTAAATTAATGAGTTATAGCTAAAAACACTTTTTATTCATTAGTGTTTAAATATTGCATAAATATTTGGAGGGGGAATACTATTCCACGTCTAAAAATGATATGTAACACAAACTAGACACACTGTTAAGTCACTGATAAAACACTGTAAATTCTTATGCTATCAAAAATTCCAATAAAAATCGATTGAGGTCCTCTTAGTGTTTGGGAAAATCCGGAACAATTACCCCAGACGGATCCAGAAATCGTTCAAAATTGTTTTCCCTAATTTTTCTGATATTTTTTCAATGTTTTTCGACCTCATGTATCTAACCTAAACATCTGAGCCCCAGAGGTGACTTGAGTTGACGATACGGTGCACTGAAATCGTCAGCTTTTAGGGAGCGAGAGAGAAAGATCATCTGGAGTGAATCATCCGGAATGAATGTTATTGGCGGACAAATTGATTTATGCGAGTCATCGAAATGGAAAATTTGTCTCGAGACGCCCCCGAGCTCTATGTGTATAAAAGGCTTGTTGTAGTGGCAGATTTCATGATGGATGACTTCCCGAGAACCTACAATGGGGTAATTACGTCTCGAGAAAGATACATATTCATGACGAGTGACACGACTCGTCATCATCGATTCTGGAAAGTTGACTCGGCCATCAGAAAAGTCGAGTTTCGGAGATTTGTGCTGGTAATATTAGTCTGTTCACACGCACACATCATAAATCACCATCAAGAAAACAGACTTCAGACCAGAGCTTTATGACTTGGATATTATGGGAAAACATAATGTTAGTTCTTCTAATGGACACGGGAAAATAATCTTTGGCAAAAGTTGATATTTCCAGGAAAACAATTCCTAGATAGTAAACTTCTTTTTATGCACTTAAATTAATCTTCTTTTATGCCCATATATTAATAAATGATATTAAAATGAATTTTTTGCATATCGAAATTCTCCAAATTCTTCCATTCGAGCAAAATTTTACCTGTTAACAGTTAACAGTTAGGAGACCTGTTAACAGTTAAGACAGTTGCAAAACAATCTGAAATATTTTTATACTCTAATGAAGCTTTTATTACATACTTATAACTGTCAGACAGGTAAAACCATTGTAGTTCTAGTTAAATGTTATATGTAACCTAGTTAAGTGTTAAAAAACTTTTTTAATACTTAACTAGATTTACTTAAAATATATTTTGAGTCGTATATTTGACATATTTAATTAAAGAAAGTGACTACAGATTTGGCATATTTTGACAAACATTTTTTGGCACTAGAGGTAACACTATAAAATGAAACAATTTTATATATATCTCAATGTTTATCATTAAAGCCAAAAATTCAAGTGATCAAAAATTTTAAATCACGTATTCAACGTAGACCATTATAAATGCTTGTTTCAATTAAAGTTTCCGAAAAATTCCCAAATCATATTTTCTCTGCCTATTCGTCTTAATTGATAGCCTCTGAAAATATAAATCATATAAATTTCATTTTTTAAAAATTAAATGTACTGTTATAAAATATAGGGAACGGCATTTCTTTGTGTATGGAAAAAGAAATGCTAGATCTGTGTTTAGTCTAAAGATTCCTATAACCACAAATATTTCGTATATCTATGCGCCATTCATGATGAAACACTGAAAATGTTTTTTAAAAAGTTTGTCGAATATATAGATAGCAGTTTTAGCAAAATGTTTAAGCATAAAAAATGCAATATTGAACAACCTCTCCTTTCCTATACAATTAAAGCAAATTCTTCTGGATAAAATTTGTAGATAAAAATAAGCAAAGTATTTTTATTAACTTTCTAACCCATCAAACTTTCATTACTTAAAATTTTAGAAAATTTACATTGTTATTTCGCACTGGAGCTAAAAGCTTATTTTTTTAGCATGCATTCTGAGATGAAGAGACATAAAATATCAGCTTCCAGAGTGTAAAAGGGACCTCACTAAATAGGAAGTAAACGGATTCCATTTCCAAGAAAACTTCTTTCCAGGAAAGAAAGATCAACATTCCCTACAAACCACAAATTTTTATCTGTTCACATGAGATTGTGTGAACATGCACAGGAACTTTTCTATGTGTATTTTTACAGTTTTAGTCCATATTTTGTTTACTTTCCATATATGGATAAACACATATTAAAACCTTTACCAAACTGACGTACGAAGAAAAGAAAGCAAACTTAAAGAAATGGTAGACAAACACCAGAACTGAGAAAATTATAACAGCAGAAAAGAACAAAAATTATTAGAACCTTTCAACTTGAATATAGTTTAAGATCGTTTTATTATATCAAAGTTTTGGGTAATATATAACCGTAATTTTTTATCAATAAGCTAAGGCTTATTCTGATTTGAAAGTTGAAATTTATCTGCCTTAGCGACGTATCTAAATGAATTTTAATTTTTCTCTTACCATCCAAAAACTAATATATTTTTTTAACAAAACTATCTCGCCCTATTACACGATTTATTTGGTGCATTGTTTTCTTCGTATTTTTCCGCACAGTATCAATGCGATGTACAGTGTTCGGTTTCAGTGAGTTCTTCTCCTAAGAAAATGCTCCTAAGCTGACTCAAGCGATAGAGTGCAGAGATCAGAAATTTATGTATTATTTTGCTTAGAGAATTTAAAGCTGTCAAAAAATACATACTTGTTGGAAGTCTAAACAAGAAGAATTAAATTGAAATTGTTTGATTGTACATTGCCGAATTTTAGCAACATGAGAGCTAAAGAGACCTGGAAAGCCAATTATGTGCGTTGTATAAGCCAAAGGCAGATTATCTATCCTAAATTGAGGTGCTTCGTAAAAGTCACAGTGGGCCTATTTTGAATATCTAATGGCGGCATTTTCCCAGTCCTACCCAAAATGTTCTAACTATATTCGGATATCAAGGGAAGAAAAAGCGAGAGGTTAGTGTTCAACATGAAAAAATGTAACACACAAGTGACCTATAAAAACTGATAAAATTAAACGTGTTTCTGGAATTTAATCAGTCCAAGACATTAAAATTCTAGGAGTTATCCTCAAAACAAGCTCGATCGTTTCCCATCCCTTCGTGCCTTTCCAGGCGGGTAACATTTTCTCAGTCAACTAATCACATCTCGACAGAATGTAACAGAAAATCCACGTGCGAATGGGAAGATTAAAACCGCTCGTCGAACAAGTGTCAATCCAGAATTGGTCTCCTCGGCGATTTATTAGGGTGAGAAGCTAATACGTCACGTCATCAGCCTCACTTAACAAACAATTACCGCGAGGTATGCAAAAATGGTTGCGGGCCACCCGAGTGAGCACACACTTAAACGGATGGTGGGTTGCACGCTACGGGGGTGGCGTTCCGCATGTTCGCACCTGCCAAATATCCGAGCGAAATTCCTTGTCGAGCGCGCCGAGAACTATTCCTCAAATACTGGGAAATGTATGCCATATTTAACGCAACCACTGGCTGGGAACCGATCAGGCAGACGTGACGTGACGTCAGACCGACCCCACGTGTGAGACGGAGCTGACGCAACAGGAGAAAGGCATTATTATTTGCCCGCCAACTGACAGAAATTTTGACATATAGGTTAGTCCACTAATTACAGTTAGTGGGATGTTAAAGCTCCTTTCGCAAATCCTATTAATAAAGGGAAATTTAAACCATCTCGGTCACGTCATTGTGGAACTGCTTTGATTTATTTCAAGATTAGCCCAGTGATTCAAGTAATTAGCTTAGAAAAATACAACTCTCCTATAATAAGATTTTTTTAAAAAAAATTCTTCATTTTCATAATAAATCAATTACTTAAAAACTAGGAGAAGATGAACTAGATAGTCTTTGGCAACATAATTAATTTCCATTGAAAACAGTAGTAAATAAGTGTGCATCATTACGTTCAACTGTGAAAACGCACTTGGAATTGGAGAGAAAACGAACATTATATATTTACATCATAAAAGTCAGATGACACATTATTGTATGACAAACGTTGTATCTCATAATGTCGTCCACACTACTTTCTTTCAGATGAAGATTTAACCCTTAAATATGGGTTTGTGATACGGCTATGTCAAAGATGAATTCTCGTAAACCTTTAATAAAATATCCCGAATTATTTTTAAATTGAGAGGCAGATTTAAACCTTCTATAGACTGTTAAGGATCTCTTAATGGTAGAGACCTATAGGGCTTAGCTTGATTCTAGTAATCAGAGGCAAGCTAAAAAGCTTAAACAGGGGTTTCCAAGATTGAGCACTAAGGAGCTATTTAAGCTCGGCAGGAATGAGTTGAGGATGGCCATTGGTCTTTTGACTGGTCACTGCTGTCTCAAGAGACATCTGAACATCATTGGCATCACGGATAGCCCGATATGTAGAGGGAGTCATGTGGCAAAGGAGAGTTTTTTGCATATCTTGTGTGGTTGTGATTACTACTCTGCTAAGCGTTTTGAGTATCTAGGATATCACATTATTGAACCGTGTGAGTTAACTAACTTTCCAATTAAATTGCTGCTTAAATATGTTTCAGTTATTGGTCTGTTTGAGACTTAATTGTTAAATTCTTTACTTACTGCTAGAACTATTTTGTTCCGTGAAACGGGGGGAGGGATTCGGTAAATAGGCCAGGGATCGCAGTGCTATCACTCTTAAAGCCTCCCCAACCTAAATCTAAATCTAAATCTAGCCTTTCTATATCGTGTCATATGACTTAGGCAAGAACGAAAAGTAAATCGCTTACTCTTCTTATTTTTTTAAATGAAAATTGAGATTATTCTCGCAGAATTTTGTATTGGTCTCGTTTTCAGTTAAAGAACAATTTATTACACTCATAAAACCAAATACCTATAAATTGTAATAAAAAATCGCACTGTACTGAATGTAATTTAACTATGATTAATATACACACTTTCATCTATTTATGTATGCTTATATATCTATGTATATGTATGTGTGTGTATATATATATATATATATGTATAAATATATATATATATATATATATATATATATATATATATATATATATATATATATATATTATTTACATATATGTAGTGGATACTCGTTTATACGAAGACCGTGATAAAGGAATAATAGTTGTCATTCCCGCCTATGGAAACACAAAAACATTACTGTGCTGTTTTTCTGGGTTTTTATAAATAAATAAACTTAGTTTAAAGGTAAAAATGATATTTATATCTATATCTGTAAATTTTAACAGCCAATTTAATTTCTTTGTCTTCTACATTAATGTTTTAAAAATTTTTGTATTCGTTAAACACATGCATAAA